>BGPT01000474.1:221163-247471 GCA_003297045.1 Symbiodinium sp. clade C Y103 | reverse complement strand
ATTCCCCAAAAAGTGGCGGAATTTGGGGATTTCGGACCCTCGCGATTTGCGCGCGGCAGCTCTGGGCTACCCATATCGTAATATTAGTAGTAATATTATTCTTATTAATTATTAAATAATTAATTTTATTATTTAAGAATTAATTAAATTAGAATATAAATAAAATAAAAAAATGCATTTAATTTATTTAATTATTTTTTTAATATTAAATTAAATATGTATATTAAATTAAATATGTATATATAGATTAATTTTAAATGGAATTGAAGGAAAAATATATATATATATAATAAATAACAATATTGAAAATGATAAGAATATAATATCGATAAAATTTAAGCTTCCAGAAGCATTAAAACGATTTGTGGTTTTTGTTACAATAAAATCGAAAAATATAAATCATGTGTCTTCGTCTGATTCATATACTACACAATCTCTTGGAATTTCATCAGATTTGAAGGTTGTGACGATAGCATTTTCAGTCAAGTATCCCATTCAAGGACGACTCTGTGTTCTCTGTTGCTTCCGAAGGATCCAATTGGACCTGCCCAGTGCAGGAAGGCTTGCAATGTCAGAAATGCGGCCTCTGACAGCAAAGGACCTGTTTTAGTAATTTTATGTAACTTTTCTCTCCCTCTCTCTCAAAAATGGCAATGATGGAAAATCCGCCACAGTGCGTTCCAGAAATAATATTCTAGTTTACTCACACCTGCGATGTTCAATGGACCGTTTAGCTTGCCAAAGGGTACCAAATCCAGAACAACACCCGCACCTGGAAGAGCTTCCCGCGAAGATTGCAAAGCAGGTGGTATCAGTGGGATCGAAGGCAATTCACCCCATATCACTTCTGGAGATGAGGTCTTCCACGGCAAAGCCTCAGGTTGCACAGGTAGTCCTTGGCCGCCACCAATGTCAGTAGGTTCTGGTAGCTCTGGCCACCTCAAGGCTAGCAAGCCAAGCAATGCAGTTGTCGGCATGATGGGCATGCGAGCGTGCATACCTAAACATGTGCGTATAGTACACATTAAGCAAATGCAAGCAGGCATCTAACACACATCATGCACCGATTATCGCTTTTAATTTCTACAAGCACGATGGATTGGCATTGTATGTGCGCGGGTCAAGTCAACTCATGTCAACTGTATGCATCGAAGCGACCGTGAAGCTTCCATTTGCACAGGTGGTTCAGGTGGTGGTTCAACTGGCGCATCACCCGACTGAGCATCAGCCGTGACAGTGACAGTGGAAGGACCTTTGGGAACGCTGCTGTCAGGCGGATCCTCCCATCTGCCTGCCTTCCTCGGGGCCGAATTTTGTTCAAGAGGTTTGTGCAAATGAAAACCTCTGAGACATACCCAAATCTACTCTTTTGAAAAAGATTTTCTGTGATTTTCTAATATTTTCTAGGTGAACCCCGCCTTCCTAGTCGTCCTAGTTCCCTAGCCAATTTGGAAAAACACAAACTTTTCCAGCCAGCTCCTCTCTCGCTCATGCTGCCGTCTCTCATCCCTGGACATGGACAGACGATGGATCAGATTCGCCACTCTCGGTGTCACCACGGGATTTTCCGCCACAGGTTCCACTGGCAGGCCATCTGGGGGCGGAGTCGCATCCACTACTGAGGCAACCTCTGCCAACACATCAGGTGGCTCTTGACCAGCGAAGCTGGGTGAAGCTGGGGCCACAGTTGGCGGAAGACTGTCCATCGCAATGTCATGTGCTGGGTGGCTTTCGTTCGAAACTGGTTGTGCTATCTTCAAGTCCATGTCTGCCCGGGGGTCTTGTCGTTTCTTCTCGCGCTCCAAATAAAAGAGCTCCCACAGCAGTTTCTCCACTTCCAGCTCAGTCTCAACCACATCATCCACCGAGAGCCCTGCAGCGCCCTCACTTTGCTCGCTAAAGTCCAGGGAAGAATCTAACACGCGAAGCGCTTGTCGTCGCTTGTAGTCCAACTTGTGCCTTGTGGAGATGCCACCCCGAGATCCACAAGTTTGTTATATCAACTTTCAGCTTAGGATATTCTGAAGTTATATGCATAAAGCAGAAACACGATCAAGAAGGGCGGATGGCGGATGATCTGGCCCAAGTCCGGTGTTCATTCAAAATTTGACCAGGACAATGCTTTTCTCAAACAAATCACACAATCCCCGCCAAATCCATGCCAAATCCTGCAGCTTTCTTTAAGGGACAGTGGTGAAACGGATCACTCTCAGGTGATTTTGTGACCAGGGTGCAGCTGCCCCTTGGAACTCCAAATCGCGGCTGAAAGCTGCTGGCATTGAGCGTCCAGCTTCAACAACTCATCGTAGACTTTCTGAGCCGCTCCGCGGTCATCTATTTGAACCTGAGAAATCTAAGAATCGAAACGGAACATCCCAAAGGCTCAAACAAGTGTCCCGAATCAAAATTTGGAGTGGAAGATAGTGGAAGCAAACATATAATTACCGATCGGGCCCCTAAACATTTACTAAATCTGATCAGATCATCCAGATACCTCCCAGTTGCAGTCAAAAAACCCTTGAAAGTTGCTGGGACCAAAGCTCTTTGCGTTGATGTCCAGCTGCCATAGTCATGTTCCGCTGTCGTTCCTGACACACCTGCGCTCGACCTTTGAAGCCCTTGATGCGATCCACCAGTTGATGCGCTTCCTGGGAGGCGGGACACCCAGGGAAGAAAGGAGACCTCTGGCCGATCTGGTAGTCCAAAGGGCAAAATGTTGGAAAACAGTTTAGATCTCTTGAAAGCGCAAGGTGCAACAAAAAATGGAAAGAGTCATTAGTAACTTTAAACACATGGCGGCAGGTTCTAGAAATATAATGAAATATATTGCAAGACCGTTCCCACATCCAATTGCCCCGACATGTACGTTGACCCAAACAGGAATCAACCCTGGTTGAAGCATAGAGAAGAGATGGAATCACTAGATATTTGATGATATTTGAACTCGCAAGTTAGCTAGATCCTAGTCCCCTAGTTCATTCTCAGCCGGATTAAAAATGTGGCATGCATAATTTCCCCTTGAGCAGCAAAAAACAGGCTTGAGCCCCAAAATAACAGGGGGGCGTATCATTGGGTTTACCTTGGGCCAGTGCCCAATCCACTAGTAGGGTCCCCTCTTGGGCTTGACTATCACTATTGTAGGTGGAGGCCGTTCCCAAATAACACTGGGATTCAATGGGTTCATCATGTTCCCCACCAAAATGGCCATGAATTGGAGGCAAAGCACTAATTTTTGACACAGCACAGCCATATCCCAAAATCTTCTGCTGTTTGGTGTGCCAAGTGTGATGTGAATCATATACGATCAAATCTATTCTCAAACTCCACCTTTCCAGGGCCATCCCCCTCAAGGCTCGCCACAACATCAACCCGGGTTTCCACCTGGTGGACCTCCCGGCCCCGGCCACCCCTGTCCTGTGACATGGCCGCCCAGCGCCGGGCGCACGCCGCTTCGGCCCGTTGGAGCTCGGCAATGGCCCGTTCGCCCCGCAGCAGTGCGCCTGGGGAGATTTACTAGCAATAAAATAAAGAAATAGAATTTGTTGCGCCAGCCTAAGTAATCAGCAATTCCCCAATTCCAGCATCAAAACAAACTTGAATTTATATATATATATATATATTTATACATTGACATGTACAGTAGAGGGGATTTAGCGGCAATCATACATGATGTGATACACATGTAGAAGATTTACCGGCAATAGATAATAGGTATAGGGGTCCCCAAACACATACAGTAGTCTTATAATGTCTGATATTGGTTCTTCCACGATGTTATATATAGATGATACTCATCATCATGCCGTTTCCAGATTTCCAATTTGTTCTATTATAGATTTGCTGTGAGATATTAATATAACAATCAACAATGAATCTACCTACATATACCGATACCTATACAACTTTTTGGAAGCTAACCAGCAACTAATGGCGGTTAACCAACAATACGTGGAGATGTAACCCATATATAGTAATTATCATGGCGGCTAAAACCATCAGGAATGTAACAAACCATATCATAAACAATTTGCTAGAAATGGGAGGTACTAGTACATGGACCATCCCCAATTCCTTGGGTTTACCATATTGGAAATCAATGGTTTGTTACCATTGTTCGAGAAAAGGCATATCTTTGTCATTCGGAAAAACTGCCGTGCAAGTGTTCACCAAAGATTGACATATCAGCCTCAGCATTCTCCCGCCTAGTACTTCAGCTGATTCCTCTTTATTCAGCACCTCCTGACGACTCACTGCACTTCGCCAGCGCGCCAACAGCTCCATGGTCCGCCGCGGGACATCCACGGCATCCCGCGGGGCGAACTGCTCGAACTCCACCAGGCGCTGCCGCAAGGCCGCCGCCGCTTGCGGCTGGGTCTTGGGAAGTTGGTTGGACAAAGTCCTGGGGAAGCGCCAGGTGCATTTAAGGTGCTGTACCTGGAAAGCCTGGCAAACAAAATAAGCGCAAAGACTGTGGTTATATCAATTGGGTATATGTAGGCCGAAAAAGTTGCTTATAACATCATATTCTAATTATAACTATATATATATATATGTACACTGATACATTGTATAATATGTACATAATATACATATATCGTATCCATTCATCTCCTATATTTACATCGCGTGTATTTATACGCATCCACCAGCCATGACTTTGGGAACTGCTCTCCTGGCATTCTCCAACAATTGCGCCAGCTGTGGAGCTTTTGGGCTATTTTCACCCAAGGCCGTCTGACGCTGTAAGCTCTCCAATCGCTGGACCGTCTGTGCTAGCGCGGGCACCACGGTGTCAAGTCCCGAAGCTGCACGGCTGCCATCCTGGGGGGAAGGCTTCACTTTCATGGTCCGCTCTGGTGGCGAAACCCTTGGGCCAACATTGAACGGGAAGGACACATATGTTGTGTCACATTCTGCAAATGCCGGTTACATATCGCGTGCCCCCACCTCAACCTGCCGACATGGGCACAACAAGAAAATAACTTGATGACTGATTTCAGATGTGATAATCATTGATAATCTATACTTTGCTTCTTCAGCAGGCAATGACAGGTGCGCTTTAGATTCCTCACACGAACTTCAACCTCTGAGATTCCCCAAATCGCACGTTCATTTTTCACCTGGCATGTCACTTCACTGCGCCTTTCTCCAGCTTTCCGTGGCCTCCAGGGCACTACCAACATAGGAACCAGCCCAGCCCGGCATGGCGCAAGCATCTCCAAGATTGGGGTGCGGCTGACAATTAGGCTATACCCCCAACATGGTATTTTTAATGGGGCAAAATGATCAACAATAGGGTTTCGGACTGCCCTGTTCTCATTATGCACACCCATTGGCCTGTACGAAGCTGAGGAGCCTTTTCAACCTGCCCAGTGACAAGCAGCAGCCAATCGTCGTGCTCATAAAAATGTATAAATTACCCAAACAGGAGGTGCATAGCTCGAGTGGGTGGTATTCTGGAATTTGACCCCTGCAACGCAAGTTGCCCCAACAATCACATCATGGCATCGCAACATATCGCAACATCCATCAAAAATAATAGTTGCTGTATGTTACTGTACCTGAATGGATCACTGAGCACAGCATGGGCGCACCCTTGAATTGCGTTCTTTTGCGAATCGTTGTCCTTAGGCGCATGGAACCAAGCAAATCCAGCTCACGCAGTTTGTGCTGGCACAATTCTTCTGTCCTCGTACCTACTGGACAGTAGTGCAATTAACATCAATTAACTACGTCGTGAACGTCCGGTCGGGGCCCCGGCCAAGATGGAAGGGGTCTCTTTGACTTTCCGCAATTTCTGACCCCACATTCTGTTGCCTCTTCTGCAGTCACAGTACCAATGGAACGGCCAGAGAGCAAGAAGCTGCAATTGAAACAAACGGGGCCTAGCGTACATATCAGTCTCATCAAAAAATATGTTGGGGCAAACAAACATTGAAGTATTCAACTGTATTGCATCCACAGCAGCATGTCCAGAGCCAGCCTGGTTGCGGTCCATCACTTGAAAGAAACTCTCCACCACCAATCGGCCACTTGGAATTGCCAATCGTCAGCTCAAGGTAGGCCTGCCAAGTCACTCCCGGTCCCAACACTTTCGATGTTAGAACATGGCCACCCACAAAGGCAGGCAGGACCTGGAGACTTCCAAACTCATCTACTGAAATTGTCATTCCTTAGTTTATTGATTTGGATTCGCAAGCAGCCTACTTCATTATATGTGCACGTGTCATCACGTGTCTATTCCCTCTCATGTGTTTGGGTGTGTGCCAATACCATGAGTAGAGGAAACCAAGCGCTTTATAGACATGTATTGTAATTATCTCGAACTCTTGAAGACAAGCTTGTTTCATGACACTCATAGATACTCATTGTTGGTTGCATATACTGAATATTGCTTTCAAGATAGAACCGTCATAAATGCCACTTTCCAAGGTTAAACTACCGCAAAACCATCTTCCACCATCTTCCACCCCCATTTTCTTGGGTTCCATCTAGGTTTGTTGAGTTTCATGTCTGTACTGTCCGAGCCTTCTCTGCAGCAAGGTGCTCGTTGGCCAACGACATGCGACATACCTGGACAATCCAAATGCTACCAGGGGATCGCAAATCGGATCGCATCAGCGCACAGCTTTCTCCGGTCCCAAAGAATCAACCATCAACCCGCGTTTTGGGGCAAATTCTGCGGGGGCCCAATCCTTGACATGATTTTTGAACGTCCGACATCCATCAAAAGGATTCAAAAGGTGCATCAGGAAGGTTTTTTTTGAAGTTGGGCAAACGGTTTTAGTTGCAGTAGTTGTTTCTGTTTTGGAAATTGACATCTGCGCTGAGACCATCTGCAAAGGCTCGCACCTTTTCCACCTTTTCAGACTCGGGGTCGTCAGGAGCACGCATCTCCTGACAGAGGGCTTAGGCTTAGACATTTTCTCGCCGACATCTTACTTTCACCTTTGTAGACAGCAAAGGGGGTCGGGAATTCGATGGAATTCGACAAATTCGTCCGATCGGCCCAAGAAATCTAATCTTCCAAATGTTTTCTTGATCAACTGCATTGTGCATTGCCTTGCTCCAAATGCGGTTTGAATATTGCATGGTTCTGAAATGCAGTAAAACACTTGGATATGGGTCAGAATTGGGCACAACATCGCCAAGTCTCAAAAAAGGCAAACAAAAATCAGTGGGTTGGAAGGCCTTGAATCCCTTATTAATCCCTTAAGGGATTACTCTTGACCCTGGATACTGCAGACAAAGTCCCACAACCTTTCCTGGGTATCAGCGTGCCCATGGCGCATCCCTGTGTCGGTGATTGCATCCCCGCGGTATCCGCGGTGCACATGAACGTTTAAATTATTCGATTCAATTGAATTGTTTGTCTCTCGCAATTATGCGCAGTATGTAGTACACATACTGTTCCGCGGAATATGTATCTAATATGTTATAGAATATTTTCTATAACATGCATTGGATAAACACACATATTGTCATTCAAGACTGCAGCACATAATGCCCAGAAAATCCCAATGACCCTTTTTATTCCTGGGTCAATTGTGGGTTATCACTACGATGGTAGGTAAATCATCCAACTCAACCGACCATCTATACCATAGCTATGCTTCAAATTGCCAGAGGATATATATATATATATACATGTTTTAATATCCTATCCGCAAACATGGTAATATCCCCGTCAGATTGTTGGTGGTATATCCCATTAATTCCCAACCAGATCCCATTCTTGTCCCGAATCACCGTTCAAATCCCATATTTGTCAGATTAGCTCCGAGTAAGATCCCCTTGTTCTTCCATGTTCATCATATCCCATACCCTCTGGTAAACTAACATAGCAATGGAAAATCGCCATTTTTCATGGGAAAATCCACTATTAATAACCATTTTAAATAGCTATGTTGAATTACCAGAGGGTATCCATCAGCCCCCCGATCTCCACGAGGTCAATCAGCGGCCGCAGTTGTTCAACGGCCGGAGGCTCAGAGGCCACCAGGGCTCGGTCGGCCGCCTCGGATCTCATGGGGAGATCATGGACAGCGATGGAAAATCGCCATGTTTCATAGGTAAATCATAGGTACATCACCTGTAACTGGGCCATATGAATGAGATAACTAATGGAAATTCATGCGATAATGCTCATTTTTTTGTGATTTATCAATGGGAATTAATGGACATGATGATGCTTTATGGTGATTCATGGGGTGATTATTGACTCATTCATGGGAATTATGACTAGGGGATACCAATTGGATATTAATGGGGCCATCATGGGATATGATTGGGATATCAATTGGATATCATAATTGATGGGATTAATCATTCTTAATGGTGATGCTAATATATCTATTAATATCACTCATTATTAGTGATACTACCATTTGGTAATTTGTTGCATAGCTCTGGAAAACCGAAATGTCCAGTAGGTAAATAATATATATAAATGGGCCATTTTCCATGGCTATCTTAATTTACGAAGGGGCAATAGGATATTAAGGGGATACAAATGGGCACAATAATGGCGGTCATCTCCAATCTGGTCTTTGCCAACCTCGAAGCAGGGAAATATGGGTATGTGAATGGATCATACGATCCCATGGGATGAAAACCATGGTCCATGGTGTTAAAACTTTAAGTTAATGGTGATGCCAATAGGATTTAATCTATTTAATTGATATTAATGACTGTGAATGCCAAATTATGGATATACGAATGGACATTCATTGCATGAGAAATGGGGAGATGATGGGAACAATGATAGGGACGCTAACAGTAAATCTATCTTGGTTTGGATGGGGAAGAGGTGAACTAGAGCTATCAAGGGCCGGAAGTAAAAAGTGTGGCGACCCTGACGCTAAATCAAATGTCTGCAGGCGACATTCTCATATCAGTCCCAATCATTTTCAATCCATTCAGCCATACAGTAAATCCATGTATACAATAAAACGCACCAATAAATTCGAATTGATTGACGTGCTTGTTTCTGGATATTCTGGACAAGAATATCCGGTCGAAGCCATGAAAAACCGCGGTTCATCCTTTATGATGGATGGACCTGGGTTCGGAGTGGACTGTTGGAACTCGGATCAGTCTGAGGGTTCCTTGGGGGAGATCCAAAAAACTCTTGCCCAACAGAGATTCTTCGGGGGATGGCTGGATTTTGTGGTTCCGGGTGGTGAATGGGGGTGATGGTTGATAACACAAGTTAAAACTGTCGATACTTCCAAACCTGATGATTTCCAATCATAAACCATCCAGCTTTGGCTTTCGCAGTTTGAGAATTTTAAGATAACCCAATCCATCTACTCCTGGCTTCTCTATTTTATCACATCCATCATTTGGGTATCGTGCCAAATTGGGAAATCCTGGATTCCGCTTGATGTTGAAAAAATGATCCAAATCTGGATTTGTTTGGTTCCCTAATGCTTTGCCCATTACCATTTATTGACTAGCTTCAATTGAATAATATAGATATAGTTGCAAATAAATCTCGAACTGACACTGCCTCTTTTAAAAATATACAATATATATATATATATATATATCACATATATATATATATATATCACATATATATATATATCACATATATATATATGTATATCACATATATATATATATATATATAATCGTACAATTGCTGTATCATTTATGGACAAGAGTCAAGATTGTTTGCTAATATCCCCACTCTATCCCCTTCTTTTGCTTGGTGAAATCCACATGTTCCATGTCTTCCCATCCCATCCCCATCCCATAGATCACTTCTTTTTCCAGTAAAATCCCAAGTTTCCCATCATCTTTCCCTCATCTCCATCCCCCCACTGCCTGCAGTTCCAAGGTCTCTGCCTTCGCCTTCAGCTGCTGCCACTCCGCCCGGGCGCAGCTCAGGAAGCGCGTCACCAGCGCCGCGCCTGGCAGCTCCGAGGCCCCCAGAGCCAGGCGTTGCAGGGGCTCCACCGGAGTCTGCCCAGGGGCAACGGCGCGGTGGACGGGGTTTTCCAAGGGAAAAGCTATGGGAAAACGTGGGAAAACCAGGAAACCATGGACTGTTAAAGGCAAATGTGATAAAATCTGATAAATATGGCAAATGTGGGGAGATAGATATGGATATATGGATAGATAGATGATTTGGATTGATTTGGGGGATCTGGATGATCTCGGATGTTTGGTACCCAGATGATGTTCCTAGGCAATTGGAGATTTCCATGGCAATTTCCAGCTGCCAGGTTTGCTTCATGGAGCTTCATCCATGGTAATCTGGGAAGCCCAGTGCCATAAACCTCCAAATAGGGATGGTTTACATACCAACCATTTCCGGGAAGTTACTGGGGATTGTTTCGCAGTAGTTTTTAATGGCCTCACCCCCTCTACCAATTCATCAAACAAATCATCAAACAGTGGGAAAACGAAATCTGAGGTCATTTTTTGAGAATGAAGTAATCACCCTAAACTTTCGTCTCATGCTTCATTATCATGAAAATAGCATAACATAACAAGCTTGTGGGTACCTACGCTATCCCCAACCAATCTCTGGACAAACCTATGCATTCCGGTTGTATACACCGGATTTTCCATTTCATATCCCCATAATGATATTGGTTCAATCATGTTCAATCCCACATTTCCAAATAAATACATGGTTTTGGCATGTTGTGTCTGACAATGGAGTACCCCAAGAGCCGTGGGATCATGATCAATGATCATGTTTCCCGATGAATTTGCACTCTTGTGGAACCGGAATGCCACATTTTTGGACGAATTTGACACCCCAAAACTGTTGACACCCCAACGCCTCCTTCTTCTCTGCTTTCGCCTTGGCAGCTGCCTTGGCCTTGGCCTTGGCAGCAGCCTTAGGGCTTGGTTCTGCGCCCCGATAAATTCCACCTGTTTGGGAAAACCTGGAGATTGGAAGAGGTGGAAAAATATGGAAGCGCCAAAAGTTCTCGATATTGTTTGCATCACCATTTGACGCTCGAAATTGTGCCGGCCTGCCTGCTGTTCTGAATCTGAATCGGAGGAGATCTGCCCCTTCTTCCGTTTCAACGCCTGCTGAGTGGGGACACAACTCATGAGAAGGTAAGAGCTCTCCAATGTACTTGAAACATGTTTGTTCAACACCTGATGTGGCGAACTGAACAGTACAAATATGTATAGGTATGTACAGATGTATGGATGCTGTCCAAATAGAATAGGTAACCAGGCTGGGAGGGGTGTGAAGTGAGAAACCACTGCATCTCTACGATTTCTGCACCGGCTTGATATGATGTCACATGAGAACTTACGGCACATTCTATCAACATTCTACATCGCAGGAGTCCGCAAACTACTATTTATTCAAGTTTATATATTCTATCATTCTATATTCATACGTCATCTATTGGTTGTCCTTCACCCACTTCTTTATTTGAGGTCCAACACTCGAATTCTCAAGATAATGTAGGCAAACAGTGGTGCCTTTAGCACCTCGCATCCGGGAGAATCTGCCAGCCTTCTTGACGTCGAAGGAATTGAAGTTGATGAAATTGGACATCTCTCTTGAAGCTTTACGACGTATTAGCCAAAAAGTGTTGCTGTGCGCTTTGGACAAAGAATGCGCACCATGGATGCCGCGCTACTGTGTCAAGACACTGCACGTTGCTGTTATCTATGTATACATAGTGAAATGCAAGTTTCGGTACGAGTAGGTTCTGGCACAAAAACAATCGAATTGAACTCGAAGGACAGTAGTTGCCTCCAACTGGGATTTGTTTGTGTCTTTCAAAGCGCCAACCAATCATGCGTTCAGAATATCTTTGGAGAATGGTTGCCTGCAACTCTCTCATCACACTGCTTCCAGCCGAAACGTTACGAACAGCAATATATACATCCTGCTGACAGCACAGTCTGTTCCACTGCACAAAAGTAAGAAACATGTTAATGCCATACTCAGTTCCACCAGTGACTAAATGCCCCTCTGCTCTTTCTTCACATGTTCCGGCCAAGCAAACTGATCCAAAATATACTACATCAAAGGCAAACACGCCAAGTCCACATTTTTCGATAACCACAACAACTAAACGTTTGAGAACTAGGATACTTTAGGAATTACTTTAGGTTGGTCATTGTTGGTCCAAAAATGCACGAACATGAAGAGCTTGCCGTAGCAAACCCGTGGATTTTCACATGAAATGATGGATGCCTTGGATCCCCCGATGGGCCAAAGTCTTTTTGCGCACGCTTGGGCAAAGGCGGTACTGCAGACCTTGCAAGGACCAAGAACTTCCAAGACAACGAGTGGATGGCCCGGGTGTCTTCAAGGTTTAAAGCGCCACAAAAGAGACAGAACCGTGGGGTGTGTTGTGCTCAGCTACTGTTTGTAAGGCCGATCACTTTACCCCCAAAAAACTCACAAGATATCTGAAGCTTCAGTTTTAAGGAAGCGCATTCTCAAATGTCGAACGAACACTCTTTTTGTCAAAATTCCGCAGCAAACACTGAAGCTGGGGCTGAGAACATACGGTGATCTTTGAGATTGGTGAGACCTTGTGAATCATGACACCGTAAATTCAACAATGGTTCCTTTGTCAAGATTCGGGGGATATGTCATAAACTTGATTCCAAGAAAATGACCTATCTGTGGAGGGTCATCGAATTTGACTCGAACCTGTTTCCCTGATATATCGGTGTGTCATGGTGTGTCAAAAAGAATTGGCACCAACCATTCCATCCCATGGTTTATCATCATTTTCCAATGTGTTCCCCACTCAATGACCAGTTTTTTGGGACCCTGAGGCACCTCGGTGCGAATCAGGAGCCAGATGCTGTATCTCCAGCTGTATCTCCACCAGAGCCTTCACCTGAACGGCTCTAAAAGGTACAAATGTATATTATATGCAAGTAATTAGTTATAAGTATGCATTCATTTTCACATATATGATCATATGATATGTATGAAGCCACATATGTTCGCATAAAATCATATTTTGCCATGTTGTTGTTTATTTATTTGCGTAACGGAAAAGGTCAGAATGATAGCTAAAAATATACAATGATTATGGATCTATTGGATGTTATACTCTTCTCCAACGCCTTGCGGCTCTGACTTGCCACCTGCGAGGAAACTCTGAGCCAGCGGCTGATCTCTCGACCCTGCGATCTGGCCTTATGACAACTGCTGATGTGCCTGTGGTGATGATCCCAAGTCTTTCTTGTAACCATCCCCCCCCCCAAAAAAAAAAACATGGAAAAAAGTGGAGTCCTACCCAAAAAAAGCTCAAATAATTAGTGGTTCATTACGTGTCTATCTTTTTGGAGGCTTGTATGCTATCATCCTTACGGCGGATGAAGCCACCAACCAGCTATTCCCATACCTGGCTTGAGTAAAATTCAAACAAGTGAAAGCCCTACGTTTGCCGCTGAACAATGGTTCCCTGCAACCGCTTAAACCAGGACCGCTCCATTGAATGAATGGCTTTGATTTTTCGTGATGTGCCTCTCATTTCCAAACTGGTCACGAACCTCACAATTCTCATACACTAGCTGGGAATCAAATAATATGTCATGTTAAAGTCATGTCAAATCTATGCCAACATAACAGAGGAACAAAACGGAAGAAGAGCGTATCATGGTTTGCCCATGTGTTGATGGTCATTTGGTCATTCCTAATTGCTTGGACTTGGGCACCCCAACGCTACTTCTGCGTGAAGCTCTCTCTTTGGGAGCACCTTGTGCCATGGAATCAAAGGAGCACAGCCACAGGCAACAAATGGGACAGAGACTCACATTGGATCAAGCGAAAATCTTCAAAGGATTGCCATTACCATTGAAACCAAGGATGGGTTCCGTATGCAGAAGCATTTCTGACAGCTATATATATAATGCTGTTTGAGGTCCGGACCGCTATACTTCGACCAAGCATCCATGCAGTGACTTAGATGGACAAGCTCATGGGCATGAGGGAAAGAAAAGTTGCATTGAAGATATTGAAGGCTCTCGAAGACAATGTTTGTTGGTGTAATGGACTGCGGGCGGTAGAACATGAAAGAAACTACGGATCGATCAGTTCTAAGAACTATAGATTTGCGCTGCACCGCCTGCAACGAAACAGGGGCTTGCAAGTTGGACACTTTTTCAGGCGACTGCTGGAGTGGCATGATGTAGCCACGTCTCTGAATCGATTGGGGTGAGAATCACACTGAAGTTCCAGGGCCCGCATTTGGGATTGATCAGAAATTGTGTGGCAGTGGCCCACAGTTTTGATCCTCCTTCACCAACTCCTCCAACACCCGCATGGGCTGTATCTAAATGAACATGAATGGGTCTGGATTCCTTCACCTTCGGAAGCAAATGCCGATGAGATGTATTTTCCAGCTCCTCTAAGCTCAACCTCGAGGCGGACACTTGTGCCCCTTGCGTGTTTCTGGGCCGTTTCTCAGCCGCACCATCCCTTGGATCGTCTAGTGATGCAGCTGCGTCAGAGGAGAGGTACTGGAAAAGCAAACCATCACCCGTCGCGGCGGTAAAGGCTGCCCAATGGACATCTGCTCTGCCGCCATTTTCGCTGGGCACGATGTAGTCCGCACCGAGGTCATCCACATCCTGACACCAAGTTTTTGGAGATGCTATAGAATTGCATGCATACCTGGGACATCTGGAACCCAAACAACTTGCAAGATTATTGTGCTTTGACATGGTTGGCCGGTTGAAATTTGGTTTACAAAAATGGAGTCTTCGGACGTCAGGTTTTCGCTTCTGTTGAAGGTGGTGGGAGTCTTCGGACGTCAGGTTTTCGCTTCTGTTGAAGGTGGTGGGCCCAATATGATCACCGTTGGGGAAAAGAGCTCATTCTTGGCAAAAAAAAACACATGGTACAAGATGTGCCTTGCCAAGCAGGATGGTATAGGTCAAAAGCAGCACAAACGAACCAACAAAGTCAACAAATATATAGATCTGTTGCAAGATGCATTGCAGCTGATTTAGGATGTTCAACTTATTCCCTGTTTACCCTCATCGGTTTGTGCTACAGAAACCTCACTACCAATCACAATGTTTTCTGCAATCGTATGGGTGGAGTCCCCATAAATATTCCCCTCATCCTTCATCCAACTCTGGGAAAGCCGCGGCAAATCGGTCCAGTCAATGGAATGAAAATTTCTCACCGGATTCGGCCGATTCAACGGTCCAGCATTAAATCCTCCTCGTCCAAGCATCTTTGCAATGAATGCTCCAGTCGCCCGCTGCCTTTCTGTCTGGATAGGTCTCCCCTGGGCCACAGCCTGCTCAGGCGCATCTGGCAGCAAACAACAATCATCGTTCCAACTGGTCAATTGTTGGTTTCACACCATCCAATCTCCATCAATCTTCAAGGTAATCTTGACCATAAATTCTTGACCCATATCAAAAATATCCATCAGAGTCTGGGTGAGTTTGGCAATGTTTGGCATATCTCCATATATTTCCACCTTTCCATCTAGTCTCCAGTAGTCCAGCCCTTCGCCCCTTGTCCCCTTGGCCCCTTGGCCTAGCCAGGTCATTTTGGAAAAGCTGCTGGGCAGCGCCATTCGCAGCCCCACCCGCGGCAGGCCGGGCAAATGCGCCACCGGGCAGCCGGGACTTGCCAGCGCCACGGTCACCGCGAGGGAAATGCTTTCGGCACTGAAGGTGTATTCCAAATTCACCCTGAAGCAGTCCTGGCCATCCTGAAGCGATGACGAAGCGATGGCGAAGCGATGGCTCTGACTCTGGCCATCTTGTCCCAGTTGCAGGTTAGAAAATGATTGAAAATGGAGGAGAAAAAAGTTTGAAACCACAAGCCGCTGTTGGAAGCTGGAAAGAGATGTGGGAAGTACCCATACCCAGCAAGCTCTTAGCTGATTTCACTCCAAGCATCTTGAGATGTCAAAATTTCCATGATGGACAACTTTGGTCCACCGGCACTGTTGGTCCACTCACCTCAGGTCAGACAATTAGTGGAAGGTATCAAGACCAGCCTTTGGCGAACGTTGGAACTCAGCTTGGAACTCAGCCTGGTCACAAGTGCACCCTCATGTTTGACAAGTTTCTCGGAGGCCTTTCTAGGCTCTGAGACCAAACAGCCAAGGCACTTCGCTCTTTGGAATGAAGCAAGTTCTGCAATCCCACCAGTGTCCACCTTGACGACCCCCCAGCGGTGCGGGAAAACCCCACACACTCTGCGGTGACCGTGACACCCTAGATTTTAGCAATACACATCGATTCATATCAATTCAATATACTTTGGTATTCCGCAATGCCATGGTTTACACCAAAATCTAAACATTAAGATTGACCAAAATATGCGGCCACAGAAGCCTTTTTGACTCAAGCCATCTCAAACCCTTCTGAGGTCAGCGCGATGCATTCATAGACAAGAACCCCAGCATGTCCAGCATGTAGCTGACAACTGGCACCTGGCCAGCCGGTGGTTTCCACTCATTCGCAACGGTTTCATATGTTTCACTATGGTTTGATATGGCTTATAAACATGGGCAAAGCAGGCCATCGAACCTTTGCTACGCTGGTTTAAGGTATGATCCACGTGATTCTGGCCTTCGCGAGCCAGGGAACAAAAAAATCGACGCCACATCGATCGTTGTCCTTGGTGCACCAAATTAGTGGCCAGGACGGCTATGAAAATCCCTGAATGGCCAATCAATGAGTTGCCATCGTCCATTCTGATAAATCCAAACAACTCAGGCAAACGATGCATGCGTATAGTGTAAACAAGCACACCTTTGAATAAGTAAGTATATGAACGAATGTTTGAATGAACGCATGAGCAACTGAATTCAAAATGAAAGAATGAATAGACAGCCATATATACATATATTCATGCATACATATATATACATATATATATATATACGTATCACCACACATGTAAGTAGATACATAAACATTGTTGAAAGGATATAGTAGCTGTATAAATATATATATATACATATACATTATTCTATATGATTCTTAGAATTCAACACAATGTAGAGCAGAGCCGGCATCTTGAGCCACCAACACCATGGTTTCTTAATAGCCCCCATGAAGCCCAAGGTGCCAAGGTGGCTCTGGAGAAGCATGGCCGGATCGAGGCATCAGCCAGAAGTTCAACCCCTTTCGGATTGGTCAAGGTGATCCTGGGGAGGGTCAGATGTCAGGAGATGGGTCCTCTGGGTAGCCTAAAACCCATGGGTTTTCACATGAAAATAGCGACTTCTTGACAATTGGCTTCTCTTCACTTCTCCCTCACCTTGATATGGATGTCAAAACTTTGAAGTGGGCTTCAGGAATCAGGATGGGGCCCTGTGAAAATCTAGCAGCCTGCTAGTTTATTCTTCCCTCACCTTCCATCTGTTCCTGAATTCGACAGATTTCAGGACTCCTCTCAGCCCCCAAATTGGTTTGGTACGGTTTGGTCAAAAAAACATGCCCTTTTCATGGCTCATCTGATGGCGCATTCTTGGGTGAGCTGCGAAGTAAATCTCCCCAGCTTTAAGTATGGCAAAAAAATGCCCTTTTCACTACCCTTCACTAGCCGGTTTACCGAGTAAACACTCAATGATTGTCAAGATATTGCTGGGTTACACATGTATATATATATATAAATATATCATGCTCGATTCTCCTCATTCAACTACCTTCACCAAGGCTCAGAAATCTTCAAAGACTCCGATTCATTAAGGGGCCGTTAGCCTCAAAATAATGATATCAATTGACATCAGTGATACGAGTACGTTATGATACATGGCTAACATTACTACAATTGGTACCCCCCCTCCATCAGTAAACTGAAACTGACTGGTCGACTACTGGTGGTGAATCCAAGGTGCTAGACGATTAAAATCCAAGGTTTGCCCAGTTCTGAGGCTCCTGTGCGAGGCCCCGAGTTTCGCGACATATCCTGCTGCCTTCACCACTGTGACATTGCCCCGTTCCAGCACGGCCGCGTCGGCGCACTGCAGAGACCGGCGGGGAGCCACAGAACCTGCAGGGATAGGGATGTCAGAGCCCAATGGGGGTGCGGATCTTTGGACTCCAAATCTCCAGGCATTTGGTTTTTTGGTGTGATTTCCAAAATCTTAAGAGAAACCTTAGGCTTTGGGCCGGGTGGTCGCATTTTTTTCCTGTGAAAACATGCGAATTTGGGTTTCATTCATACCATCTCACGCATCTCATGCATACCCAACTTTTCTGTGGCCCTGCTGAAATAAAACATAAAGGATCATAAAAGAAGACATGCAGAAGCACATCTGTTCGCAACTTCTGATTTCTGTGCAACATGCCGGCTGGGTGCGGACATGACCGCTGATGGGTAATGAAAGCTCAGACAACAAAAGCAAGAAAGATTTGCTTCATCCTTCATTTTACATAGTTTGAGGTTCCCTTGAGTCCTTGGTTCACATCAAGTGAGTAGTGTTTTTTATCCTTGCCTTTTGATGACCAGTAACATATAACCTACGCAATTGTCTACGCCGAGCCTACGCCAGTGCATGAGGTAGCCTACGCGGGGTATGGTATTTAAGGGGTGCCTACGCGAGCCTACGCGGTGTAGGCTTTGCCTACGCGGCCGTGGAGTCTTGTTGTTTTCGATTGTGGCATCAGGCTTTGCAACCACAAACCACAAATATCACAACTATCCAAGGCAAAATGAATGAGTTCTAACTGCTGCNTGGAGTCTTGTTGTTTTCGATTGTGGCATCAGGCTTTGCAACCACAAACCACAAATATCACAACTATCCAAGGCAAAATGAATGAGTTCTAACTGCTGCAAACGAGTGTCTACACAAAGCCTACGCGNTCAGGCTTTGCAACCACAAACCACAAATATCACAACTATCCAAGGCAAAATGAATGAGTTCTAACTGCTGCAAACGAGTGTCTACACAAAGCCTACGCGATGTCGGCTAAAACGAGCCTACGCCGATGCCTACGCAACCTACGCCGTCTGCACTGGAGCCTCCGCCTGAGGCATAATATGTCTTGTGGAGTTCCCACTTAATCTATTTCCCTGCATCCAGAGAAAAAAACGCTACTCAAGTGAAGACAATACCAGCACGGGGGGGAACTTACACCACCGCCTATAAGCTTACGCCGCCGCATGGGACTAGAAGGAGAGCAAACTGAGCAAACAGCGTCTTTTTTTGGTGCGCTTCTCTTCTCTACTATTCTCCTCTTCTTGACTCTGCTCTAGTCTCTTCTACTCCTCTCTTCTCTGCTCTACTCTTATCTGGTCTCTTCCACTCTT
The DNA here is from genome assembly GCA_003297045.1 of Symbiodinium sp. clade C Y103. Lineage (NCBI taxonomy): Eukaryota > Dinophyceae > Suessiales > Symbiodiniaceae > Cladocopium > Cladocopium sp. clade C. Next base: position 228,231 of record BGPT01000474.1, on the reverse strand, counting down.
CTCTTCTCTACTCTTCTCGACGTCTCCTCTCTGTATATCAAGATCTGCGTGTGAGTGAAGCTATTCAGAAGTGATCCGTACCTCGCAGTTTCCGTCTCAAAAAGATTCGGTCTCAAGAGCAGGTGTGCCCTTGCAAAGTGTTAGAAAAATACATGCCACAAACAACACTGGCTCATCCAGAAAGAATGACCTGTATATCATGAACTTCCCAGCCGCACACTGTTTGCAGCATAAGATACCTGCAGCACGATTAGCCGCCTCAACCCTGACCAGGAAACCGTGCCTGCGCAAACTGAGCCTGGTTGCTGGCTAGCAAATTCCGCTGGCTTTTCTATCGTGATGCAGCAGTCAGCTATGACATACCTGCAGAGCACGGCTAGATTGACACCAAAGGTGCGAAATGGAAAGGACATGTAACGTGTCAAGCCAAATCAAGGAAGCAGTTATGCTACTATTAGCCAAGAGATGACTGTATCATATCGCATGACTGCACCATATGTTCTGTCGCGGCCTGATTTGACCACCTTTCGAATCATTGGAAACACCTTCCTTCTTTGCTTCTAATTATATGTCCACCGCATTCAGATTCTCGGAGGGTACACCATGGGTACTATTGCACCTGGCACCTGTGACCCTCTGAGGTGCTAACCCTGCAGGCAAGGCTTTGGAGCTTTCGGATTGGCGAGCTTCAATGAACAGCCACAGCCCGAAGTCCTCCAAACCTATCACAGCTGGCAGATTCACGTCATGAACATCTTCAAAGATCTTGAAACATCTTGGGGCAGCCTGGCTCTGGTGTTTGGAAAGGATCCTGCAAACTTAGTATAACTTGGAGAGCGGTGGATAAGTCTGTCAGCGTCATCGAGGACTGCGGTCCGTCAGTGTCGTCAAGGTAAAAGTAGAATAAAGACTAATCTAATAAAGTATATGGGTAGTATATACAGGTGAAGGCTTTGTACCATAGAAATTAGCATCAGAATTCTTGGCAATCCCTTCAACCTGGACTGCCAAGACTGGATTTATACTTACAAATCCATGCCAAACATCACAAGGGTCCTTTATAAAAAGAACAATCGAGAATCCACCCGGTCACCCCTCCAACCTGTGGGAGTTTGTGGCAATTGAACGCTCAGCTCTTTAGATTCACCTGCTCACGCTGGGGGGATGGGTCATATCCAGTTATGGCGCACTTTGTTTCATCTAAGTCAACCACTACTGGCAGTTCCAAGAAAAACACGTGTTCCATTTGTCCCTTGTTCTGGAATTCCTACAATAACAGCATTCCCCGTCATGGTGTCATGAACTAACATCACTCGCCTGGCAGTATGCCATTCAACGTCGCAGGCCCCACAAAGGCGCAGCTGTGCGATGCTCCACTGCCGTCACGAGTGAACCTCGGGTCATGTGGCCCAGCCAGATTGACACTGACAGGGCAGGAGATGAACCGAGTTCCTTAGATATGTCCTTCACAAACATCACTATTCAACTACCCAAAAGTAGTAGAACATTCCAATCAAATGGAAATATCGGAAATACATGGAAATACAAGGCTCCTTGATGCAGGAATTGGGGCCAACAGGATGGATGGATGGTTCTCCGAGCGGCGCTGCCAGGGACAAGTGTCCCAAGTCTTTGAAGCTGTAGCGATTGGTCACCTGCGAAGCACCGAGCATTGAGCGAATAGGGCAATTCATCCTGCTTGGTAACATCACCATGATGGTAAAATGCCAGTAAAACCAGTAAGTAAGAAAAAAACAAATTGTAACAAACTTCAACCGATTCCATAAGATATCCTGAAATCCTGATCGATTCTCCCTGGCATCAAAATCAACAACCAACACAAGTCACCGCCAATCCCCAACCCCACATGTTCTCATTATCCAAGCCTTCACCAGTGCCATCTTGGAGCCCTCCGCTTCCAAGCTTCGAACCATCTCAAAAGCCACAGGCTGTTGCAGGCGTTTGAACTCCTCAGCAGAGGTGTGGAAGCCCAAAACTTGGATCTTGGGGTCTTTTCCAGCAGAGGGTATACCAAAACATGTGAAAGTCAAAGAGTGGGATCGGATCATATAAGAAATCATCATTTGATAATTTCTAGTGACGGAAACACATATTTGAAATCACCACCAAATGCCCGCTGTGAGCAAAAGAGTAGAAATCGTGCAGTGAATCCCACTTCTACCGCAGCTGAGCTTCGTAGTAGGCAGGATGTGGGGAACGATCAGGAAAGAGGATGCCATCCAGGACAAAGTGGGAGTCTTGCCTGCCACTGCTGGGTCCAAAGTCTCCACCGAATCCATACTCACCTGGATGCGCTTCCAGGAAGCCAAAACGCGATAAAGCTGGAAAAAAACTCTCTGAAAAAGATCATCATCAATGGTACCAGTAGGGTGGAAAAATGGTGAAAGTAAAAATCTTTGGAAACACCAAACCTTCTTTGACATGCAAACCTTCTGTGCCATCCCCGTCGGCCTTCCAACCAAGTTTGTAGTTTGCCCTTAGCTGTCTCCAAATCCACGACGCTTCGCCGACGATGCACCTGCAATTAGAACTTGGACAATCTCGACGGTCTGGAAGTGGTGGGACAAGAGCTTGTGGCTCCTTCTGTTCAGGATGTCTTTCCTTTTCAGATATTTGGGTCTGTCCAAAGATGTAGGAGAATTGACCCAGAATTGCCAATGTTTCATGGAAAAAATGATGCTAAATAACTTGGAATTTAGAGGTACCCCACAACAAGATCACTTCCACAGTTGTCACGCCTTGATGGCGGCATCGGCCCACTCCCAAACGAAGCCACCCTGGATCTGCCGGTGCTCCTCAGGTCTGGATTTTGGGCGTCCTGGATTAAAATGCTCTCTGTAACGAGTCAAAACCAATAACAAACCCTCCACAATTACATGGGTCTCTCTCTCTCTCTCTCACATTTAGTTCGCGTTTTTCAGAACATCCTGAACCATCTGGGGTTCTCTCTCAAATGATCAGTTTTCCCAATAATCTCAATACATCATTATAGCTGCATGTTTTCCCCTAAACCAATTCTGGGATGGAAGCGTGGTTAGTTGCTAGTTGGTCCCTTCAGTGATTTTTCTGTCACCAGGTGTCCGGTGTGGAGGACCAAAAGAGCTGCCAATAGGAGTGCAACGAGCCATTGGAGTTTCCCAAAGCATGGCTATACTCACACAGGATCACCGGTCGCCTACTGGCATCAGGCGCAGCCAGTGGCAGGATCATAGGCGGAGACCAGTACCTTGAAGGTTCAAATCGGCTCTCATGTATGCATGCATCAATCTCTTATATATACATGCCCGTCGATGGATGTTTGACCATGCTCATATGAATGTAAGTGTTTTGGCAAAAATATGCAAAAATTGGACGTATATTCACACGAGCACTCCTGTCAGATGGTACCAGTCCCATCTCTTCAACAGAGTTGTGGTGGCAAGACCGGATACAGTACCCAAGATGGGGTTTTGGGGAGGGCTCGACCCCCCATTGGTTCGTTTGGCGGGAATCGCATTTTTTGGGACATGACTATGTCACATCATTTCAAATGCAAGCAACCTTACAACGAATTACAAAGTCTCTTCTTGCAGCAAAGAAGCATTGGGCAAATGATGTCGCTTGATGGGCCTGACAGGCCAAGGCAACAAGCGTGTAGCGTGGTAAGATGTTTGTTGAGACTCATGTGAGACTTGAAGCTCCCTGTTGCAAATAGATTTGTGTTACAAGGGCATCAGTTTCCTCCAATTTTCAGGTGATGACGTCAAATAATGGTCCTCCTTTTCAGGGTACAATGTGGCAAAGCAAATCAAGTCACACCGAACATCACCGAACTTTAGCATTGTACCATTTGGTCTTTTAAGACAAAACATATCCAAAAAAAAGATGGGCCGGGACCAGGATACTTCCATATACTTTTATCCTTGCGTTTGCCTCATTTTGGCACCACATTTTACCATCCAGCCTTGCCCATCTCCACAGAAGAACACCGCATCTCCATGGTGTTCCGCTCCCTCATACTGCACAGGTCTTCGTTGCGGATCCCAGCGCCGCAAGGCTTCGGCGCAGGCAGCGAAGTTGGGACCCCAGCCGCTCTCGTTGCCCAGCGACCACACGATGACGCAGGGATGGTTCTTGGCCCGTTGGAACAGGTTCCGGGCACGGTGGAGGAATTGATCACGCCAGGCCTGGGCTGGCAAATTGGCAAAGGCTGGGGCACAGGTTACACTACTGTCTTTCGTTTTCAGAGGTCAAGATGGTCAATGACGTATCGACATGCCAACAAGACAGCGTACGGATAAATGACGACAACAAAAAACATAGCAACACGTCGCTGGAACTTCGTCCATGGATCTTCATTGCTAAGCCCCCAGGCCCAGTCACAGGCCAGCAAGGAAATGGCCAAGTTCTCCACAAAGCCATGCGTCTCAATGTTGGCTTCGTCCACGACATAGAAGCCGTATTCATCGCAGAGTTCATACCATCGTGGATGATGCGGATAGTGTGAGTTTCTCACTGCATTGAAGTTTCCCTCCTTCCTAGGTTGATGCCGAATTGGAGAGCCCTCGTGTCCAAAACTGCTTGATGTTAGAGATTTGGTCTCCCATTTTTGGGTTTGCACATGGGGACAGCAACCTCAACACCCACGTATTCTTCTTGGCTGGCACCAGCCATACCTGAATTGCATTGAATCACCAGCTCCTTCTGCTCATTCAATCTCATTACCCAAGTGCAGTGGAGCATCAGTCTCTGGATATCAAGCAACATATCCTCCTCTGTTATGGCCTTGCCGCGCAGTGGGTGCATCTCATGGACGTTGGCGCCCGCCACCGTGATAGGCTGCCCATTCACGCGGAGCTGCCCGTCCCAAATGTCGACACATCCTCGTGCAATCCAAGGGCGGCTGTGGTGGTTTTCACCCCTTCCCAGCACACACTTAAGGGATCATCCTCCCAAATATCCCGGATTTTCGATGAAAACATGGGACATGTTGAACACCCCCAATGCTAATCTCCAAAGACAGGATTCCTACAGCAAGAATGGGCTCAACCCGTTGCCATCTTCCCCGGTGTCACTGGGATTCTTGGCCGAGCTTCGAAAGCCAATCTTCACATGTTCCGCCTGAAGCACTGTCTGAGAGCTGCTGAGCAACTCCAGCAGCAAGCCGTACAAATAGGGATCCTGCAGCTGGGAGATCTGGGAGATTCAGCTGACAGCTGACCAATCAACATCTACTCTCCGGCCCCAGCTACATGCTACATGCCCCTTCCCCAAACTTGTGCCATGCACATGTGGATCCGCAGTGCTGGCCAGACCTCAGCACTCCAGGGCTGCACATTTGGCACCTTCAACTCGGCCGTGATGCCTGGGGCTAGGTCCATCAGTTCAGCTTTCCAGTGGAATGCAGGGATTCCCAGGGTATGGTACGCAAGACAGGTCATATTAATATGTAAGTCAATCAATATCAATGAAATGTTCGCAAGACAAGGTTCAACTATTGAATGCATCCCAGGGGTGTCACAGAACAACACCGTTTTCTTGACCTACAAATCGAATCAAATTTGTCAAATCGATACAAATTGGGCACGCTCTCATCATTTTTGGGGGGTCCAGCAGGAACACGTTTGATACTTCTTTCGAACCAATGGAGCGGCAGAACAAGATGAGTTCCTAACCGAGGTCCGGACACCAGCCATCTCCGGTGGATTTGGCAACTGCCGTGCAGGACGCCAAAACCTTGGAGCCCTGCACAGTGCGAATGCAAACCTTCAGATACCAACATATGGGCTACTCCTGGCTACTCCCCAAATAATGACTTCCAAATACCCGCAACAAATGAATGGCTTCCTTATTTTTGCTTGAGTTGCTTTGGTTACGTTGCTTACTTCAGCTACTTGAGTTCTGAGGGCCCACATGGTGTACATGTTTACACTCTCACTGCGCCAGCTGGGCAGACTTGCAAACGCAAGTGCTTCTTTTCGCTCTTCTTTTCACTTCACTTTACTATTTTTTCTGGACGACACTGGTAGATCTAACACCCCGGAAACAATATCAGCATATATCAGCCAATCAACTATCAGGGGTCATCATCCCATTTCTGGATTGAACATAAACAAATGTTTGAAACCTCCAACCAGTCGCTGAAGCCTTGCCCGCCTCAAGATCTCCCAAGGAGAAGCGGATGGAAGCACCTTCTGCTGCCGGGCCAGTCAGCTGGCAGCTGATCTTCAACAGCCCTTCAGCGTCCTGCAGTAGCGTCTCGGTGGTGTAATCCTCAGCGTGGGGTGAAATGGATCCACCTCAATGGCTCAACAATTGACCACGCTGATGGTTTTGGTGGGTTTGGGAGGTCCCCATCTTTTTTAACATGCCTAAATGATCCCAAATGGTTCACAGAAACTGTCCTGATCCAAAGCGTGTGATGTCCAAAACGCTGGACATGCTGGTTGCTGTGAATTGCCTCTTACGCAAAGATCAAAGGATTGCATCAGAGCAGCGGAAATAAAGCAGGATTCGGGCACCTTGGCATGAGAGGGAACAGTGGAGGCCGATGACTAGACTAGACATCTCAACATGGGGCCTTGTCAGCCCTTCAATTTGTCTTCAGACAATTGGTGGGATTGCATCAAAACACAGATGACATTCACACGTAGACAATCGCATCATTCGAATCTACATAGTTGTATTGCGGGCACTCCGCAATGTCTTGCAAAATTACTTTGCTTCGAGTGATCCCCACCACGATACTTTCTTTGGATATAGTGTGATACAGATTTTGACATTCTTTTTCTGGCAAAACTTTATGGCAGGGAAGAGGAGGAGAGGACAACTCTGATGAAATCTAGCGACCTTCGGNATATAGTGTGATACAGATTTTGACATTCTTTTTCTGGCAAAACTTTATGGCAGGGAAGAGGAGGAGAGGACAACTCTGATGAAATCTAGCGACCTTCGGTCTCTAGATTTCATCAGAGAAGAGGAGGAGAGGACAACTCTGATGAAATCTAGCGACCTTCGGTCTCTAGATTTCATCAGAGTTGTCCTCTCCTCCTCTTCCTCTTGGCATTC
>BGPT01000474.1:138857-221155 GCA_003297045.1 Symbiodinium sp. clade C Y103 | reverse complement strand
TCTATCTGACATATGTTCTGACATTCTATCTGACATATGTTCTGACATTCTTTCTGGCATTCTTTCTGGCATTCTATCTGGCATTCTTTCTGGCATTCTTTCTGGCATTCTATCTGGCATTCTTTCTGGCATTCTATCTGTCATATCTTCTGGCAATCTATCTGGCATTCTTCTGGCATTCTGTCTGGCATTCTATCTGGCCTTCTATCTGCCATTCTTTCTGGCATTCTATCTGGCATTCTTTCTGGCATAAATTCTAACATTCTTTCTGGCATTCTATCTGACATTCTTTCTGGCATTCTATCTGGCATTCTTTCTGGCATTCTTTCTGGCATTCTATCTGACATTCTATCTGGCATATCTTCTGACATTCTTTCTCGCATTCTTTCTCGCATTCTTCTGGCATTCTGTCTGGCATTCTATCTGGCATTTTATCTGGCATTCTATCTGTCATATCTTCTGGCATTCTATCTGGCATTCTATCTGACCTTCTATCTGATATTCTTTCTGGCATTCTATCTGGCATTCTATCTGACATTCTTAAGTCCGGCAGTGCCCACTGGAATCTGGAGCTCGCGGTTGAAGTCCGGCAGTGCCCACTGGCATCTGGAGCTCGCGGATGAAGTCCGGCAGTGCCCACTGGGATCTGGGGCTCGCGGATGAAGTCCGGCAGTGCCCACTGGGATCCGGATGAAGTCCGGCAGTGCCCACTGGGATCTGGGGCTCACGGTTGAAGTCCGGCAGTGCCCACTGGGATCTGGCGCTCGCGGATGAAGTCCGGCGGTGCCCACTAGGATCTGGCGCTCGCGGATGAAGTCCGGCGTTGCACACTGGGATCTGGAGCTCGCGGAGGAAGTCCGGCAGTGCCCACTGCGATTCGGAGCTCGCGGATGAAGTCCGGCAGTGCCCACTGGGATCTGGAGCGCCGTTGCTGTCCGGCAGTGCCCACTGTGATCTGGAGCTCGCCGTTGCTGTCCGGCAGTGCCCACTGGGATCTGGGGCTCGCGGTTGAAGTCCGGCAGTGCCCATTGGGATCTGCGCGCTCGCGGATGAAGTCCGGCGGTGCCCACTAGGATCTGGCGCTCGCGGATGAAGTCCGGCGTTGCCCACTGGGATCTGGAGCTCGCGGATGAAGTCCGGCAGTGCCCACTGCGATCCGGAGCTCGCGGATGAAGTCCGGCAGTGCCCACTGGGATCTGGAGCTCGCCGTTGCTGTCCGGCAGTGCCCACTGTGATCTGGAGCTCGCCGTTGCTGTCCGGCAGTGCCCACTGGGATCTGAAGCTGGCAGATGGAGTCCGGCAGTGCCTACTGCGATCTGCAGCTGGCGACGAGGAAGCACGAGGAGAACGAGGAGGAGGAGAAGGAGGAGGAGGAGGAGGAGGAGAAGGTCCACCCCCCGTCAGCTGTGATAAAATCTAGTAACCCTCACCTGGCAGGTGGGGAAAAACCGATGTTAAATTGTCAGGGAATGAAGGGGGCACATTTTTCTTTCTATTGTGTTTGACTATTACCAGGGCCGCGCCAAGCTTATTTTGTCTGTCAAACCCTGGAACTTAATTGCAAGAAAATTGAAATCAGAAAATTGTGAGTTTACGACATTTTACGACAGGAAATTTAAGAAGCGCGTATAGCGTGAAACTCATAAATCCCAAGAAGAGCTGTGAGCAATGCAAAGGCCCATTCAGAATACTCAGAGATTCTCTGTCATCTACTTCTTCTCTGTTGGCTCTCTTTACACTCACACCCCAAACCCCAGCTTCTGTGAGTTCGACGGTCCTTGGTCCCAAATTTATTTCCACGATTTCACTCAGTTGCGTATCCAAAAAGAAACGCGAGCTTGGACATGATCTAACCGCCCAAGAACATCAAGAACCATGATTGTTCTTGATTTTTCCCTGCGACCCGTTGGTTGATGGCGTGTTTCCTGGTAGTCACGCTGCACATCTTTGCACCCAAAGCATCCCCCTGTGCTCCGGCACCAGCCGATGCAATCCGAGCTACAAAGTGCAGCTCCACGGGCCTGTGGATACCACTGAGCCACCATTGGTCCTGATCCTGCAGAGATTCCAAACATCCCAAGCCACTACCATGGGCCTTGGCCCTGCCTGGAAAGGACACCCCGTCTGCACATCAACATGCATGCATCATCATGCACAACTACATGTGCCACGTGGTATCGTCATGCGTCACATAATGGGAATCCTTGTAATGGGCATATGAATGCCAATCAAAGGATTGATGACCATCCACCAAGTCCAATTTTGACCATGGCATACCATGGCACAGATGGATGTTAGTTCTGAAAGGTAGCCGCCTCCAGGTATGATCCATCGCAAAACATGGGCACCATGGCTACCAAGACCTTGGTGCATCATTCCCACATGGTGGAATGCTTCAGCTGGGGCCGATTTAGCATCGAATCTTCCAGCAATTTCCCTGCCTTTTTCGTTGCTCTGCACCTTCCCCCTGATCTAACTGGGACTTTGGGACCCCTATGCGACTATGCTTCTGATACCTCTCTCAGAAAGTCAAGTTCTTCACTTCCGGGCGGCGTGATCTGACCGATGTTGCCCCGAAAGCAAGGCTTCAGAGGGAGAATCGCCTGCAGCGCAAATTTCTGAGAAGCGGATGGATGCTGAAAGGGGGCAGCATCTGCCATCCCCGCTGCCAAATGAGGGAATATGTGCATGCTGCTCTGCTTGCGTCCCCACCGGCCAGCAGTATCACTGAGACTCTCCAACCAAATGTTGCAAGGCAAGAGGCCGCGTAATCAGATTGGATACCCAGTATCAAGCAGGAGCATAGTGGAGCAATGTGTTTCCTCGGGCCACATTAGTTAAGATGTACCCTCGGTCCCTGCGGGCCTCCATCTGCCGGCTTCTTGCTTTGCTTCAACACATCCGTGATGTCAAACTCTGCCGCTGTCATTGAATCCTGGGAGTAGCCAACATACCTCACATCAAGTGCCGTGCACATCCCTTGGCAATGCTGAAGAAAGCAGGTGGGGGTGCTGGAACCCCAAAAACTGAATAAAATGAAAACATAGGATCCGATTGTTGTAGTGCCTTCAACCAATCCCAGAAAATGATCAGTTGGGTGGGCTTATGACTTATGGGGGTTTGATCATGTTTGATCATCCGAAACATATGTCAAACCACTTGCCATGAATGGTGCCCTTCTGTTTTCACAAGTTCCTCTGTTGCATCCGTGGCGCTGGCCGTCAACCCAAACCATCACTGCTGAACCAACTGCGTGGAAAACCAGGTGGATCCGTTGTCCTTCCACCCTCTCCGGGGAGACGTTGAAGACTGTTCGGTACAAACCTTCCACAGGGGCGCCTCCCTCTCATGCCAGCAACCGTCAAGAAAGTGACGACTGGATCTTAAAAATACGGAACGTTGTTTTCGAGATGAAATCATTTTGAAAAAGTAACTTTTATTTGCCCATTGCTGGCGCACACACCGTCAGGCCTGTCGGATTTTGTCGCGAAACATAAGGTGCCAGTAGCAACGGTACTCCCGTGAACGGGAATGTGATGTTGGTGTAGATGGGCACCGAGATTCCTAACATCCTCAGCTGTCTGAGTCTACTCATGCTCTGGTCAATGCATGTGAAAGCCATTGTGCAAGAGGGCCCTGTCCCTTCTTGATACTGTATCTCTCCATCTCATTTTCTGCAAATACATATACAATCATATACATATACATATACGTGTATATATTATATATAAATATATATTGTAAGGTGTAGATGCACGTATGAACCACGGTCGAAATTCTGTAATATACGCAGACTCAGTATGAGTTTCGCGGCTTTTCGTTTGTCTCTCAAGTGGTCCTCCGTCGCGCTGCATGGGCGGTTCGCCCAATCAGCTCTGTGGAAGGAACGTGGGCCACATGGGTTTCGGCCACTCAGGGCTGCTAACTTCAAAAAACCATCACTCAGCCAGCACACCAGATGCATTCTGTCACTACGATGGGGTGCCCCCAAGATAGCTATGTCTGTGAAGCAGCCGGCTGCCTTGTAACCAGTTGGTCACCCAGAGCGTTTTTGAAAAGATTTGGGCGTCGTTTGGGTATCGTTTTGGGTATCGTTCTGCACGGGTCCCCTCTTTGCAAAATTCACGCGCGCGCAAGACTGGGCGAATAGCTTGCAAGGCAAGAAAAGGCCCAATAGCCCCAACGCAGACTCTCAAACAAAAAGCGCCAACAGGTTGACACACCAGGCGTCTTGCTGAGGTCCACCAAAATCTACCAAAGCTAGGCCAGGCAGCAAACATAGATGGAGTTGGCCCGGCCACTCCATCATGCCTGCGCTGCTGGTTTCCGCAATCTGAGCTACCTGGCGCCGAGTTTAAGCAACCCACCTAGGCCAAAGTCATTTTAAAGTCATGTAAAGTAAACCCACTGCATGGGCACACGCATTCATGGTGAAGTGGATCCACACGTGTAAAAACGACCCGGCACAAGCAAAACACCATGGCCGCACCACAAAACACATCCTCAGATTCATACTCAGGATCTCTACGATAGCTGCACGAAAGGACGCATACACGCTCCATACCCCCGTCATTCTAACAACAAATATGTGCCACGCGCAAGGCAAAACGCATCGTTTTTTGTGAGTCCCCTATCGTATTTTAGGAGGTGTCATGCAAAAACAAACGTCCGATGCACACTCCAATACATATTCAATCAACGCAAATTTTGACGGAATCTCATGTATCTATAATAATTTCTATAATTCTATATTTGTATACGCACACTATGCAGACATAAACATAAAACCGTGCAATGCCGCCACTCTCTCATCTCTCCACTTGCGGTGTCTCGTGACTAGCCCATCTAAAAACCATTGATGCTGAGCGGCTGCCAGTTGGATGGTACTGGCACCTCGTCCCAGTGGTGATCATCGAAAGAGCTGTCACGTGCATGTGTGAAAGCCTGGCATATCAAGGTTTGGCATGGTTTGGCTGCCAAACAAGGCGCAAATTTCTTCATGGGTTCATCCTTCCTAGTGTATCCAAATGATAAGCCCAGCCCAACTATAAAACCCCGCAGGGGGGGGTGCTTTATAAATAATCATAATTTTATATCCGCATTCCACGCAAGATTGGGAACAGTTTATTATTGGGATGCTTCCTAATGGATCCTATGACCCATCTCAAAGAACTTCGAATCTGTACTTAAATACATATGGAGGTTTACTCCTGTAAAATCCTGTAAATATGTAGGAAAAAAAGCATAGATATATACGTATCATGACATAGTGACATAGGCACACATAAATCAGAATACATGTGAGTCAGTACATGTCTATACCGTATGTGCATACTGTAGCTGCCTGTTTCTCTGAGTACGAACAAAAAGTCGCTACAGGCCGCCTCTGCAACTTTGGGATTTGGGAAGATCTGCAGGCGCCAACTGGCTGTCTTGCTCAGATCAACAACATTCGAGGAAGTGCCACCCTCACGGGCAACCTGCGCAGGGTCACACTGGTCCTGGGACATTCTTGGATGCAAAAATGTCATGGCCATCAGATGATTAGGATGAAGACGATGATGATGCTGATGATGATGATGATGATGATGATGATGATGATGATGATGATGATGAAGATTAAAATTGGAAAATATAACATAATTGGAAATACTATTCAGGTTGCGGCAAGTTCTTCGGGATTCGTCTTTGCAAACGCATCGAAAGACATCAATCCACCAAATTGCGACGCATCGAACTGGCTCTAACTAGAATGATTAGAATGATCGCCCCCCCCCAGATTGGCAGAAAATGAAAGAACATGGTGCTGTCAAATAAATTCAACATTGCAATATTTATCGTTTGAAAAAAAGTAAATGCCAGCCGTGTGCAGGGTCACTGGGTCACTGGTAGCATATCTCCAACCCGGCAGCCTTTGCACTGGGAGCATATTTCAAGGGCGCGTGCGATGGCCTCAGAAGTTGCTGGCTTCAAGCCAGCCAAATTTTTGAAACAAGGCGTCTGGAATTGGGGATCATCGTCGTGCATCATCCCCAAAACAATGCAGACATGTAAAATGTGGAAAGCCCAATCCATAAGGAACTACCATTTGGGGATATTTGGGGATGATTTATAACTTTATAACCACCCATAATCATGGTGATTTGGGGGATGGTCTATAGCCTATGGCATTGGGGTCTACCACCCACCAGCTGAGCTGGTCAAAATTTCTCGGCGATTGAGGCGTTGGCAGCTTCCTTAGCGATGTGCTGGGACAGCGATCCGATACTGAGATGAAGCATGCCCAAATTGCCACTATACAACGATATGATATGACATGGATGATAATTATAGGGATAGAAACGCCTCATGGTTCTCTCTCTCCCTCTCTCCCTCTCTCTCTCTCTCTCTCTCTCTCCCCCTCTCTCTCGTTTCTGGAACAGATTCAAATTGACCACTGCTAGACCCAAGGAAAATCCGCTCTGAGGGCAGCTCCCTTGTGCAAAAACATGAGGGTCTTCCCAAGGTTTTCGACGGAAGAAGCTCCATGGAACCCAAATGATCCGTCTCATCACATTCACCTCAGTGGAGCCGTAGTTTCTCCATGTTTCTCCGGTGAATCCACTGAATGATTGGTGGCCAAATGGCAGCTCCATTTAGCCTCCGGGGTCAGGAGGGTGTTCTGGTGGTCGAGGCACCGATTGCAGCAAGAGCAATCGCCACTTCCACTCTCTTCGATGGCAAAAGCCAAGGATGGCAATTGAAATTGCAGCGCCCACCAGTAGTGTCAGGAGCCTTGCAGGTGACATCGTGGCGTGCAGCCAGGACTGGAGACACTGATCGAAATTGAAAATCCCAAGCAGCGATGGCTGTGAGAACTTGAGGGACAAATCCAGACAAAGTTACGTATCCTGCCGGGTAGCCATGAGAACAATGGACCAGATGTCTCTGTCTCCATCTGCCGGGCTTAGATTCAGAGGCGCAGCCGGATTATGTTTTCTCTGAATTTCAACCGAGCATGTTGACGACAATGGTTCCAGTGCATTTAAGTAAATGTCATAAATAGGAAGTCCTAGCAAATTAAAAATACGTGAATGATGTTATACCATGTTACACCGTTGCCACTTAACTTCCAGGTTTCCAACTTTGCTAGCTGGTGGCTGCGATCGACTGGATCTGGTAGTCTACACAAACACATGCAGCAAGTCTGAGCATTAAAACAAATCCTTGGGTCCAGCTCTCTTTGCATGGTCTGAAGGTAGTTTGTTCAGCTCTGAGCCCAAGATTGCTCACTGTTGCACATAAACTGCCAGCACTGCACGTCCAGGAAAAATGCACATGACATCGTAGCAACCCTAAATAGATTTAAAAAAAGTTGGAAATCCAACCTGGAAACTATATGAAATTATTAGGTAGATGAAGGTCATCCACAAAACATCCGTTGTGTTGGCGGTTTTCTGTTCGATTTTGAGTTTTCCGCTGTGTTGAGATATCATGAGACACGGGAAACCAAGCCCTGGACTCGTAGCCCAGGCCCAAGCCGATGAGAACGGCCGAAAGCGCCATGAAGACTGTATTCACTGACCTGGGTTTCATGTTGGGTCATTGCGGTTGAGCCACCCTTTCCTTCACAAATGCATATATACATATATGTACTACATATATATATATATATATAGAGTAATAATTGGGGATCATCATCCTGCAGCGGGAAAAAAGTAAAGCAGCGGTTCAATTGGGGCACCCAAAGATGGATGGTCCATGCTTTAAAATGACCAAAATCTGCGGGCTGGCCTTCATTTTTTCCCCCACATTCTTGAACCCCACCAGAAAAGTCAGGTCCTCATGCCCCCGGACCCATAGTGGTCCGGACCACCGTGCACTCCTGAAGGCCTGGCCCAAATTACTGTGCAAAACAAGGAATTGAAAATATGATGCGATAATCATCTCTAGCTGGAGGTTTAAATGGGAAAATCATCTACAAATTGGGGACATTTCCAACTCCCTGAGGCAAGAAGTGATCCAAAAGACGCACCTGCCAGGTCCTCCCGGGATGGTCTGGGTGGAGGCTTGCGAGCTGACCGCCTCGGGCCCTGCCAGGATATCCTGGGAAATGGGAAGTTGGAACTGGGAAAACTCAGGAAGATCCCAAGTTGAATAGTAAATTATGACGACTCCAGGGTTGACATTAATCTTCTTTAACCCCCCCGATATAAAATACCCCCAGAACCCCCTCGTTTTAACCAGCCTCCCCGGCTTACCCCATCTCAATAACGCTTCTCTCGTCCATCCTCATTGGCTTCCGGCGGTGGCGGTTCCGGTGGCAGCTGCATCTCTGGTTTCGCTTCCGCCGCGGCACGCGCATCGGGAGCCGGCGGCGGTGATGCTGGGGCAGGACCCACCTGTCCAACAGCTTGCCTTGGCCAAGGGAAATGCCAGGAATTCGGTGCCCCCTGGCGTCACAAAACATGTCCACAACTTGGGTCGCTGTAAAAATGAAATAAACATGAAAATGGATGAAACATGATTGAACCTTCAGCAGTCCAGAAATTGGATGCGAGTTTGAGTCCAGCTAAACCACTGGGTCGTGAAAATGCGGTAGCTGTTGAGGGCAATCTAGCCCTAGGTGGTATGGCGGTCGAACTTGAGTAGAAATTTGGTGGGCTTTTAGAACCAAATAGCAGAACAGCTGAAGGTTGGGGTCTTCATTTCTGCTGGCCTTTACGGAATCTTCTGCCTAGAATTTCTGCATCTCAGTACAATGCAGCCTAGCATTGGTGGATTTTTGGTTTCTCTTCGTTTCTAGAAACACGTCCAAATGCCGCAAAATCAATAGATGTCGGCTCATACCTATGTTGATTGTAATGCAGATTTCCTTATATAGAGGATACATCAATGGATTAGTTGCAGCTTTAAGGAAACATGCCCCACATCCCACCTCCCCATGGCAGCCCCTCAGGTCCCCCCACGCTGGCATCGCCTGGAAGGCCGAAGCCCTACCAGCAAGGCCCCTGGACCTTCCCAGGTGAAGGTCCGCGGTGGCCAATGAGTCGGCTAAGTGAGGCATCCGACGCCTCAGATGATCCCCCGAGAAATTTGAGGTCCCATCATGAATTATTCGGGCACCTATGGCACCTAAACAAACAACTGTTCAACAACTCACAGGTGAATCATACACAGATTCTTTAAATGGGGGAAATCACTGGTGAAGCTAAGCTGCAGCTTGGGAAATCCTGGGAAATCCAACACTTTCAATATGGAAGTGAATTCTCTACAAATTGGATTGTCCATTGCCAGATTTGTTTGCTGGAGGGCGTACTGGTCCCTCACAAGAACAAACGAGTTGTGGGGGTCATACTCTCAGGGATCGGTTTGCAAATAATTGAAAAGAGATGCAGAGAGTTATTATTAGTTTGAACTACAGACTGTCAAAGTGACCCAAACCTGGAAACATAGTTGCCTCCGATGGTGTTGAACAAGAGCCGGTCATTTCTGTTGCCATGATGTCCAAAGCCTTCTTAGCCGGTCGCTGTGGCACTCTGAGCAGCACACGACCGCTTGCAGTTCTGCAAAGCGGGTGCTATTGCAATGCTTTGTGCAAAGGGTGCCTTTCAACTCACCAGCGATACGCTTGATACACCAAATTCCCCCGTGGTAAGCCTCTAGGTCATCTACAAAGCATCTAGGGATTCTGCGAACAGCCGAATGTCGACAGATTTATGATGATTTATGGTTCTGCAAACATGCCTTTGAGCCAAAGCCGCCCGTGCTTGCGACTTCAAACGGATTGCTTCTGTTTGGGGTCTGATTCTGCAGGCTCACTTTGATAGCTGAATCAGTTGCACGTGGGACTCTGCCAGCAGCCACTTTTTCTCACAAGCTACAATGGTGTCAGGACGCGTTGCCTGACAATGTCTACACATCCTACACCTGGATCTTGAAAGCATAAGGACATCCTTGGCAGTTGGCCGCATTTCGTTTGAAATGCGCCCGTCTCCGTGGGCCCTGCCGCACCGGCCGTCACAGATCTATTCACTCAGCTGACAGCTGCGAGTTGCTGCCAGCTACGCTACGCCGCTACGATTGTCTGCACCCGCGTTCTTTCTGAGCCTCTTTCAACACCTGGCTGTGCATGCTGTGCGCCCAAGGACCGACGGCCACCATTGGCCACCGGCCAATTTTCTTTCACATGCGCATGCGTGATATGTCTCTCAATGTATTTGTTCATCTGCATTTCTTTGTTTGTTTGTTGATTCATTTGCTGATCTGTTTATCGTTTCGTTGATTTCTCTCTCTCTCTCTCGCTCCATCTCTATCTGGTCACCCTGTCCCATTGATTTATGTGTGTAGGTATCTTTTGACTCGTCTATCTGTTTGGTTTCTGATAGAGAGAAAGAGAGAGAACAAAAAAGACAGAGACTTCTAACTTTGATTGCTTGCCAGAGTATCTTGAGGTTGTCATCCAACATGATTCCCACCAAAATGAGAAATAGTCATAGCAGTTCGCACCATTTTGCACCATCTAATAAGGATCCAACGGATCCAACGATTGGCCCGACACTGCCTGCATAAGCTCGGGGTTGTGTCTGCTCGCCAGATCGCTTCCCTTCACAGTGGACACCTCATAGGCAGTCAGAGACCTGTCATCCAGTCAACAGCCAGTGCATGATGAGAGTGGACCCATCATGCCTATGGTCCGTTTTGGTTCTGACTAAGCCATCCAACCTTAGGGGACATCTTCCAAAATCAGCCACTCAAGCCACTCAAACTTCAGCACCACAGAACGGCCCCGGCAAGCTGTGTTTAACACACGACTCAGAAAATAGAGATGTCAGGCTTGGAAGTGACCCACTTTAAGTCCTAAAAAGTCTGGAAACAGATGGTGGAGTTTCCTTCCAAAACATAAACATGCCATGGCGAACTGCTCGTTCTTCAGCTCAACCTCAGCACCATTCCTGCCAGATGCTGTGGATTGCGCTCGGAACCCCAGTTTGAGAGGGTGTCAGCCAGCACAGTATGATCAATATCGCTGTAGGGTTGGGCAAGTTTGGTAATTAACAGAAATTGGATGCTGTAATACTAGAAATACAAACATCTCGAATGACCCAAAAAGTGTAGAGACTATGCCTAATCTTGCTCCTGCCCACGACTTTTGCCGCGAAGAAGGAAAAAGTGGGGGAAAAAGTTGTTCTTTACTATCTTCTTCCCCAAAAGGCCTTGTTTAAGTGGCCATAAAATTGAGGATCCCCCATTTTTGTTCAACCCATCTCCATCCATCGGGATGAGTTCAAGGGAGTCACAGCAGTCCTCAGCAGGATCATGGCACATTCGAGGTTCCCTTCGTATGCTGCGGCCTCAAAAGACGCATCGCTGCAGCTAGATTGCTTTCTTCCATAAATGTCATCAGTCATGATAGGTCAGTCATATGCGAAGACACTCACTGGCATGGTTGAAAATGATGTGACAAAATTGGAATCCGAAAATCATTGGAAAACGCTTGAGTCACGATAAATCTCTGAGTGCAAGGCATGCAAAGGTGTATTACCCGCTAAATCCTGACACAAATGGGAATGAACAACCCATTTAGAACCATTCCCTCTACTGTCTCATTCTGTATTCCATCTATGGTCAGTTCCTATGACACAAGTGCACGGTCGTTGATGCTAGGACTATTTGGGAGCATCATTCATGGAAGGACGTTTGGTGCCGTTTTTCTGAAGGGTCTTGCTGACCCAGCAAGATAAGATCTTTATACTTTATAGGTGACATTCCACGGCACAGTAGAAACGTGCGCAAAGTGCAGGTCCCCGAAACCAATGCGATGCCCTTCTGAGCTTGAGAAGTCTCATTACAGTAATTAATGCGCGTTCTTCCAGTTGTTCCATGTAGCTCATGGCTTATATGACTCTCTTATTCCCATTAAGCATCTGTCCATGATTTGGTGGTCTTATCATCCAAATTTTCCCGTCGCGCCCACCAGACCTGGGCATCAATGAGGCGAAAAGCCTCGTGCATGAACAGCTGAACCACCTGGGGGTGACGAGGACCACATCGGCTACTTCCAAAAATCTTCACCGATTCACATGGGTGGAAACTTAAGATCGAGATCGCAGCAATCTAGTATTTACATGTGCTTTTTTTTTCAAATGTGTTTACCTCATGTTGTTTTAATATATTTAGGTAGATATTCTAAATATATATATATATATGTGTGTGTGGTTAATTATATCATATCATATCCAATATTCTAACATATTCTAATATCATCGCAAATTTGGGTACCAAAAAATCCCCTATATACTTTGCTCCATCCACCAATGAAAAAAAAACACCCAGCCTCCATGTGCCCAGCTGAACAAGCTAGGTGGAGGCCTGTCTCACCTCGTGAAGAGGTCTCCTCAGATCCCATGCTGAGCACGAGGCCCTATGGAATATTCAAAGCAATACTCGAGTAACATGATGAATTTAACATGGACATTGTGACCAGCAAACACCAGAATTTATAAATCATTTTAAATCCATCTTAAGCATCAAGTTGAACATGGCACACAGAGAAATGATGGTGCCTCACGAGGCTTCACTGCACTGCCCACTGGGTCCATCAGCTTCGCTGGGACCCGTGCACACAGATCACTTCTGGCCTCCAGAAGATATTGAACCTGGAAAGGAAATCAGCTGCCAAGTGATGGCGAAGACATCGCAGAAAAATGCCCAAGGATTCTACACATCTCAAAGAGCCCGTGGAGCCTCAGCGCAGCTTGCTGAAACTACGGTTACATGCCCAAAATTCAGTTCATGTAAAACTGTAAAAACTTGCTGATGAACCAAGAAATGTCACTGTCACATTGTCCTACTCCACAACACCTGCTGGCTTGCTGTGCAGCAACTGGTGGGCGACTACCGTGCGTCCGGGCTCAAATAGAGAAATTCTGTTGAGTGGTGATTATTACATGTCTGTTCCAGCTTTCTTTCCTGGCTGAGGTCCACACAAGCCATGTGCATGGGAGAATAGCCATCCAAATTGTGCACCTGCATGCCGTTTTTTGCCCAAAACATGTTGCTTTTCAACATGATCGGCGTGTATGTCCCAAACCTGGGGCATATCCTGAAGAACATCAAGGGCTGAAGCGGCTACTTTCGGAACACCCTGGAAAGGCAATGGCTTTGGGACCTCCCTCTTACATTTGGATGTGCATGGGCGGCCGCCTGAAGACATGCAGAGGCGGAGACCAACTGCTCCAAGATCTGCTTTTTCACGGTATCTCTGCCACCCACCTATGTGGCAGCCGAATGGATGTGGGCTGTGGGGCATAGTCTATAGACACCATGTCATGGTCCCACACTCTTGGTCATGTCACTATGAACGCATCCAACTTTTGTCAGTGGTTTTGAGCTGTTCCCAAACCGCCACGGCCAAAGAGATCTGATGCCTAGAACTAGTAGAACCACCCGAACGGAAAAATCCATGGAAACGTATGGACACCATGTAACCGCCGAGGCTATCCAACGTTGCCACTCATCCAACTGCTGCATTGCCGGCAACTGGACCAACCGGGTCGACACATCAGCTGCACCTTGCCCACTGCCAGGTGCACTGCCCTCAGGATTCACCCATCAATTTCCCTCGCAACGGTGGCTTTCCATGATGCGCCATGGTACACTGAGCAGCTGACGTGTTGGCCTTGATATCCAGCAGATTTGGATCCGCGCCGAACAAGCAAAGCACCTGACCATCCCAGGTAGGATTCTTGGAAATGCATCCAGCTGAGATCTGTCTCCAGCGGTTTGATTCTGCGACACATTTACACTATCCCCAATCCCCAGAAATTGATGATGGAATTCGATGCAATCTGTGTGATTTGATCCCTTTATTCTTGGCACTTTGCAGTTGGTTGCGTCGAACATTTGTGTAGGTCATCATATGCCCGCCAGTAGGTTTGTATGTGGAAACCTCACCAGATCGTTTTCCCTGGGAGACCACCGGTTTTCCACACCCGCATGAGTTTGCTCGCAGCCGCACCTCCACTAATTCCGGCAGCTGGTGTTCAGCTGCGAAATGTAGCGCAGATTTGCCGGCGAAGGTCTGGCAATCGATGTTGGCTCCTGGCATGGCAGTGCTAGTGCCCTGGTCCCAGATGCACCAATGGAGTTATTTTGGATCCAGGTTTCCTGGTATGCATGTGTGTACACACACACAGATATATATATATATATATACATGTAGACACACACACACACACACACGTCTATCTATCTATCTATCTATCTATCTATCTATTCTATCTATCTATCTATCTATCTATCTATCTATCTATCTATCTATCTATCTATCTATCTATCTATCTATCTATCTATCTATCTATCTATCTATCTAGGGATGTCCAAAACCTAGAAATTACAATATCTCATAGTTCCCTGCGTGTTGGCTGCATGGAAGCCATAGAAGCTGATAATCTCAGCCGGGCGATCCATTCTCCAGCAAGAGATTTGCAATCCCTCTCCAGTTGCTTTTTCTCAAGCACACCTGGGCTGTCATGATCAAGTACCAATGGGTCCCATGTGTCCCCCATTTTTCAACAACCCCATTTCCCACTTTGCGGCCTCAAAACACCTTAGGCCCCCAACATAGTGCAGGGGTGCAGCACCCAGGCGATTCTGCACGTTTGGGTCAGCCTAGGGCTTCATTCTGGGCATCAAATCTAGTCCCCATGTCTTGAATCTACCCTCCGGTAATCAAACATGGCAATGGTAAATCTCCCATTTATAGATGATTTTCCGATTAAAACCTCCATCTACAGAGATTGTCCTTTCCATGTTTGATTACCAGAGGGTAGACATTCATTTTGAGTCCCTTGATTTGGGGTATTAGCATGTATTAGCCCATAGCAGAGTACATCGCGGGTCTATGAACAAATGAGATTCTGAACGTTCTGAAGAAGCATGAAAGCAATTGAAAGCATGAGATAGCATTGGCTGCCTAACCCGTGATTGCTCATGATAGTTGTGCCCCCCCAGTGATAACCCCAGCTATTCGATGTCGATGGTCTCAGGTCCGTGCCATCTGTTCCAGCAGGCAGGACACCGTTGCAATCTCGTTGCGAGGAGCCTGGACTCGTCAGTGGTTTCTTCGGATTTGGTTCATGGATAGTTTTGCAGAGAGGTTGCCAGAATTGCAGTGAGATCTATAGGTGATTTATAGATTGTAAGTTGATTGTAAGTTCTAAAATCTTATAAATTTATAACCCATCCCAAAGCTGATTTGAAGGAATGAAGCTCATGCTTTGTAGCTTTGCCCCACCATCCGAGCTGTCAGAACGGAGCCAAAGATCCACCAGACCAGCCTCCACTGCGACATGTAGAGGCGTGTTTCCCTCTACGTCCACCTCTTCGACGGTGGCACCTGGGTCGTCGATTTGGGGCCACAGGATTCTTTGAACAATGGCATGGTGAATGGCATGGTGAATGGCATGGTGAATGGCATGGTGAATGGCATGGTGAATGGCATGGTGAATGGCATGGTGAATGGTGGCATGGTGAATGGCATGGTGAATGGCATGGTGAATGGCATGGTGAATGGCATGGTGAATGGCATGGTGAATGGCATGGTGAATGGCATGGATGAGTTCCCGAGGTGTTTGTTTCTTCAAAAATGGCTGAGAGATGCTCAGAGTCGTGGCTTATCCAATGGCCCCAGCAGCTCGACCAATGTCATAATGTCTGAGTCTATACCTATCAAACTTTTATTTCATACATTTTGTGTGTGTGTGCGTTAGTGTGTCCAATATCCAGTTGTACATCTATATATTTTGTTTATCAGCTTTCGATATTCTAATCTGGCAACTGATGTTCTCCTTCTGTCCTTTCCTTTGACCGGGGTCCGAGAATGGGCACCCCAAAATCTCTATGGTTGACAGTGGTTGACCCTCATTTTCCCAGGGCCAGGCCTCGAGCGATTGCATTCTCGATCCCGGCTCGGTCCCCCTGTGGCAGGGACCGGCCCAAAATCCTAACTAATCAGGATGATATATATATATATATATATAATATATATATATATATATGTCAGTCTGTGTGTGTGTGATATAGCTTAGCTCAAAATATCCCAAAGGGGTTCAACATGGTTCAACCCAGTCCTGACATCAAGAATCCTCCTTGGGGACACATCCAGGGACGCCCAGGAATGCTGTGACTGTGGCGCTGCAGTCAGCTGTGTCTGGCCACAAAAAACAGGCTGCATGGTCTGCATGGCATACTTTTTTGGATCTGCTGATTTGCGACTTCGCTAGTTCTCCGTGTTGCTGAGAAAATTGAAAGCTGCGCCCCAGGTGACTAACGAATGCTTTGTACTACACAAGGGGCTATGACAGCTCAAAATTGAAGTGCGCCAATTGCGCGTTTTATTGGTGTCTGGCTGTTGGACTACGCAACACGCAAGGCAACGGATTGCAAAGGCTCGGATGCAGGGCTGGATTTCTCATTTCAGTAGCTATCTTGTGGTCTCATATAATCGTATGGTATGAATTCTATATGACAAACAGGCATGCCGCTTCAAGACAATCTTTTTTGTCTGTCCAATATCTGTGGGCTTGGTCCTGTTTATTAAACCTCTGACCTAGTGTAAATTGTACTTAGGAGCCCGCCAGTTCAACTTAATGAACCTAGCTCCCTCCCTGACCAGTTATGCCCCGCACCGGCTTCGCGCAAGCTTTGGATTGATGGCGCCCTCTGGGGATTGGCATGGGCCATTTGTGACCTCCAAGCTTTGGAGCCATGTTTCACACGCTCCAAGTTCTTGCAGGGGCATCATAACCACTGGGTTATCACCACAAGCCCGTTCTCTGCAATGTCCTCAGTCCCAGAGCAGATGTGACGGAAAGATGTTCTTTTCTTGTGGAAGGCCCCGAACGATGAGGTCATCTCCATCTCTAGAAGCTCTTTCTAACTTGATTTCCAGCTGCCAACCTGACCGACCTTTGCAAAGGCCTTTCCACGCTTCTTGTGTCAAGTGTCTTCTGCGCTCCCTCATACCTCAGCCAAAACTCTTGTGGGAGCCACACTTGCAAGGCTGGATGCATGAGGGCACAAAGCAACTCCTGTCTGGGGTTCCACGTTGAGGCCACGGCGCGCCAAAGAAGATGAATCCACCCACCGTGATCCAAGTGACTCGAGGACCAATGCCTTTAAAGAGTCCTTCAGGGAGGACGTCTGACGCAAGGTGGTTCAACGTAGTTGGGCCGCGTTGAGGCGTATTGGGCCATGCTGGGCCGTTGAGCTCAAGCCGTCCTTGAACACCTTCTTCTGCAAAAATGGTGCTCAGGGCCTGGACCGTTCCACCATACTTTCTGACAGCCTCGACACGCAGAGGAGGTGGTTGGGTTAAGGAACGGGCAATAATCAGGGAAGTATGATCAAGCACACCACTTTGGTTCTGCACTCGTAAGACTGAAAAATCATGAAACGACTGAGTATGCCATGGGATTCTTGGGGACTACACTTGTTGGGACATTGCACCGAGTTTTTTTGATACCGAAAAATCATCAAAAATCATCAAGAAGACCTCCGCAGTCTGAGAATAGGACTCCATCTTCCACCTTCTCGAGCATGATCCGTGTTTTGGCCACGTCCAAGGGGGTGGTGCTTCCTGCAGCTAAGACCACTAGCCGTCACTAGCCACCACCACGCCAGGGTGCAGCTGAGACACCTCCAGCAATGCCGCCAGCAACTGATCCGCATGCAGCGCCTCTTTGGGCCAAATCCAGAGGATGGTCATGGATCAAATGTCACTGGGGGGAAAGCAATGATTAAGTGTCGGGGGTGACTTTTTGGGACAAGACCCAATCAATCCCAATCTTGTGTGTATAGATCTGAGAAAATGTGTAACTGTTTGCGCAATTCTTCTCGCAGGGTGACATGGGTAAGGTCACAAGGCGCCTTGCAACGCAGTAGTTTCACTGCCCTGCTTCTCTGAAATGAATTTCTTGAACCTCTCAACGCGGAGCAGCAACAGTGGCAGCCATTCACCGTGAGTGTCTTCAGCAATTGGGATGCTAAAATGGCAGCAACAAATCTCCAAGATTCTCCAAGTCCCTGGCCCCTCGTAGAGTGGGAATTGGATGAAGGAGAAAGGAATTTCTCTCATCACCTGAGATCTCTGCAGCAAGAGCTTAAAAGCACAAGAAAAACCTGAGAAATGGATGAAGAGGTCTGGAACTTCATTAGCATTATAAAATATAACAGTTTCAATGTTTTGGCGGTGGTGTTCTTTTCTGCAGTGCAACCTCCAACAAACAAACCTTGAGGCGTTTAGCCACTCATTGCTCAGCTGGCTATCTGTGAATCCCATGCTGATCCCGTTGGCATCTTTGAGGACACCACCATTGTGCCGTAGCCAACGTAAAATGCTCCGACTCCTCCGGTCTTCTGGATGGCAGCAACTGCTTCTGTGAGCCTCCTGGGCTTACAACGGAAATCTAATACACTGAAGACTAATGTAGTAGCTTTCCATAGCTCTCTTATCGTTCCTTTGCGTATTTGAATGGTGCGCCTTTTTCGTTTTTTCTTTTTTGCCTCCTCGTTTTGTCCCATCAACTTTGCCCACTTTGACGGAACATGTTCAATGCACGTTGAGGTAATGGCTGGGAACAATGAATGGTACAGTAATGGCAACCAAGAACATGACCAATTACAAAGAGACTGTTTGCATGTCGCTGTCGCCACGCTGAAGCTTGCGATGAGCTTCGCAAATCTGCCCACTTGCATGTTTTGGGTGATGTTGGCAGTGGGCACCTCAGATCACCACACCACCAGCCACTGCATGTGGGCGATGTGTTGAGAGAACGGATCCAGATAAAGAAGTCCCGGTGTAAGGTTGCATATGTGACTGAATCATCTCAACCAAATTCCGGATGGATGTCCAGAAGATCATCAATGATAGCCAACCAAATCAAAACTAATGTCAGCCAAAAAAACGAAATACAGTAGTTGATAAATTGACCCTAGAGATTCCTCAAATATCTGCTCGTTTGGCCACACCTGCCATACCTACCTATCCATACCTAGGGAGCTGCAGATTTTCACCAAGCAGCTCGCACCAAACAAGCCATCACCTCACCACAGGCGGATGCGGCTGCGTGGTGCATTGGGTGCTCCTTCTGCACGTCTGAGTGGCCAAAATGGATGGGTCGAAGTTGAAGGGATCAGCAAACTCCCCAAGTTGTTTCCCGTTGGACGTGGGGTTCAACCATTAAACCATCCAATGTGGGTGTCTCCATGTTTGATGAGTATTTCCACATAAGCACAAGCAAGACTTTAAGAGGTCGGGTTGGATTCAAAGGTTCCTTGACAAGTTTGGCGACTTGATAGCTCATCTTGTGGAGGGATCCACTTCTGCATGTTTTTTTTGTCGGAACAGCTGTGGGTAGTGACTTCATCACAGGGAGCTCCCACCGGATCGTTGGGTATATCCCAAGTATATCCCCATCAACGCCAATCATATCCCCTTATGGTTAGTTTACACCTCCATTTCTCCATATCCCACCCACGTTGCCCCTTCTCTCCTTATCGCCGGACATGGTCTTCATCACCTGCAGGTGCAAGACAAGGTCTGAGTCTAGGTGAAGTAGCCCCGTAAGGTGTGATGGATGGGATCAAATAATATCCAACTTTCACAAGGAATTGGTGAAACAGATTGTGTCTAAATATACACTGTGTGGCAAGGCCCTTGCATTTTTCGATTGGTTTCAACCATGATGTTGGGATTCATAACAGTGACATTAATTCAAAAATCTTGATAATGGTCTAATGGTGATATAAAAATACGGGTATCAATCTACCAATGCCGTGGATATTCATTGCAACAACAACAGCGATATGCTCACAATTTCTTTCACCAATGGATGAATAATGATGAATATCTTCAGCCTGCCGCGCCTTTTTCATCGTCTCGTATGTGGAGAAGAACATCGCAGCACCAGGAGCAGAGCCCATGGCAGCTGACAAAATGCCCTTGTAGGCCCCGCGAAAGCCACCTGAACCGTGGTGCAGCCGTGGCTCCAAAATCTCATGGTTCTCCCATCAATTCATGGCCACATATGGCCACTAAAGTGCACTGTTTCGACATGTTTGGACACATCCAGGTTCAAACGCTTCTGATCTCAAGCACTGACTCATATGTATCATATATCCCCGCCTGATGCCCAGAAGCCCTTCTCCGATTGCAGGCGCGTTCGGAAGGTGTCCAGTGGATGCAGCGCGCAGTCCACTGTGGTTCCGGCAATGCCGCCAGAGATAAGCGCCTCGGGCGGAACGAAGCGCTGTAAGGTAAGCGGCAACTCCCCGAAGAGAACGGTCTAAAATGCAAAATCTTGACGATCTATACTATATACTAGCGTTACATATTGTCTACTCAATAGTGTTTAAGTTTAATGTGTTTAATGATACTTGAATCACATCTTTCTTCTTGCAGGCCAGGTGACTAAGGTGAATGGCACATCCGCCATTGTGCCAGTGGAACGAGGATGGAAAAAGCGAGATTGAAGCAAAAATGCTGCCGTTTTGCCATCATGTCAACCAGCTCGGGCACTCAGTGATTGCACCCCTAACTCAACAGCTCTCCATGTGCCGCAGCTCACCCCAAACTAAATTTCAGTTGCATCATCTTACATTATGTTTGACCTGGGTGTCTCTGAAAAACTCGGTTACCCCCCAAAATCCCATGCTTCATATGGGTTCAGCATCCTTTTCCCCATTGAAATGGCCATTTTTGCAGGATCAATCCCCCCATTCTTGGGGTCCTCGCCTTTCTGCAAAGAGGAATCAGAACCAGGGCGTTGGCCACGGCCGCAATCAAGGGTCGCTCCGGAGGAGGTGCTGGGGGAGCAGGTGCCTCTGAAAAATGAGCGGGAAAACCATGGAAAAAGGTCACTGGGTTGGTTTTTCTTGGGAAAATCTTGACTGGATTTTGGTTTCGACCATTGGTTTTTTTAACCACCTAGTAAATAGGGGGGTCCTGCAGAAACTGTCGGATTCAAACCATTCTGGGGATTGGAGGATGGTCAAAACTTTGAGTTGTTGAGCTGTCTCTCGCTCCCATCGGCTTCTGGAAGAGAACACAGATTTGATCTTTTTTGGGGGATACCAGCTGACTTAATCAACCCTGGCCTATAAACAAGGGGCCGACATCTGTCGACAGACAGTACTGTACATATTTTGTGTGTTGTATAAGCTGAACATCAGCTCACCTATGAACATCAGCTCTCCATTCAGGAGTAGTCAGCCATCTGTTGCATATCAAGACTGTATTTGTCCACTTGGCCTGAATAAACGGGAATAGTGCGGAACCTGAAATACAAGTTCCCAATTGTTTCCCCAAAGTTATTTTCCAGTTCATTTCCCAATTTCACAATAAATGGGTAGTGTTTCTCTGGCATAGTTTCGCCAATTTCCCACTTTCGACCCACTGAAGGTCTCTAAGTCTGGCGCAGGTGAGAATCCCAGCTGCTCGAAGGAAGCCTCCTGGCTCACGTCCAACGAGCGACCCCCTACTTTAAACCAATAGATGGTTTTTATCAAAAAGAAAACCACTGATCGAACTACAGTATATAATGGGAGTATTTATTTCATATAAGAATTTGCAGAATCACCATATTATATCATATATTGATATATTATGATCATGTTCAAAAATCTCTCCAAATAGCTCCATCTTTTGGTGATTCTATAAGTTACATATCAGTCTCAACCCAAGGCCTCAGCGGCTCGCTGCCGGGAATACCACCTCGGCATCTGGGATGATGGACATGTCAAGTATCTAAAATGGAGGTACCTGAAATGTATTGAAATCTAAGATGCTACATATGTATATTATATATATATATATATGTGGACCTTAGAACGCCTTGGATAAACTTTATTCATACTATATTATGGAATCTTACCCAAAAAAAATGCGCCTGTTGGCTGTTGTGTTTCTTTATGGTGCAGTACCTCCAGTTCGTTAACCTGCAAGGGGCGTTGATTTGTGGTTGAATGCCAGGGTCTGCTAGGGGAATCCTTGCGGGAACTCTACCAAAGGCGGCCATCAATTCCAAACTCTCATCCCAAGCACGAACCACACAACCCCACGTGATTTGTTCTGTACACAATGCGATTCAACCGAAACACACAAGTCCTGAAATGTTCTGAACATCTGCAAAGTAGATTTGATCTGAATGGGTCAAAGGTGGGTGCCCAACTAACCATCAACCAACCATCAACTAACCATCAACCACCAGGGCCCCGTTTTGGCATCCCCTGAGGATCCAGCTCAGCCGATGGCACCAGAGCCCCACGGCCCGGCGCGTCGCCGCCGTGGCCGCCGGGCGGGGGTGGAGGGGGTGGGGGGCTGGGGTGCATGGGACCTCGGTCAGGGACCGGAGAGCTGGATGGTTCCCTGGAAATTCCTTGATTTGTTGGAAAAATAATAGCAAAATTCAGGGGTAACCAATGGTAAACCCACAAGGAGACATTATAAGGAGCAACTTTATCGACTCAAAATATATCTTGGGTCAAACTGTCATAGCGAATTAGAGGCACGAGTGGCCCGACTAATCAACTGGAAACTCAAAAACATCACATTTATATATATATATATATATATACATATATAGATATATATATATATGTATATGTGTCGATATATGTGTGTGGGTGTGTGTGCGTGTGTATGTATATGCATATATATGTGTGTATATACATCATATATATATATACTTATCTGCATATATATATATATATTATATATATATACTACAGCTCAGTCAAAGCTGCACTATTCCTTTTATATACATGTCAGCCAGTCACTCCTAGCACGGTCGGCCACGAAAAAAAGGCTGGCGGTCTGAATGCCAAAGGCTTATGCTTAGCCCAAATATGTGCAAGTGTTCCTACTTGTTTTCGTCCCAGTAGGTATTTTAGATCACGGTCTATCAAATCAGATACGTTTGCGTAAGCTTACCAAATTATGCACCTAGTAGTAAAGTGAATTCCTGAAGCAATCCCCGTACAATTTCTTTGGGGCATCATTCAAAAATGCTTAGAATATGATCAGGTGAGATCCGAGTCCATGGCCGGGGCTCCAGCAGAAGGATTGATGCGACTAGCCAACTCATGTCAGCTTGAGCCTTTAAAAGGCCGCGATTGGTATCTGACACCCCAATAAGTTGACATCGAATTTTAACAAACATCATCAAACATCAGGAGAATAATGGATGGAAAATGGTTTGGAATGGCGCAATTATGCATCCATATGTCACAAAGCATTCTTCCGGCAGTGTGGACGTGTCTAACCTAGGTGCCCATCCTGAAATGGACGATGACATGTAGGCTTGGGGATGGGGCTTCCCCTTTTCTGGGGCACGCCCACGTGCAATACTGCCTTTTGATCCAAACCGCGCACCCTCAGTGCACAGGATTTGGCAGCGCAAAGCATTGCAAAGCACTGGATTTGGCCCACCCAGAAAACAAGGAAAGAAAGATGGAGAAAAATTCAAGAAAGCTCAAGAAACCCTCACCTCACTGCAAACAAAAACTATCATTGCATGCAAGTAGATAACTAATAGCTGACTCCTTCACCCATTGCATTCACCATTGTTTTCAGGGGCGGGAAACGTCTGCTGATCCGGGGCTCACAGGTGTGTGCTGTGGCACACCTCTTTGGTCGTGCATCTGAGCTTTGGCAAGACAGCGTGCCCCAGGATTTCCACCTGGCACAGCGCCAGAACGGGACCACCCCCCTTAGGCCCTAGGGGCCCTAGGTCTTGAATCCTACCAACTGAAGGTGGCCGTCCAAGAAGTCACAGAAAGAATCAGAAAGGGAGGGGGGAAGCTAGTCTCACCTTTTTGCTTGTCGCGGTTGTTCGCTTGTGTCAAGAGGATGTCAAGAGGATGTCAAGAGGAAAAGAGTTCAGGCCCTTTGGGCCTGAAGATGGGATTTGTTGGGCGAATTCCGAAGATCCAAAGGAATTTTCAGTGGATTTCAAACGTCGCGCAGTGCCGAACCGTTGCCTGAGGTCCAGGTCAACAACAGCAGAAAATTCAGCGATAAAAAAAAACTCCCTCGGTCGTGCCTGGGCCACTGTTGCATGCAGAAATGCGACGAAAAAGATCACCAAACTCATTTCAAAAAGCTGCACCAAAAAGAATCATATACTATATCTAATTGTTATGACTGCAACACTTGGGTGCCTTTACGGCACAGTTCACATTTCCTAATCTCAAGCTTGGGCTTGGCTCAAAATGAAGGGCCCTGATGCTATGTAAACAATCTCAGCTCAGATTCTTTGCTTGTGCAGGAGTCTGCCACAAACATCAACACAGAACAGGTTTGAGCCACAGCCAGTTGGCAAAATTGCTAGCGTCGAAGCTGCACAACGCCGTCTCGCGACGTAGTGGGGACAAACTCAAAGACATCTAAACGAATGTCCAGGGTCGTCAAGTCACTTGGAATCAAAGAAATGAGTCGCGTCAGGGTATCATCATCCATCTGCTTGAGGTTGCTGTGGCAGCGGTGCTGAATATGATTCCTCGCGAATGGCAAGCGGTTTTGGTTTTCGTTCGTCTTGAATCAACAGAATGAAAAATGTGATTTCGCTATATTTCTCTATGTTTGTCTCACAGCTCATTGCTCTCATGCATGTATATCATGTATGCCAATGCTTCTTGTAATTCGTCAGAATCGGTTTCATGCTGATCGGGTGTAAGACTCAGCATATGGCATCTGGTCTCGCCACGGTGTCACGACATCTTGAGACGATTGAAATCCTACCTATCTGCCTGGTGTGTTTTTCATCCCTGCGAACAATGCCATGACCCAAAAAAAACTTGACCAACGGGGCTTAATCCTCC
Source organism: Symbiodinium sp. clade C Y103 (assembly GCA_003297045.1). Classification (NCBI taxonomy): domain Eukaryota; class Dinophyceae; order Suessiales; family Symbiodiniaceae; genus Cladocopium; species Cladocopium sp. clade C. The sequence continues at coordinate 196,294 of BGPT01000474.1, read as the reverse complement.
CGACTCCGCCCAGTGTAGAAACGGAAACACCAGCTTTTAAAAAACAGTTCAACAACACCATGCTTCCATCCCCATGTTTCCACATTGATTCTCTACAATTCTTCATTGTGAAACCCCAAGTGATTTTTGTTGTTGCTTCAACCTCCCAAGAATTGAATGCCACATGAATCCACATGACATTCCACCCCCAACCACCCACATCCAGGGCACCTCAGATCCCAATAGCTGGTGGGCCGCTGGATCGCGAGCACATGCGTCGGCCGCGAGCTGCCCGCTGTGCCACTGCCATCCTCGCCAAAGCCTACGGAGTAGTAGGTGGAGTTGAACTCCTCGCCGTGGCGCCGGGAATCCCGTCAGTATGGCACTGTGAAAATCCTTTGTGGATCCGAGATGGTCGATTTTGGATATGATTTTGGTGGAACACTATTGGGCCCACATATGAACTCATATGTTTTGAATGAAGCCAAGGCCTAACCCTCAAAAAATAGATCAAAGCCAGGAACATTGGACATCAAAAAAAAAGAATTGCATAAGGAAGTTCTCGGATGGGGAGGTTTAGAGATGTTTGGTGGCGGGAAACCCTTGGGTACAGACGGGCGGTGGCGGTGTGGATCCCTGTCCTCGTTCCCAAACAACATGGAACTTCTGGAGAAGCCTCAAACACTCTGGTGAGCCACCCAGCAGACAGAATCGCAGCTCAATTGGGACTATCTTCCTGAACAGGGATGGGGAGTCAAAATATGTGCAACCATCAAGAGAACATCACCTGTCAATTTTGCATATATGGTGGTCGCCAGTTGGGTTTCCATCATACCTTTGGTACGTTGAAGGCGTTGAATGTAATATAGCATCTTTAAAGTTTTGGTAAGTACACTCAAAGATCGAAGAGACCACATGTGACTCAAGCTTGGAATAGACAGACTATATTTATAGATTGGATATTCTTAGAATCGGTCAAGTGAAGAGATTAAACTAGGCAGGTTTTGATTGCAGTATAGATTCATGCCGAGTGATAGATGGATAGGCCCGGATAGGCAGCCAGCCAGCAAGCAAGGCAAACAAACAGGCAGCTGCAAGTACATGTGTGCGTGTGAGGGGGGATAAAAGAGGGAAAGAGGGGAGGGAAGAGAAAAGAGTGAGGGAAAGAGAGGGAGAGAGAGAGAGAGAGAGAGAGAGACGCCATGACTAAGACCTATTCACAGAATGTAGTCAAGGTGTATAACACGCACGCACATAGTTGCACATGTATATAACAAACGACTTTCCATGTGCGCATGTCTCAGCTGAGAGGCTGAACCAAATGGCCCGACCCGTTGGGGTCAGCACACGGGCAAGCTCCTGGGGAAGGACATGCTGGTTATTGGACACCATGGGTTGTGGCATAAGCCCCATGAGGCTTGGTGTTAAACCTCAAATAACATCAAAGAACCATCAACCAACCAGGGGTTTGGCCAACGCTCAAGTTGAGAGCCTTGAATCATCTTGAATCTATGTAGCATAACATACCGTCATGGAACACAGTTGGTAACAATGAATCTGTGCCTCTATGAAATCATGGGTGCAAACCCATCTTGCAAAGCCGCTGCCCACAAGGCTTCTAACTTCCAAACGACTTCAACTGGCCCTTTCAGCCAACCCGCAAGAACGACGCAGACAAACATCCATAGCCCAACTAACCAAAAAGAACGTGGTTTCGGTCCCGATCCAATCGTTCTCGATCCATGAAGTGAACGGCAAAGGTGGAGATCACCAAATCTAAACTCTGGTCTGGCTGTGCGGCAAGAAAGTCCACACCATCAGCCTTCACAATCCTCACATGCGAACAGGCTTCAAGTTCATGGAGATCAGGGCTGCGACTTAGAATTTTGTAGGACCTTTGCAGGAGCATGGTCCTAAAGTAGGATTAGCCACAAAATCAAAGCTGGTCAGGACCACTGAAGTGTCTCTGTTCTTGCTGAAAATGTCCATGCACCACATACTCCCCATGCCAAGAGGCAGCTCTGAACAGGCTTCGGGCGGAAAAGGATCCTTGTCCAAGTCAAGGTCAGCAACGATTGCAATGCCAACTGAAACCCTGGTGGTTTGTGGATGCTTAGCAGGAATGGGCTAGCTACTCAGCGGTTTAAGTAATGATAATGGGGATGATTGGCTTTTCAATATAGAAACACCCATCAACCAACTAGGGCACACTGATTCGATTCAAGTGAGGGATGAATCTCCTGATACTTCCACCTTTGCCTTGCCAAAAATCCCAGCGAGCTTGCTGCCGAGATACGACATTGCTCATCCTCCCCGCCTGTCAAAGTACATCTCGTGCCATCAACTCGTTGAAACATGACCACAACTGACAAACAAACAACAATCATACGGAACAAAAGAACGTCCATGGCACTCAATGACCATCTGACCTGGTACACCCAAAGTCTTTGCCCCATACCCCATCATACTCACACCATAGCCTGCAGCAGCTTCCCCAGAGTTCCATCGCCGGCTCCCAGGTCTGCCACTGCCTTTCCTTGCGAAAAGGGCAGGCAGTGGTCTGCAATGGCAGCCCACATGCCTCGGAAACTGGTCCGCAAAGATTTTGGAGGTGAAGAAGAAGGTCCAAACAACGTCCGCACTTGAACTTTGTCTCAGTCACTGCTATCAGTTCTGGGCACCGCACCATCATGATTTGAGATATTGTGCCTCACCACAGGTGGAGATCAATGCAGCTACTGCAGCATGCAGCCACCAGGTTTGGGAATGCAAACACCTTGAAGATCCTTGGAGTTGGTCAAATGTTGGGCCCCTTTCCACCACCAGATTTTGGCTTTCAATTCTCATCATCCCAGGCCGAGGTACCTGACATGCGCTTCCGCTATGGTCGGATCCCAGCTGCGGGGCAGAGAACTCTCGAAGGAGCTCTCCATGCGCGCCAGCGAGGCGCAAAAGGAACGCAGCGCAGGGGACCCCTGGGACACATGGAGCTGCTGGCAATTTCTGTTGCATTTTGGTGGATGAATCTAGCTGCCTTCAGAGGGTTTAGGCACCTTTGGTGGTTTCTTTTGTGGGTTTCAAAATGTTTCCAGACATGTTCAATTTACAGTAGTCATTCAACCTTCATGACCATTTGCCCAAGATGGGGAGAGATGATGCCAAGACTAAGATAGAACGGGATAAAGAATGATAAAACAACGGAAGTATGTACAATATTCGTGTTTAAAAAAAGTGACAAAAAAATCACAGCGACAAAATCCTGATCTAATCCTGATCAAATGATCAAATAATGTTCAAATAGTGATCAAATAATGATCAATGTGGATAGATTGTGCATCGCATCCCACGGAGCCTGTGCGGGTCTCAGGCCCTGGGCGCACTGGGCCGCTCTGGCCCTCACAGCCGGCAGCACCCGTCTGAGCCAAGTCATGATGCTGCGGAATGGCGGGATGGCGAGGTTTGTGTCTCAAGTAGAGTAAGCCCAAAAAAAACGGTGTAGAAAAGTACGTAGCATTTACAATCATGTGCATGTTTATCACTTTGGAATTATATTGTCAATTGTGTGTTTGGACTGCACCTTTCTGTCATAATTTTGAGGGGTGCAATAAAAAATGACCCGCTGATGGCCATGGTGCAATCAAATGTTTAGCTATGTTGAGCCAATCAAAAATAATGAAGAAAAATGATGAAAAATGCGTGGCCATGGTAGGACCATGACCAGAGGATTCCAGTGCAGAACCGTACGAAATCCTGGAACTCACAGGTCTCTCCAGAAGATCTAAACCGAAAAGCACGAAGCCCAGTGACAACGCTGAAAGTCTGAAGGAAGCGTAGAACATGGTGAAACAAACCATTCCAGAAACTGGAACTCACGAAACCGAATAGCAGCGCCGAAAGTCAGATGGAAAATGTAGAACATTGTAGAACAGGGTGAAGCATTGTGAAACTACAAATAAATAAGATCTAAACCATCCCCAGAAAAGGAAAAAATGTCCGTCTCCTGGCGCTCTGCCTGGGAATCCCAAACAAGGCAAACCTGACACATCACACCGAACCCCCACAAGCCTGAAGCCAAAGGATTTCAGGGCACAAACACAAGCACCAGAAGCAAATGAGACAAAGCATTTTCCCGGCACCCACAACAGAGAAAATATTAAAGCCTTTGATGCAGCAGCGACAAACGAATCCAGTGAGACACGCACTCTATCGACCAAAGCCCACCAATTTCGCTGAGTCTGGACACATGCTATTGATTGGTTGTTCAATGTTTTTCATATTTCCTTAAGTACAAGTGCAATTTTGATCAGGTGCATCTGTTGACGATTGAAGTTCATCTGTTTGAAGATTGATTGGACCTACCCCCGGCTTCACCAACAAAGCTCTGGTGGCATTGAGGGATGCCCAATGGGCACTGTCGTGTTGGCAAACAAAGACCAGAACACCTCAGCTGCGCTACTTTTTTCCCACCTGTCTCTGCAGCGGCTTAGAGTGGACTATACATAAGTACTACCAGTACTCCTATATAGGTCCGCCTACCGGGCCTACCGCAGTGCTGTAATCTGCTGTCGTTCTAAGAGAACAAAAATCAAGCAATCACAGAGCCTGCACGCAAAATTGACCGAAGAGTTCCACGCCGTGAAAGCATACAACTATAGCAATTATATAGACACCTGGTGCCGGCTCCAGAGCGGAATGGGCCGAAGGCCAAACCACTTTTTATGTACACTACTGTACACTTAATTGTCAGCCGTGCATCTCTAAAGGTGTGCACCTGTTTCATCGCCCCAAAGCTGCTGCTGTGAAGCTGCTGTGCTGAACAGCGACTTCTGCGCTGATTAATTGCTCGGCTTCATCTCTTCAGTGGCTTCGGGGTCCAGGCACGGCCCCGTGTAGCATGCCCCTTCAGGGTCCTGCGCAGCAGAATGCTTCGTACTGGTCACTGGGAAAATCATTGGAAAATCCTCTTCCTAGCCCATTTCTTTGGGGGTCTAGATTTCGGAGATTTGCAAGGGCTTAGATCTCACTGGTGTACTGCCAACCGCCCCATCCCCGCAGCATGTTCCATATCCTGAGAGGGTCGACGCGAGGAGGTGGCGGTGCTTTGAGTCCCAACGCTTCCGGTTGTCCTGGGCAGTGACCGTGCAACTGCACCATGGACAAATGGTGAATCATGTCATACGAATCTGCAATTAACGGGAAAATAGATAAAAATATGTCGCATTTCTATCTCCAACTAGTTGGAGAAAAAACAGCCTTGCCCATCCCTTCCTGCTGCCAAATATCTCTTGGGAAGGCCGACGCGGTATCTCTTCATGCTGAGGTTGTACATTGTTCTGGTTCGCTGCGTTGTTTGGACTTGCGTTGCCGGTGGTAATCAGGTATGGGTGAAACTTCACCCCATCCTGATGCAGCCAAAAAGTCCAACTCAATCCCAAGTGCAGCAGCTGCATCACGTTTTTGTTTGTATATTGTGACTCATGTATACTCATGTACTATATTGATCTATTTTGATCTATTTTGCACATGCAAATGTACGTTGCATGCGAACATGTTACACTAACATGACGTATGAGACACGAAATAAAACAACACAACATTCCGTGTTTATCCGTTTATCCAGCGCAATGCATCGAAACACAATACAGGACAATGCAATACAACCAACGCAATACAATACAATAAAAATTTGCTACATTAGATTACACTGCATTTTTGCGACACAAACATGTATAAATGTATAACCAAACATCACATTGCACTACATCACATTGCACATCATTGTGTTACGTCAGAGCACGGTGGAATATAAACAATACAATGCGCTGCAATGCACAAAAAATAATAATATACATTCAACATTCCATTGAGCCCCATAAATTACATGTCGATACATAAATTAGACTTAAACTTGCATCCTACTACTTACTTGCGTACGTTGATTACATACATGCTTGTGTACTTACACAGACAAAATCAGACAAATATGTTACATTGCCATACCTTACTAGGCCATACTGAATACTGCTTCAAGACTGGATACAAAATGATACAAATCATTGACAGGTCTCCAATTGTTTTACAACAACCCAGCAGGCCTCTGTTGTCCTCAAGTCAGCAATGATTTCGTCGTAGTACTCCTCGAGTGGTTTCAGCCCAAATTGGGATCATCATCCCAATGACATAAATGGAGGTTTCCTAAAATAGGGGTACCCCTAAATCATCCATTTTAATAGGGTTTCCCCTTTAAAATCATCCATTTTTGGGTACCCCCATTTTAGGAAACCACCAAATGAAAATAGTAAACAGAAAATGACTCTGTTAACATCTAAAAACCACCTTCCAGTCCTCAATTTTAGAGTCATAATCTCCAAGGTGGCCTTTCAGAACTCGCAAGATCTTCCGTGTGAAGATGCCGCCATCCTCCTCACCTCCTGAGACGGGACACGATTTTTTCCAATCTCACAACTGCCTGGCGCTTTGTAGCTGAAAGATGCTAAAAATGGCCAAAAACATTCCTCGTTGTTCTGGGTTGACTTTCATAGTTCTCAAAGCTTCTTGTGGTTACAGTGGACTCAGTGGACCCTTGGCTTATTAGTTTATAGATGTTTAGAGACGTTTCTAGCGATTCAGAAAGCCGTCGTGGCTTCTTGAGTTCCATCGCTGCTCAGCAATTGGCACCAAGCATCCAGGTACCCTGCGCCCTGGGTGGCAAGCAAATAGGATCCACGCTTGTGCATCGCTGTTCCGGAGCATCTTCACAGTCCTTCGAGGAGAAATTCGGAAGTCATCCTGCAGGGGTGGCGCCAACACTCCCCGAGAAACAGAATGTATCGGATGTATCGTCGAAACGAGTGAAGAGATGGAGGAAATGAAACCTAGCCACCGTCAGAAAACGGAGGGAACATGAGGGAACAAATATTCGAAGGTGGTCTGGTCTAGAAAGTGTCCTTCGTGGCCGCGACCCTGTCCTGATTCCACCCAAGCCGCCACCCCCACCAAAGCCTCTCACGCCATCCGGGAATGTCCATGCAGCCATTGAGGGTCACATGAATGCGGGCATTCTTGCAGCCATCGATAGTGCTCAAGTTCTTCACTAGTGGCAAGATTGGCACTCCACCACGCCACCCGCCAGCATCTGCTGGTATGAATTGTGGGCACCCATATACAAACTGAGCATGGCAGGAGATATGCAACCACACAATAGGCCCATTCGCTCCGTGAAGGTGCGGTTCAACCTGACCAAGCACGGATTCAACGTCGTTCTTCTTCAAGTCGTACCACGGGAACACCTGCGGCGAACTGGCCACCGGCGAAATGAAAGGGAAATCAATGAACATTGTAACAACATGTAACAACACTGTTCTCACGGCAAAAGGCCGAAACAACGATAAGTCGGCCTGCCAATTGTTCTCTCGAAGTTGAGATACCAGTGCTTGAAAACTCCGATCATAAACGCGAGACCAGATCCGTTGGTTCAGATAGTCCTGGAAAACAAGCAAGGGCATAGGCAATGAGGGTAACAACTACTTGTAGAAACGAAATGAAACGAACGCGTGGGTGTTTGGTGGCCTATGGGCCTATGGATTCCCAAGGTTCTTTGTGCACCAGGATGAGCATCCCAAGAATGAACAACGAATTTCGTTTGTTTCATTTGGGGTGTGGGCTCACCCAGCCATTTTGGAGGGTCTACCAGGTCTACCAGTCCTCGATGTTGATGAGGATTGCGATGCGAACACCTCGCCGATTTGGTGGGAAGCGAGCCAGTGCCGGAGCAGGTGGCTGATTGTGGCGGTGGCGTGCACGTAAGACTGTGACAAAGAGACCTCAGGAACCAAAGAAGTCTGAGGATTGTGGCGGCGGGCCGGCGGGTCGTCAAGTAAGAAAGGATGTGTCCGGTGTCCTGGCGTGACAAGATGAAGTTTTTGGATGTTTTAAGATTTCTTGGAAAATCTGTCGTCTTTGCAACTGAGCCCGTTGCTCACTATCAATTGCATCGCTACCAGGCTCCACATCGCCCACCAAACGCACACTTTGGCAGTCTGAGCAGGAGTCACTTTTTCCCAAATGTGCAGGAAATTCAAATAGACCACTGCGTGAAGTGCCAAAAACAAGCACAGAGCTGGAGCAGCCATCTTCAAATACCAACACCATCTCCGCCCTGGAATAAAGGCAGCTCCACTTCCTTTCATATAGAAGAAAGCTTGACTGCCTGCAGCAGCAAGAACTGAAGCACCGCTCCATCCCAGAGCACCGCCAAAGCCCTCGCTGCAGTTCGATTGCGAAACGCATGTCACATCTGGGAGATGTTCCAGGCAGCAAGGCGTGCCAGGAAGGAAAGGAACCTGTCAGTGAGCAATTTGTGTTCGACTCTATGGCCAAGAAGGTTTTGTCTGAAAACGGGGCATCCCTAAAATCAAATCGCTGATCATGGTTGATCATGACCATCATATCATAATATATATATATATATGTGTGTGTGTGTGATACCTATTATATAATATCTGCTAAAATGGTACTTGGGGGCCCAGCCTGGGGGTATACCACATTGTTGGACACACCCACAATGTCTCCAGCCATTGGCATTCAACAAACCCCCTTTTCCGCCAAGACTCCACCATCCATGAAGCTGGGCTGTACCAGCAGGTGGTGCCCACATCGTGGCAACATGTCGCGTTTGCCTCACTTCTCCAAGACTGGGGAGGGAAAAAAACAACCACCGGTGACTCAACATGGCCTGCTGGGTGGGAGGTTTGCTGTAACTGGATCATTGCATTTTAAACCTCGCCTTTACATAGACCGCATCGTGTTCTTGAAGTGTCATTTCAGTTCAGCGAAGCACTGCAGTTTTCTCTTCACAACTATCAAAAGACATCAAAAGATCATCCACTTCATTGCACTTCAAGCCCCAGCCCCGGGGTCGTTTTCTCTCCTGAGATCTTCACCTCTTTGTGATAAGCTGCACAGCAAGGCTCCCCCTGCAACGTGATGCCGCAACTCCCAACCTGAACCATGAAGCATGAAGCATCCTAACCCGAGACATGCAGAAAGAATATCTGTCTTCAGAACGCAACAGGGGATGTTGACAACCACGATGAAGAAGATGATGTATGATATTCTATGTCTACCATGAAACATGCGGGGGGAACAAAGGTGTAAACATCTCCGAAAATAAATCCGCTTTGATCTTTTATCCACAGATCTACAGTCTAATGGTGAAACTACTCGGTTCCCGACCCATAGAAGGCCGCGCGCGGTTTCAGGCACATCATGTTAATTAAGATAAATGCTGATTTCGCCACATCGAAAATTGCCTTTTCGACATGTTCGGTGAAACAAACATTTTAGAAAACTAGAAAACTATTTGTTTTTTGGAGATGATTTCTTCAATTGGGCTTTGGTCAAGCATGTTCTTTTTTCCCCTCGACTCAAAGCTCTTCAACCATTTGACTGCTTTTGCAGATTTCTTCGAGAAATTCTTCAGGCGACACTGGTCCTAATGAATTTCGCCAACAGTGTCCGTAAAGGAGCTTTCTCAAGTTCTGGATTCTCTTGAGTGCGGAGTCCATGATACAAACTTCGGGGAAAAATGTTAGGAATGTACCCAGCGTGCCCCTCTATATAACATAAGCTGTCACGTGCTAGAGAAGACGTCTCGAGCGTGGCATGATGTATGTGTGCAAGTGCAAGAGAATACGTCTCCAGCACAGCATGACGTATGTGTGCAAGTGCAAGAGAAGACGCCTCTAGCATAGCATGCCGTATGTGTGCAAGTGCAAGAGAAGACGTCTCTAGCGTAGCATGACGTATGTGTGCAAGTGTATTGAACGTTATTGCCCCCCCACCCCTCCCCTGCCCCACCCCGCCCCCACCCCAAACCAAGAAAAAAAACGCGAAAAGGCACAAAACACCACGGCCCTCTATGGGTCGGGCTCCAACTACTCATCTTGCTACTCGAGGATGACCATATATATGACCATGCCTTGGCCACACTTCGATCCAGCTCCTCCACCATTCAGCGATACAAATGAGGGTCTATCCCCGCCAAAAAAATCATGGGACCCCGCCTCTGCGTTGCAACAAATGGGTTTGTTCCCGTGGCAGCTTCGACTCACACCAGGCCTGACAAATGGACTGACTCTGGGTCCCATTCCGAAGAAGCTTGCCAAAATTTGTTGAAAACGACTAGTGACTAGTGCTTCATAGCTGAATCACCATCAAAAAAATGAAAGAACTGAGTCATACTCAGTTCTCCCTGGCCTGCGACAGCAGAGAATATCGCAGAAGGGCGTTTTTCCATGGGTCTCACTGGGCGAATCCACATAAGAAGCAAAGCACGACCAGTCCCTGGAGCTTCGTTCAATCATGTCGACTGGGGTGTCGGTCTGATTGCAGCAACAGGAGGCGTAAATTTGCTTCGTTTTGGCATTGTCCTTGATGTAGCACTTGGTCCCTGCTCGGCAATGCCCATTCTCTGGACCCATGCACTCCGCTTCCGACTTCACAGGAGCGTAGCCGCAGTGAAAGTGATAGACCTGACACAAACACAATGGGTTTACAAGACTGCACAAGTTGAAAGTAGCCATGTTTCAGTGGATAAGCACCAACACATGCCTGTCAGATTGTTTGTCCTGTGATGGGCATACTTTGCAGCCCAGGTGCATCCAAGGAAAGCGGACTGGGCTCGGGCGTCTCCAGCTTCGAAAATCCCAAAGACATGGAATCTGTCACCACGTCCGTTTCAAATTGATCAAAGCAGTGGGAGCAAAGGATCAACTGGAAACCCACCGCCAGAGGCACCACCTTTCCCAAGCCCGGAGCAACAGCCATGGTCGCTGCTGCTTGCTGGGAACCAATCTCGGGAGCTAATGGCTGAGCCCGGGTGTGTCAGTAAACCATTCTCCTGAGTTTTACCATGTTTTAATTTGGCATATTCTTGATCACCAACCACATCTCAAGACTGATTCTTCTTGGCATGGAAAGCATATCAGCGCAAAGAAGTTGACCTATACATCCCATACACAATTGCAGGAAACCCTACACAAGGCACTTCATCCGCACAGATTTCAATAGATGTCATGTGAATCGCAGCGGATGATGTCTTACATTCACAAGCTCGTCTTGCTATCAGGTCAAAAAAGGCACACAAAAGGGTCAAACATGACAAAGGGACCCAACGCTCTGCTTGTCACAATTGCATTCGCCATTCTCATCCTTCCGTGACCACATGACATCCAATGACACCTCTGCCAACTGTTCAAATTGCTTTTTGCCTCTTCCTCTTTGCTCGGCAGGAACTAAGTAACCAGGTCCAAACCCAGTAGGCTCGAGTTTGCCCGCCGATGAGCTTAAACTGGACCGTACTACTAGTCCCGGAACGGCAGTGCTTGCTGTAATGCCGCGCTCAGTTCTGTCGTAATCGCAGAGCTCGCACCCAACAGAAACATTCCGTGACAAGGCTAAAGCCACACTAATCCATCGCCACTGCAAAATCCTGGGAACGGCTCCCTTGCGGAAGGTTGAAAAATGTGCCTCTCGAACCTGCCTCAGCCAGGCTGAGAGAATGTGCCAAGGGCTGAGACACTGTACATGACTGTACTCACTATACACTTCCAATCACTTCCGATGTGTCTGTAACATCTCTAAATAACTGAGCTCTGTCAATTTTAAAAACCACTTTCTTTTGCCTCGACCACTATGTACATCATTGTACATCTGTATACAGTCTGTAAAGTGTGCATGCGTCCGAATTCATCGCCAGAAAGCGGCCGGGGATGAAGGGAAGATCCGACCAACTGCCATCAACTGCCCTGCTCCACAGGGACTTGTGCCCTCAGTTTATCGGCTTCATCTCGGCAGCTTCGGGGTCCAGGCAGGGCCCGGGGTATCATCCAGCTTTATTGTCCTAAGGCTCCTTCGCAGGAATCAGAATACAAAAAGCATCATACCAGTAGGAAAAACTTCGTCCAAACCTGTCCGGAGTTCTGTGTTGGATTTCAGTACATCAAACCGCGCTTTGATCCAAGCATGTTCAACAAGAACACTCCTGAGAGGGTGGGCCTGATGAGGCTGCGGTGCTTTGAGTCCCAGCACTTCCAGTTGTCCTAAATGCAGCGCTTGAAATCTGGGCTGCAAAGTGGCAGCAACAGTGCCGGTGTACGACATATGAAATCAGTAAACTGAAATAACATCACATAACCATCATAACCTCCTACAGCGCAAATGCAAAGCAAGCTACATGCAAGCTACATGCAAGCTACCCATCCCACCCTCCATCACCCTCAGCCAAAAATCTCTTGGGAAGGCTGGCGCCAGATCCCGTCATGCTGAAGTGGCACATCGTTCTGATGCGCCGCGCAGCTGCTTGGATTTGTGTTGCCGGTTGTCATCAGGTACGGGTGAAACCTTACCCTCCCTCCATCCTGAGGCAGTCAAGACACCAAATGCATCCAAATGCAGTCTTGCACATACATCTGCAAGTGCCTCTGCTGTATACTCAAGCTTTCTGCTATAGCGTGTTGCCCTGCAAATAATTGGAACGGACATGCATACTCCTGCAGCTATGCACATCATAACCAAACACAAATGGTTGAGCTCCCCAAAATGTCCACTAGCTGTCCAGCCGGCCTCGGGAGTCCTCAAGTTGCTGATCATTGCATCATAGTAGAGTTCAATTTGAGAGTCATCAGCTCCAAGATGGTTTCTCAAGACTCCCAAGATCCGCCTTGTGAAGATGCCACCTTGTTCTTCGTTTCCTGGGCTGAAAAGCCACGCAAATCTCTCGGATCTCACCAATGCCCGTTTGGGTTTTCTTTCAATGTGGCGCATATTATGCATCATTAACTCATTAAATCTCATTAAATATGGTAGACAAATTGATGCATTTTAATAGTGAATCACAATGAATGATGTATACAGAGATCATCATGGTTTCTTGAGCCACACCAAGGATCCAGGCACTGCCCGCCCTGGGTGACAAGCAAACAGGATCCAGGCCTGAGCTTCACTCCTTGGAAGCAAACGCCTTGGAGGGGAAAGTCGGAAGTCATCCTGCGAGTTGCAGCAAAGAAGAAGCATGGGTAGAAACGGATTCTCCGTAGAAATGATGGGGGGAATCGTTTGGAGTGCAGTCATTTTCAAAAATTGTGGGTGCAGCCGGTGCAGCGATTGTTCCACCTTGAAAAATTCGTTCTTGCCTGCAACCCTGTCCTGGCTCAATCCATACCTCCACCACCAAACAAACCTCTCAAGGCCCCGTGGAATCTCCATGCAGCCATTGACGGTCACATGAATGCGGGCCCCACGGCAGCCGGCAACACTGCTCAACTTCCTCACCAGCTTGAAAATTGACACTCCATCACCGAACACGCCAGCATCTGCTGGGAGGAACTGCGGGCAGCCAAAGACTGTCTGAGAATGGCAGGAGATGTGCATCCAAACAGTGGGCCCATTCGCCCCACGGAGATATGGTTCAATCTGACCAAGCATGGCCTCAGCTTGCTTCTTCGTCAAGTCGTACCATCTAATCACCTGCAGTGGCCAAGGAAACAGTAAAGTCTTGCGAAACAAACTGATCAAGCAGAGAGGCAAACAAACTGTCAAGCAATCAGATCTGCTCTTTCTGCTACACAAATCATTTCTCTTAGGCTTGTGGTCATCTTAGTACCCAGAGCCTCCCAGCCGCTCTCGGTAAGTTGACGTACAAGGTCCGGGAAACTTCCATCGTAAACATGAGGCCAGATTACATACTCCTGGAGAAACAGCAGCGGACTGGGGATAAGGTGTACTTAATCTGCCGCCGGTTTGCCTTTGCCCGCCTTCATAGCCAGACTCAGCAAGACCCAGCAAGACCAACTAGCACTAGAAATAAAATGAAATAAACAACCATCATCAACAATCCCCATCCGGCTGTGGATCAAAACCTCGGTAACCCCAATGAGCCCCAAAAAGAAGGCGACAGACCGAGTAAAACGGAGTATGTTTTTTCCATATCTGCATCCTTTATCGTGCTTTCATATCCTTTCTCGTCATATCTTCTTGACAACAAAAGGACTACTACCCGTCCTGAATGTTGATAAGGATGGCGATGCGGACACCTCTGCGGTCGCGGGGGAAATGCTCTCCAGCAGGGCCAGGCTGATTCTGGTGTCGCAGTGCGCGGAGGACCCTGACCACGACACCTCAGAAACAGAAAAACTCTCTGGATGGTGGAGGCAGGTCATAAAATGCGGAAATTCAAAATCTGATTATGTTTCCTCACATTGAGCTCTTGAGAAGAAATATTGGACAGGAAGGCAACGGCTTGATTTGGCGCATTGAAACTGAGCCCGTCGCAGACAGTTGCCTGCATCGCTAGCAAGCTCCACATCGCCCACCAAACGCACACTTTGGCAGTCTGAGTAATAGTCACTTTTTCCCAAATGTGGAGGTAAAACACATAGACCACCACGAGAAGTGCCAAAAACAAGCACAGGCCTGGAGCCGCCATCTTCAAATACCAACACCATCTCCGCCCTGGAAGAAGGTCAGCTCCACTTCCTTTCATGTAGAAGAAAGCTTGACTGCCTGCAGCAGCAAGAACTGTAGCACCGCTCCATCCCAGAGCACCGCCAAAGCCCTCGCTGCAGTTCGATTGCAAAACGCATGTCACATCTGGGAGATGTTCCAGGCAGCAGGGCGTGCCAGGAAGGAAAGGAACCTGTCAGTGAGCAAGACAAAAGGGTTGAAGCCGGGCAACACGGCAAAAGATGCCAAAAGGGCATGACTACTGATACCATCTGATACCTGTAGATTCCTGTAGGTTTGCGCTTCACCCATCTTGACCCCCCCAATAAACATGACATCCAACCGTTGATCTTCGCAGCCAGGGCTCCACCATCCACGAAGCTGGGCTGGACCAGCAGGTGGTGCCCACATCGTGGCAACATGTCGCATTGGCCTCACTCCAAGACACGAAAAAGCACAAAAAGGATAAATCCGTCATCGAACACAGCCTGCCACGAGAGAGATTTGCTTTATAGAGGATTCTGGCATTCAGTGCATATAAACGGGTCAAAATGGCTTAAGATGCTTAAGAGTATTGCATCTCAAACCAAGCTTTGGGCGGCATCAGATTCTTGAAAAAGCAGCCAGGCACTGCAGCTTCCGCTTTTCACCAAAAGAATCCAAAAGATATCAGAAGATCATCCACTTCAAGCCTGGGTCGTTTTTTTCCTGAGATCTTCACCTCTTTGTGATTAGCTGCACAGCACGGCTCGCCCTGAAGTGTAATGCCGCAGCTCTCAACCTGGCCAGTGAAACGTCGTAGTAAGCACCAACAACAGCATGGAACGTATGCAAGTGGCAAAATGTGATGGGGGGACCCCATCTCTGAAAAGCTTCACTGAATACTGAAAGATACCTATGATTCTATGATCTACTGGTCTGTCTGCTCCAGAATGGCCATGCTTTAGACATGCACAGTTCAACCGGCTCCCACCTTTGCATTGCAACAAATGGGTTTGTTCCCATGGCAGCTGCGGCTGAGTGCGGGCCTGGACTGACTCTGGGCTCTATTCCAATGAAGCAGACGAAATAAGGTTTAAAACGAGTGGCGATTCATATTTCAATCGCCATGCTAATCAAGCCATTCTCAGTCCTTCCCTGCCTTCGACAGCAGTGAATACCGCACCAGGGTGTTCTTCCACCGGTTTCACTGAGCGAGTCCACTTCTGAAGCGTAGCACGACCAGTTGCTGCAGTTGTGCTCAATCATGCGGATCGGTGTGTCGGTCTCACTGCAGCAACAGGTGGCATAAATGTGCTGTGGGCCATCGTCCTTGATGTAGCACTTGTTCCCTGCCCGACAGCCCCCATTGATTGAATGGTCTATGCACTGTTTTTCGGATTTCAGAGGAGCAACGCTGCAGTGAAAGCGGATGTCCTGACAGGAAAACGACAGGATTGCGTCCCTTCGCAGAGGGAAAAACAACGAGATATACTTTTGGAGGCAATGATGGCTTGCTTGGAAATGACAATGGACAATGTGTGCAAGTGGATAATCATCGATTTTTGGCTAAATCCTACTCCATCAATGTGGGGCTTTCCAACTGCCATGTGTCTTTCTGGCTCAAAATATGTTGCAGCCCAGGCGCATCTAGGGAACTGGGCTCCGGGGTCGGCAGCTTCGAAAATCCAACGGGCATGGCATCTGTCACCACGTCCATCCCAAATCGATCGAGGCATTGGCAGCAAGTAATCAACTGGAAACCCACTGCCAGAGGCACCACCTTTCCCAAGCCCTGAGCAACAGCCATGGTCACTGCTGCTTGCTGGGAACCGATCTCGGGGAGCTATAATAACTGCTGAGCCGCGGAAAGGCCAACTTCTGGTGCTGCGTGTTTGGCCAGAATTTCAATCCAATACGACCAATAATTAAGGGAGTCCGGCCGAGCTTAACACTAGGGCGGATTATGTCCGCATCTCAATATGCGGGCGTTGGTGTAACTTGGGGCACCCCGGCAAGCACGAAACTGATATGTTTAAGGGTTGATATTTTTTAGTCATACCTGCACGCAGTGACACATTCAAACTGAGCGGCATCCTCTAAAACCTCCCAAAGTTCCAATTCTCAGTGCAAGAAGACATGCAGGTGGTGCCACAGGCGTTCTTGTTCACCAACTGTTTCACTCTGGTGTTCGCAACTGGAGTTCCCCATGGCTGCCTCTCCACGAAATAAGCAAGCTAATTACTCATCAACGGGCAGAAACCAAACCCCACCTATCTGGCAGAGTGGGTCTGCATTCGGCCAATCGCGCCTGGGTTCACGGGCAAAAGCTGACCACTTGCCAAATGGCTGTGGACCATTGCGCACCAACTGGTCACTTGCTGTGCCGTACCCTAATACCTGGCATGATTGTCTTCCTCAAGCCTCCTCAGCATTCATTGGTCGCTCCCTCGCCTCTGCCTGGGATTCCAGGTATGTCGGCTCAAAAAGCCACCGAGGAAAATATTGGAATGCTGCAACCTCAGTCAGGGCCGCTGTCAGGTGCTGGTGCCAAAGTTCCTTGCTTCACTACCGAGACGGGTCTGAGCTGCGGCATTGGGCGGATTGACTGCTTCGGACATCAATTTCTGACCGCCCCATGGTTTCCCACCAAAAAACAATTGAAAACACCGATTGGAATCGATTGGAATGTGACTTAAAACCTGAAAATGTGATGAGCCCAGCAAAACATCCAACATTTGAACCAGAAATGTGTGGTACAAACTGACCCCAATTGAAGCTTTATATGGCATTCGGCTTACCACACTCAAAGAAAAACTCTTGCTTTGCATCAATTACACTAGTCTACAGGAGATTCTTAGACCACCAGACCCCATCACACCCCCAACCACGGCCGTCATCAAGGACAATTTGCCACTGTTTGCTGGTGCCAACAAGCAGTTGTTGCCATGGGAACCCGGCAAAGATCGCCAACAGTTCTTCACCAACGGCAAGTAGTGATCCCAAACCTCCATCCGGTGCCAGGCTCATGCTGGTTGCGGCCCCAAAAAAAATGGTGCACCCGAGAACAGGCCTTCGAGAACACGATGCTAGTGTTGCCCTCTGCAGGGCGCGACTTGAACAGGGCTTGGTGCGAGAGTCTGACCTGTCTCCAGAACAACTTAACTGAGGCTTCATGACTGCTGGTTCCTTCATCGCGATTCACATCTACTTGATTTGGATGATCCAAACTAAATTTGCGGGTAAAACATGGTAAAACCATGTCCAACCATCAACCAGGAAGGATTTGAGATTTTGTTCGCATGACATGCCTGGCTCCACTGATCTACCTCAACATCAGCTGTCACAGATGCCTGAAAAGTCTGAAAAGCTCTGAGAGCTGGATAATATGGATCAAAATCCCATGAAGCCTTTTGAACATCAAAATAGCCCGTAAATGGATATCATCCTCCCACTCACTTGGAAATTCGTAGGTTTTGACTCATCTCCATCTACCAAAGTTTCTGTTTAAATGTCCTAAAGCATGATTATGAAACTACGATGAAACCACACACCACGTGAAACATCTGCTCATTCCGTGGCTACCTCACATGGCTCATTTTCACCAGTGCCACCAACCCCGGAGCCCCAATGGACCTGGGCCCCCTTGATATCCAGGCGGGTTGCCCCGAGGCTCACAACCTGGATGGTGTCCCTCAGAGACTTGGGCAGATAATGCGCATCTGGGAGGTGAAGCCTCAGCGTTTGATGCGTGGCTGATGATCTTTGATGTTTGGGTGGCCACTGGTTGGGGACAGGACTGGCACCAAACGTCCACTTTGGCATCCCCAACCACCTCGAATGCTCCAGACAGTCTTGCAGAGCTGCCTTTTTGAGTGAGTCGAATGAGAGACACTCCGGAGACTCGCAATGCAATCCGAAACATCCGAAACACGTAGCCGTCGCACCACAACGAAAATGAGTGAGTTTTTGGAGCATGACTCGCTAGTGCTGGGGGAAACTAGCAAGAACTTCACGCCACCAGGTTCTAAGGCTGCACACCAACTTGTTGACCACGAGCTTGGACGATGCAGAGGGTGGCTGCGGGTTACTCAAGTGAATGCCGCCCTGGGCCACAGTTTGGAAGTTGCCAGGGAGAGACTATTCCAATGCCAGGCCTTATGCCAACTAGGTGAGTTTGCAAAATCCTGGCAACCAAACACCCAAAGCGCTGGCATAGCTGGATGTTTATCCCAAATGATCCCAAGAGATGGTGCGTTGACCCGCCATGGTGGGGCAGGATCTTTGCAGCCCCTGTGCCTTGAAACATCGGTCAGAGGATGCTGGGATAAGACCAATAAAAATATATAAAAAGAATGGATAACTTGGGTCTGAAGTTGATGTATCTTTGCGACCTTAAGGTGAAGGAATATTGCGTACGGGCACCTGCTTTTGCAAGTATCAGGTGATTCGTGGCTCCGATCCCAAGCAAGAGCAACTCCGGAATAGTGGATGCCAGCTTTCGGGATATTCCAATGTTGTATAATTTTTGGGGATATCCCAATTTTTGGTGCTTAAATCCCAAGTGTTTTTTGAAGTTTTCTTGGCTAAATCATGATAAATCCACTCTTTTGCTGGTTGAAATCCCATGAAATTCCCATGTTTTCCGCTGCGCCTTGGCTCTCGCCAGCACTTGCTCAAAGGTCAAGCCCCCCATGCCCACGGTGAGGTTTCTCCTCAGGCGTTTGAAGCTGATCTGTGCTGCAAAGGAGTAGCACAATTGGGACATGCCCTGTAATTTTGCATCTAAATGGGAAAGTCATCAATCATTGAGTGATTTTTCATTGCCATGTTTGGGTACTGGATGGTAAATGTTTTAAACTCAGCCGAAAAACTTTGAATGAACTTAGACCCTCAACTTCCCTTCAAACTTCAACAGATTTCAAAGGTCACAACGAAAAAAAGCTGGCCGGAGATCCTCAAAAGCCGAGCTTGGTCCATGAGGGCACCAGTGACTGAAACCTCAGCGCTAAGCCAAGCACCATGTCACCATACAATTCACGATGCATCCCGAACAAAATTTCGGCATGCCTTTGGACCCGAAGAAATCAATAGCTACATAAGTACACCACTACCACGCCCCCTGCCTCAGCCTCAATGATATCAATGCGAATCAATGCTGTGCGTTGAGCTTGTTGAGCTTGAGACTTCCAAATGTCCCAGTTCCAATTGCACCTGGCAGCCCCCCTTCTGACGCGCATGTGTCAGGTGAAGGAATTGGCATCGGCATCACCTCGCGGAGATGAACGTCAAGCATGCGAACGTCATCCCTTTTGGTGTGCCTCAGGGCGGATGAAGAGCTGGTCACATCTGGTCATGTTCGATCATCAAACTATCTGGTCTCGTATTTGAGCATCCCATCTATGGTTAGATTAAGTTGCTATATGTTTGAATCAAGGGGGTTGACCGTCAAGGTCTCCAACTTGGACTTGAGGCAATTCAACTGAGGTCCCCTGCGTCCTGAGGGCGGGCTGGGAGGTGCTCTTCAGGATCACATCACGCTTGGGAGACTGCATGTCCACCTTCGAATAGCTCCAATCTGGGCTTGGCATAGCGATATCAATCCCTGAACCTGCAGGGTCCCCTCATTGTTTGGGTGATGATTTACACTACATATACTTTCTTTTTAGAAGCCGGTCTGAATAGAAAAGGTAGACCAGGCAGCCTCCAGTGCCCTGCCTGGATGTCCCAAATTTGAAATTGGACATCGCGGCACCTGTTTGGCCTTGGTCATGGGGAATGGTGCAGATCCATCGGGGAAACCGGTACCCACCAGGGATCAGCATTGGCTCAGCATGGCCAAGCCACGTTTGGGCCACGTTCATGACGACTTGCGCCAGGGCAATGGTGAAGACCTGACAAGTGCCACTTGAAAGGCTACTAAAAGTATACCGGTATACCAAAGGTTCATGATTCATGCTAAATGTTGTTCCACCAAGTGGATCATCTCAAGCTACACAAAGCATCCGAAAAGTTGGATGTGCACTTGCCCTCTTTTTCTTCCTGCCGCAACAGGTTCTCAGGTGAAACCGACACGATTGACAAAGGGCAGCCCTGGGCTCATCCAAACTCATCCAGCATGTTATGCTGAGGAGCAGCGGGCGCCGCTGATTTCTCCTTTCTCCTCACCTGGCACAGGGCAAAGCTCTGCAGGTTGAAAGGTGGGCTCAAATGGGTGCTACAGTAGGTGAGATGTTCCACAGGACATCAGGATAAGATTGGCTTCAGGGTTCACATCAGCAGGCGAAACGTTTGCATCTAGGAAATGTGAACCGAAATGCCAGCAAGTTATACGGCACCATGCCACTATGCATGATCCATCTTGATCCACCTTGCTCTCCCTGCCTTTGACTTCGGATCCTTCTTGGCTTTTGCCTTCTTGAGCGACTTCTCAAACTTCTCTTTTTTACTCTCGGCCATCAGCTTGGCGCGTTGCCGCAGCGGCATCTTGTTCAGCTCATATTTTTCTGCTTTGTCATCTGCGTGAGCCTGGTAGTCTTTGACGGCATTGAACAAGCGAACCACTCCTTGTGTGGCATACTTCCGAAGTTGCATCTCGAAATTCTTTTCAAGGATATCCACGGCCGCATGTCCCTTATCCTTCTGAACTTTGTTTTCCATGGCCTGAAGCCGTTTCTCCTTGAATTCGGCCTTGCTCTGCCTGATCTTTTCTTCCACTTGAGTTTCTGCTAACACAGGTGCCTGGGAATTCTGGAGCTCCCGGCTTAGAATGTTGGCGAAAGCGGTGCAGAAGCCTTTCCACCCAGCTTCCTCCACCTTCCCCACACCACTGGCAGGTGCCTCCTCCTCCCCTGCGTCGTCATCTTCGGTCGTCTTCGGAAGGTCCTTCCTCGGCTTCTTGGCCGGCGTCTTCTTCCGGAACTTCATGACAGCGAGTCATTGAAATAGGGAATCATACCATCTGAGCCAAACTTGCCGGAGGAGGTTCAGCTTCTTTCACCATGTCTCCAAAAAATCCAAACATGTTCCATATTTCTTCAAGATGTTTAACGCGCCCGAAGATTCCTAGACTCTCAGACTTATTTTCCAGCAGGTGTTGCCCAAAAGTAACAACATCTAGCCGTGGTGGGTGGCCTCTCTTCTCTGCCGGGGCTCGGTTGAAGCCTAGAGCTGCATCCATCGATGCTGGTGCAGCTCCAATGATCCAAGGTGACTTTCGGGTGATGCGTACGAAGAGAAATCGAAATCAAGAGCCAGAATACAGCATAGCAGCAGAGATCATCATAATCATAATACATTGAGTTGGTCAACCTGAATCCTCCTTCGTATTCACAATCTCTAGTGACCCCCAGAGTTCGTCTCATCTCAGTTCTGAGCCAGTTCTGCAGCTGTTCCCCACACCTGGGCTAGAGGGTGTCGCCAGGGCAGTCGATTTCATGACACGGGGCGGGGCGTTTCTCGAAACTGGGGAACCTTAAAATCCGGTGGTTCTATCATGTTCTATCAAATGTGGTTTTTCAATTGTTTTTCATATCATCATACACCATTTAAAAGGACACTTGGGGCACCCGCTATTTTTTGGGCAAATATGGGCAAATCCACCTAGGTGATTTTACAAACTACCTGCACCATGGGGCATATGCGGCATACACTACTTTTTGCCACATTTTTTGGGGGACAATGATGGTAAACCACTGGGTTTTGTGGTTCCCAATTTTGAGACAAACCCACATGGGCCACGGGTCCCATTTGAATCTAGGCTGCGGGCAGATGAAGTCGCCAGTGATCTTGATGACCCTGGCAGCGGCGTTGCACTGTTATCAACTCAAGGCCGATGGCCATGCATTGTTGCCAAGTGGGACTCAGTGAGACTGTTCGTGGTAAACCCAATCGTCAACCATCCGCATATTACTGGATCTGGATACCGTTTCCCACATTCCCATTCTCGACCCGGGACTCATCTGCAGGTGGGGAAGCACATGATCTGATAGTGCCTTCAATGACCAGCCCAACCTCAGCACCGGCTTTCAACAGCCCCAGGAATCTAATCACAAGAAAGCTAAATGCGATAGGACAGCCCAAAAGATCAAGGATGACAAAAGGAATCTTCCCCTCCTGCCAGGTTCGCCTTAGTTGGGGACTCCTGTGTAATTATCCGCGCGTGTAGATCGCCAGTTCTGACCCAGTGACTAATACATACTAATACCAAATGTCGGCTACATATTCCCAATATTTCCCACTCAAACAAAGCCAAGATAAGTAGGGGAGAAGAACGGAAACGTCCGAAATACCCATCAACCACTCGCAACCTCCCTGAGCTGTTTGCGAACAGTTGATCGATTCGCAATTCGCCGTTGAACCTTGATAGGAATGAACAATTCCATCAATCCCCTCCGCGTTCTGTGACCGCGCCCTGCGACACCAAAAAATTGACGGAAACACAACTTTCCTACCGAAACCGGTGGGTTTCCAGTGTTACCATCCTGAATCCTTCAAGTTGCGTCCTGAAATGCTCTCTGTTTGCGTCCGTTGAACCCCTCCAAAACCTGGTCTCTGAGGCCACGAGCGTTCTGAGGTTTGCTGCATCTTCGTTCTCCCCATCATCTCCACCATCATCCTTCGGCGAAGCCTGCGAAACTCAACCGGCTTGACGACGATCGCTACCCTGATATGGGCAACTAAACATGATAAAACTGGATAAATCTGGGTTTATACCCCCGAAAGTCAGCGCAACAAAATGGATCTGCGACCTTGAAACCTGTTTCTTATCACCACATAATATCGCCACGTATCATCACGTTTCAACACTCAAAGAAATCCAAACGGGCTCTTGTTGGCAGTTGCCCCTGACTCGAACAACAACCGACCCTCTAGTCGCGCCTGGCGCTGCAAAGGCTGTGAAGCCTAAATGAAAAATATGTCCACCATTAGTACATGTAGGCATGAGCAACGGCTAAAGTGCCTCCCTATTCATGCGAATGAACCACCCTTTCTTTTTCAGTGTGCACCAGTTGCTGGCCAATTCTTGAGCACCCGACGGCTCGTGCAGCTTTGAGTACAGGGGCAACGGTCACCTGGGGAGGTGTCCCCAACAGAATTGGTGAAATTCAGGCAATAATATGCAAGGTAAGGGAGTCCTAAATTATGCTCGAATATTGCAATGAACGGCTATATCTGGCTCTTTCTCCTACAGGCCTACAGGAATGGATGTTCAAGCTGGGGGGAAGGGCTCATGGCGACCTTTTTGGCACTCAATCAAAACAGTCAGGCATCACCAGCCTTACTACAGGGCGGACAGGCCGCCAACCGAAGGCAGAAACCCCCAGCGCTACAGAAAACATCAGAAAATTACCTGATCTACCTGGGTGTTTCCAAGAACGGCTGACCCCAAACATATCCCAAATAAAACGACGACAAACCGTCACAGTAATTACAGTAACCATCATTCAGTTTGGGGTCAATCCACTCAGAAATCTGACATCCAGATACATCCAGATGAGTCTGGCTATGATTCGATGCCTCACATCCTGCCCCCAGTGAGATCCAGCAGATCCCTGGGAGGCTTCTGCCCTACATCCTTCATGGCCTTGGCGATGGAGCGCGCCATGCGGATCGTGTCCGGCCTGTAGGCGTCCCCCGGGAAAAACGTCACCGCCGTCCCAGTGGCTCCACCTCGGGCTGTGCGCCCAATGCGGTGGATGTAGTCCTCCAAGGTCTTGGGCACGTCGTAGTTCACCACCTGGGTGAAGGTTCCGGATGTTCGGCGGGCTGAAACCAAGAAAAATTAGGAGATGTTTGCCCACCAAAATTGGGAGTTGATGATCAACTGTTTGGATTTCAACGCCTACAAACTGTAGAATGGAAGTCGATGGGCTGATTTGAAGGAAAATTAGCTGGAAACCCTGGGTTGGCAATTGAATTAAAGGGAATGCATGTGAGTTGCGCGCAAACTGTCTCTTGTGAGGCTTGGGGTTGGTTGGCTCGCCCAGCTCATGGCCTGGCATGGTTGCGCGGGAGTTGGCCTGTATCACAAACCCCGGCTGCTGTGGTTGCCTTCGTGATGGTCATCGCGGGTGTCGTATAACCTGGAATTTCCAGGCCTGACGTGTATGATGCTTTGGTTTCGCAAGAGCTGTGGGGGCCCAGGACCAATTTTGTTGGTGGCTGCTACAGACGTGGGCTGCAGCGGCAACCCGTCCTACGGCGGGAATTTTGGTGGAGCTGGGCGCTTGGCCCAACTTTTTGATGCAGGTGAGCTTCGGCATTTGCGGCTACCGCGCTGCCTCTTTGCCTCGGTCGTGCTGTCGTCCCACTGGCTACCAATGGTTCACTTCAACGCGTGATGGGCGAGGGCCTGTCACTGAGTTGAGTGCAAATGGCGCTTGGGCATCATTGAATGATTGCACGCCTGAAGAGCGGCAACCACTTTGGCTGCAGCGCGATTGGCGATGCCAATCGACTGTACCCGGTACAGCATGTTGTTGGCGAAGTTCTTCTTCGCACAGTTTGCGCTAGCGAAAGCTGCCTCCAGCCACCTCTTCATGCGGCCCAGGCTGTGGCAGCGTTACAAATGCCCAGCATCAACAACAACAGCAACAACAACAACAACAACAACAACAACAACAACAACAACAACAACAACAACAACAACAACAACAACAACATGATGACCCACCCAGCTCCAAGAATATGAAGGCTACTTGAAATGATCATGGATCATCATGGATCATCATCCAATCTTCGTGAATCGAACTTATGAAAATGTTTGCAAAGTACCAGCCAGCCACGTAGGCAACATCTTTGATGTCCAGCCCTCTCTGGGCTACATCCGTGGCAATGAGGATGTTGCAACGCCCAGACCTGAAGTCATTGAGGGTCTTGTCCCGTTGTCGTTGTTCCTTGTCACCATGGATGGCATTGGCCGGCAAACTCTGGTACTGCAGTTCTCGGCAAAGGGAGTCTGCCCCTCGCTTCGTCTCCGTGAAAACAAGGACTTTAGAGTTGTCCTCATGTGACACGCTCTTGATCCAACTCATGAATCCTGGTTGATTGGTTGAGCCACCCGTCCCAAGACTTTGAGTCGCTTTGGATCATCATGCCGTTTTTGAGGATGAAAACTAGAAAATGACAGAATAAGAAAAGAAAATCAACAAACTGCCAAGGAGGATCGATCTCGTTTTTCATACTCTCCAACCACCTCAATCTGCTGCGTAATCTTCGGATTCAAAGACAGCTCCTCTGACCCGATCGTTAGCTTCACAGGATCCTCTCGGCAGAAATCCCTGGCCATTTGCTGAATCTCTTTCGGCCAAGTGGCAGACCACATCAGGGTTTGCCGGTCAGGGCGGATTTGCGACACAACCTTGCGAATCTGGGGCTCAAAGCCCATGTCGAGCATTCCTGGCCACGGGAGCACACAAAAAAATGAGATGACGATTAGTGTTGTTGTTGTTATTGCTGGCATTATGGTCATTATATGTCATTATTAATGACTGACATTGATGATGACATTGACATTGGCAATGATGTTGGTGATGGTGATGGTGATGGTGATGGTGATGGTGATGGTGGTGGTGGTGGTGATGGTGATGATGATGATGATGATGATGATGATGATGATGATGATGATGATGATGATGATGATGATGATGACGATGATGACGATGAGGATGACGATGCTGATGCTGCTGCTGATGATGCTGCTGCTGCTGCTGATGATGATGATGATGCTGCTGCTGCTGCTGGTGCTGGTGCTGGTGCTGGTGCGGTGCTGGTGGTGGTGGTGGTGCTCTGGTGCTCTGGTGCTCTGGTGCTGCTGGTGGTGCTGCTGCTGGTGCTGCTGCTGGTGCTTCTGGTTCTGCTGCTGGTGCTGCTGGTGGTGCTGCTGGTGGTGCTGCTGGTGGTGCTGCTGGTGGTGCTGCTGCTGGTGCTGCTGCTGGTGCTGCTGCTGGTGCTGCTGCTGGTGCTGCTGGTGCTGCTGGTGCTGCTGGTGCTGGTGGTGCTGGTGCTGGGGGTGCTGGTGCTGGTGGTGGTGCTGCTGCTGCTGCTGGTGCTGGTGGTGCGGCGGCGGCGGCAGCGGTGATGATGAGGGGGAGGCGGAGGATGAGGATGAGGAGGAGGAGGATGAGGATGAGTTACCTGGGATCAGCATGCCATTCATAGGTATGAAAACCGTACATGAAACTACCAACCAGATTCGATCTGCTTCATCCAAGTTCAGGTATGTCACGCGCTTCAGGTTGGTAGTGCCGGACTCTAGAAAGTCCAGCAATCTTCCAGGAGTTGCAATGAGAATTTCAACTCCTCGTCTAAGATCAGAAGCCTGCGAATAGCGCGGAACTCCTCCAAAAACGGCCTGGCTGACAGCTTCAACGCACACCAAAGGGAAATCTTAGATTACATAGGTTGGACAGAGAAAGCCAGGACAAAATCCTCCATTTCACAAGAGTTGGCGAGTAATCCCATGTGAAAACAAAAAAATAGAACAAGCGCACAATACAGTCCAATACTCCAAATGTGATTCACGAAGCTCCACCTAGGCACTGTGGACCTCATTTTAGTGCCCTCCGTGAATCGCATCACTTCCTTCAAGATCTGCATGGCCAGCTCTCTGGTGGGTGCCAAGATCAGCCCAATGGGCCCATCCCCCGGGCGCAAGGGAGGCTGGGCATTGATGTGAACGATGCCAGGCAGGAGATAAGCCAAGGTCTTGCCTGAGCCTGTCTGGGCAATGCCCACCATATCTCGGCCACTCAAGGCTGTTGGCCATCCAATGCCTTGGATAGGAGTGGGCGCACCAAAACCCGCACTCTTGACGCTCTGAAGCAACTCTTCCGGCATGCCAATCTGGTCAAACTTCATGACAGGCCTTGGATGAGGTTTACGACCTTCGATGTTGGCATTCAACTGATTCAAAGCCTTTTCAGCCTCTTGGGTGCTCATTTTCGCCACTTCTGGATGCTCCTTGTAGAAATTCTTTTGGAAGCTCACAAGCTCCTCGTCCTGCCAGTTGAGCTGCCTCAAGTTCTGGCCGAGAGCGCCCATGCGGTCGGGCATACCACCCGTCAGGGGGTGCTGCGGGCGGTCAAAACCGTCGTTCCCGAAACTGCGACCTCCGAAGCGACCACCCTCAACGCGGCCACCTGAGGAATGACCCAGAAAAAACTTCTCTCAATCCGAAGCTGTCGTAAAAAATGTCAATGGCCGCGGGCCGCATTCTAACTCTAATAAAGGAAAATTAAGACTCCCTGCTCTTAAACTGCTTAAAGCATTTGATTCCCCACTAGACCCCGGAGGCTCTTGGCATTTTGGGCACTGCACTGCTCACCTTCAAAGCGGCCACCACCTTCAAAGCGGCCACCACCTTCAGAACGGCCACCACCTTCAGAGCGGCCACCACCTTCAAAGCGGCCGCCACCTTCGAAACGTCCACCCCCGCTGGGCCTGTCGTCATCATCGAAGCGAGGGGGTGGCACTGGTGCACGACGGCCATCCGAGAAAGCCCGAGCACCACATCGCCAAACCTGGGGCAGCGATAAACATCGCCGCTGGAGAGCGGAAAGGCCCAAGGCCATTGGGTTCTGCGAGGGTCGGAAGTCGTTCCAGCTTGAAAAAGTGCCAAAAATCCTAGACTTGGGCCAGAGGGGCCAAAGCCATGAAAGGAACTCCAGGCTTCAGATCTCCACACCTGCACCAGTCAAACCGGCCAAGCACCACTGAACCAACAAATGTTCATTGCCAAACACAAAGACAGCAGCACTACTGCCACGCGATTCCGCAACACCACGGAAACAGCGGCGCTGACCTGGGAAAGCCATCGGCACTTTCCCATGAGATCTTGGTTTCAGATGGCTTGAGCATATCATTGCGTTGTAACTTCCCGACTGTTGCCATGCTAAGCCAGACACTCGCAGAGTCGACTTCCTGCAGGCGGAAAGAGTGATGAAAGAAGGACATCCAATGTCCATTCAGGTACACCCCACAGAGCCGTTCTTAAATGGTACCCGCTGTGTAGAAATTCAGGGTGTCTGAGGCATGGTGATTTTAATCTGCCCCAAGATGATCAGCTTCCATCACCGTCCCAAGCGGCCCATGATGTCAACCTGCAGTCCATGCTTTGTTGGGATGTTCACCTGCTAATACTGTTTGGGAATCTTTTGGATGGTCTGATCCCCAGTGATCATCTCATAAGGATTTGTGCAAAATGTCCAACACCTGTGCCAAGATTGCAACCTTAACATACTTCAAGCAAGGAAAGTATTGAGAAACTGATGGGGGGTTGGGGCAGCGTGGGGCACCTATTTTCAGGGAAAACAATGTCCCTTCTACCCTTCCACAACTCTGGCAGCAACGCTTTGGTCCTTTTGGAGCTGGCCTCGAATCAGTGATGATATGGGACTTGATCCCCTTGAACACTGATATGACTGATATGGATCCAAAATCGGCAGTTTCTTGCGTTGCAGCAATACCCAAAACTCGCCAACTGCATCGCATGGATTTGCAGTTCCTACTTGGGCTGCCCAGCATGTGATGTTCCAACTCCAGGACCACCAGACCACAAAGGCACCCGATGGGCACCGCTGCGGTGTAAATCCACCATCACCGTTGCCTCAACTTGGGGGGAAAGTTGTGATAAACCATGGGATTTTCTCCGAGGTAGACTATTCCCCACTTTGGCAAAAGGCTGGACCTTGGGGCCATGAAGCTTATTGGAAGGGCCAACAACCCACACATTTTTCAAGATTGTTGAGACGCACTATCTCCACGCATGTTTGAAATGATTAAAGCAGATGCCCTTGCAACCACTGGAGCAATTCCACTCACCAAGTATCTCAAAATGTTCTTCCATGCAATCCCCAAGTGTGAACTCACATTTCACTTGGAATTTGGACATGTTCGGACATAGCTTGTGTTCTATTTTCCCAATGGCCTGCTTGGGTTCGATGTTCAAGTGTCTGGCTTTCACTTCAAACATCCCAGTTGGACGGAGTAGCCCAGCCTGCTGGGCAGCGTCCGCAGCATGTTGCACGGTCAGCCGCAACCTTCACACCAGGTGAAATATGGCTCCAAAGTGGCAGCTGTCATACTCCATTTGGTGGGTGCATCCAACAAAATGATCTCAAGTGTCCAAGAAAATGGATCTCTTTGGTGAAGTTCCTTCATTTCTAGCGTTTTTTCCCCATGTTTTCGCATAGTTTGACCTGAGTCCCTGGAAACCGCGCGGGGGTCGGGTTGCCTCGGCACATGGCCTGGAGGAGGACCTAAGCGTGGATGATAGATTGTACATGTATGTATATAGCCGGTGCATCATGTATGTATATAGCCGGTGCATACATACATATATATATATATATATGTGTGTGTGTGTTGATCGATATGCTATATCTATATCATAGAGATTGATTTTTTAATACTGTTGATGATATACATATGCTGATAATATGAGATAATATGTGTATAATATGAGTCTAATAAGCATATCAAGTGCAGAAGTGCAAAAACATGGCCTCGACTCTCTGACTTGAAGCCCCTGATTGCTCAGACTGAGCTTAGCACCGCGTCCTGCGAAGGGGACTTGCTCTCCATACGCCTGAGAGCGTGACTCGTCCTTGATGGAATCATGGAAAACACCTAGCTGTGACCACATTGGACACCCATTGGAGTGTGGAAGACGGTGATAGTTCAAAATTTGATTTAAATTCATCAAGAATACATAAATCAATTCGGTCACACACCGATCTTGCTACACATCATTCTGAGGCTACTGCAACCTGGAAGGAGTACACAGGATCCTGTGCAGCGAGCACGTAATTAAGATAAGGTCGTTTCTGACGCGTTGGATCGTGAGTAGCTGTACATTCCACTGCCACACCTATGGCTAAAAAATGGTGAAAGGCAAACAGCGGAAAACGCATTCTCTGCCACATTGGGTGCAAGAGAAAATGCATCAAACTTCAGTTGATCAATGAGCGATAAGGCAACTCGCAGTTCATTTCCAGATGTTTCTCACTTTCATGCAGCCTCTCCAGCACCTTCCATGCTGGCACTCAATCGCACCTCGGGGCATAACCGACCCATGCCCAAGCACAAGAACCATGAAGTGAATGGAGAAATGAATGCATTTTCATGTAATCCATCCATATCCATTCCATCATCAAGAACACGGATTATTGACAGGGATGACCACAATGCATGATGAAAATCCCCATACACCCGGCACAAAGTGGTGAACTTGTCTTGCAGGTCTTGCTGCCCCTTGCGCTCGTCACTGAGGAAGGGACATCCGGATGCTGGTTGGCCAACATGTGGCAATGGCTGCTATCTCTCACGGTGACCTGGGGCCAGGCGCTTGACCCCCTGGCATATTGCATGGGCAGCGAGGGGCCTTGACACCTTGTCAAGATTCCTTGGGAAAGCAGCTTTCCGAGAGCTGATTCTCGCTAAATTATGCGCGACTTATCAACGGATGTCATATCTCGGCAACCTCGTTTGACCCCGGCAAACTAGAATACTCACCACTGCCTTAGGAATCACCCCTGCGGCAGCCATTGTTTTAGCCAGCAAGCAGCCCAAAACGGCCAAGAGTGCCTGCCGCTCTGCATGAGAGCTGCGATCATGGTCCACAAAAACTGGCATCAGTTGTCCAGAAATGGTGCGTTTCATCGCCGGACTCCACTCAATTAGATTTCCGACAGCATGCCTGCCGAAAATGTGGCATGTAAATCAAAGAAAGAAATTAAACTTGTTTGGGGGAAACCATTGCGGACAAACTCCCCTGCTATCTTTTGAACCAAAATAGAAAATTTACGGTAGGTAGTGCCCAGTGGCCGGTTATGACCAATGCTCCCCTGCGGGGTTTCCAGTCTGTGGGCTTCACAGGACCCCATCTTGCGAGCAGACCTCGAACCAGTCAGAGCAGCTTGTTCACTGGAAGCTCGTGTGTTGCGTCGCACCTCCCATCGGAAATCTCCCAGCCAGTGAAGATTGGATGGATGCAAATCTAGCTCTTGGAGTGCCTGAGACGAAAGCGACCTTCGGATGAACTGATATGCAAGCTGCATCATATCAGTACGGTACTGGTCAACCCCCCGAGAATTACAGTAATGGTTTTCAAAACTCACCAGCCCCTCCAACTTCATGATGTTCAAGTTTCATGTGTGTGTTTTTTGTGTGTCCAATCAGTCCCCCAATGCAAATGGTTGGTTGGATCCTCCCCTCCCAAAATCTCCCCATCCAACCGAATCCAACCCCTATCCAGGCCTCCCAGGTGAAGTCCCCAAGGCTGAAGACCTCCAGGCCCAACCCCGAGCCCAGTCGCTGCAGCGTCCGCATGGGACGAAGCGTCCGGGCGCAGCACTGCCGCTGCGCGTGGCGCAGGCGGTCGTGGCGGAGGAGCAGCTCCAGGGCTGAGACTTGACGGCCTGGTAGAAATAAGGGTTGCTCCCAGTGAAACTTGGTAGATCAAGAGCTAAAATATGGTAAAATTAGAAAATCCACTATCCTTGCGGCTATCACTTACCAATGATGGGCTGACCAAAGGAGGGAAAGTGGAGATGATGCCCCAACACTGCAAGGGACAAGGAATGATTTAGCTTCAAATCTCACCACGTTGCTGGTTTCCACAACCATCAGACAAAAGAAAAGAAAGTGGAGGGATTGCCACTGGATTGCTACTCTTGGCTACCCTGCATTTTAAGTTGAGCTGCGCATGATGTGGAACTGTCACATTTCTAGCTAGAAAATAACTGAAAATAAGCTAGCATCAAGCTAAATATCCAGCCAAGGGTTTGTCCAGCAAATCTTCTCCAACTCCGCACAGTGATGTCTTATCATTCACTCTCGACATATTTCAAATCCCCAGCATTTGGGACCCTTTCACTCAAAATCTCCAACAGCCACTCTGTATTAACCCTTGTTCCCACATCTTCCAATTTGTCTGGGATATGTTCTTTTTTCTGGGACATGTTCAACTAAGGTTTGGGTCAAGCGACTCTAGGGGAGTCAAGGGTGCCCCCGTCGACCGCTTACCCTGATTACCTAAGCGGGATCGGTGCTTCATTCCCGCGGGCCATAGCGCTGTGCAACTTCGCGCTGTGCGCCTTTGTATAACAGGTTTGGGGTCAACCTGCACGGTTCTGCAAAACCCCGTCTAGCTCCCTTCATCTGGCATTGGTGAGTTTGACTTTGTCCTCACGATCCCTGGGTGATAGGCTTGCTATCCTTTTTCCGAAACATCCACTGCTGCCAGCTTTCAATTGGCCTTTGGTGTTTTCTTATTTGCAATTTAATTTCGATCCCTGTGGGCTCCGCACTTAACTGCTTCGCGCTGGTGCAGCCGCAATTTCTTCCTGGATCACCTCGACAAAGCCCTTGTGTATGCCCAAGGCAATTTTGATCTACGTGCTCTTCCTGACGATTTTGTTTAAGGTGAATCTGATTGAGCTTGCACACATTGACCCTGAGGACTCCCTTGTTGAGGACTTCAACAACTTCTCTGACGAGTGCAACGGCGAACAACACTGTGCGTCGGCTCTGGCGGAGAAGGAGATCTTTGGCACGGAGACGCTGGTATCTTCACAGAACCGGACAGAGGATTTTGAGGAAGTGGGAACTCCGACAGGTCTTTCAGACGCTGGCCTCCCACCACTCGAAAGACGTGAGCTACTTGGACAAGATCAAGGAAGCCATGTATCCGCCATGGAAATGTGTGGTTTGCAAGCAACTTCGGAAGCATTCTGCGACCGAATGCCAGACATGCAGAATACCTTGGCAGACAGCAATGGACCGAAGTTATGTCCACAAAGGCCGTCAGAAAGGGCCGGGTGCTCAAAACACCTATCAGCAGCCCACGGTGCCAGCGCAGCAATTTGCTCCGCCTTGGCAACAACAACCCAACGCTTCCGGATGGTACCCTGGCTGGACACAAGCAGAAGGGCAAGGAAATCGCCAAGGTCGACACCCAGGTCAAACTCGAGACGAGGCAGATCGCCACGGCCGAGCCAACAGGAAGCGCAGCAGCACCCAATGATGCCGCAGATGATGCCACAGATGATGCCTATGTTCCCACAGATGGTTCCCCATCAGCCGGCATCTGCCGTTCCCCCAATGGCATCAGTTGGAATGGTTCCTACATCAGCCAGTATGACATCGGCGCCTTTGCTGCCTATGCCACCGCCACCCATGACGCCGCAGCACAGTGTTGTGCCACCAGGTGCAATCCCAAGTATGCCAACAATGCCGGCGATGCCTATGCCAGCGGCTCCTACTGCACCAGCCACTCCGGCGATGACACCAGAGGAGGTGCAGGAACTACTGCAAACATTGAAGACACGCCAATCAGAGTTGCCCAGCGACATCCAGCAGCAAGTGCAGAAAGTGGCAGTGAAGACGCGAGCAAGGCTGACAAGAGATCACCACTCAGCGGTCACTCTACACTCGAAAGCACGAGAGGAACTGGACAACGCCATTTTGGCAAGGACGCAACTTTTGTCCAACTGGCGGAGCTTCATCAGCGATGCAGTTCGCCTTTGGCAAGGCTACGCGTCGAACTTCATGGAGCAGGAGAAGAATCTGCAAGTGAGGATTGCCGCAGCCAAAGAAGGAGTTCAAGCGGCCAAAGAGGAGCTGGCCAGGGCAAACAGAGAAAACGACATCAAGGTCCAAGAAATCTCGGACGAGGAAGTCGACATGGAGACCAGTACAGGAGCGGCTACAAGAGTGACCGACACCATGCAAGGTCTCGCAGCCTCACTCCAAAATCTGGAGAAAGAGGCAGAAGCCCTGCTCGACTCCGAACGAGTGGCAAAAAGGCCGAGGAAGGAACCTTCCAAAGAAGAAGAACCTGGGGAAGGGCCGCATTTTGGAGCGGCTGGCTGACTACGACTCTTCAGTGTAGCAGCTGCGTGCCGGTGACCCAACAGCAGATGCTCGAGGATCCGAGCCGCCTTCAAGTTATGCAATGGACACATCGAGTCCTACGTGAGCCCAACTTTTGTACTACATGGAGTGCCATAGAACGTGCTAGAGGGCTAGCATTTGAGCTGGGCACCTATGATACAATGAGATTTGGCGCTGATGTTCCCGGAAGATGCGCTGCATCGAAATCATGGCCAAGGAAACAGGTCCATTTTGGGCCCTGGACTGACTTCAAGTTCGGAATCGAAGATCAGCCATTCATGCACTCCCTGCCCGTTCCTTTAGACTGTGGAGTTTGTGGCTTTTCTTCATGGAATGCACAGTTTTCAGATGCGCTTGCCATGCCCAGTTCTTTTGTACGAAGATGCATTGAGCTATGCGATGGCCCGACATCCTTTTCATCATGGACAAAGACCTCTACCCCGCCCATGCTTCATCATGAGGAGGAAGTACAGAGAGGTCAAAGTCAAGACCAACCTTTTCCAGCACAAAACCGACCACTTTCATTGCGACTTCTCTCGAGGGCTGATGGCAGCACCGTCGAGGAGCCACTGCTTTTGACGGTGTCGAGCCCGACGATGTGCGCTCAGCCCTCAGATGAATGTCACATCGGTTCACATCAGGAAATGATGCAGGATGAGATCCTTTGCCCAGGGGAAAACACTGTACATCAGCCGCCCCGAGCTCCAGATCAAGCTATTGTCCATCCTGCAGGACGAGATCCACATCGACCGCACTTTGACGATATGCCTATGTGGATACATCAAATCTGGCACAATCTCGAAACTGAAGGAGTGGTTGAGGATGATGAGGAAGGACCCATCGTCTACTACAACACTTACTACATTAGCCACTGGACTCATCCAACCCAACGATTCGGCAGAGTTATCCGCTTAGGCAGAACCTTTGCAACTTGGGAAGATGACCTGCGTATGGTTTGGGATGATCTTTGTGACCAATCCGAGCCTTTGGAAGTTGACATCGTCTCCCCTGAATCGCCTGTCACTTTGGCACCAGATACAATTGGCACCCTGCTTATCACCCAGCATCCGCATGCTGATCGAGCTGCATGCATTACAACAGCTGTGATCCAGGGTATCCCATTCCGAGTGATCGAAGTGGCACATTCTTTTGAACGGGTTGTAGGCCAACGACAAGCCCTGTTCCATGCTGAAGTTTTGGAGCTATGTGATCGGCGAGAAGATCTTCAGCTTGGTGCATGCAAGATTAGGGTCGGGAGGTACGAGTACCCACCGGGGCGTCCTTTGAGAGTGCACGATGGGTTGAGATTCCAAGTTGATGTACCCCCTCCCATTGCACAAGCCGATTGGGAGAACTGTCTTCATCAACAGCTTCGGCAACCTTGCAATCAGACTCATGAGGAAGAATCTGAGGAAACTGGATTGATGGCTCGTTCTCCAATGCCAGCTTTGAATCGGGGCCACAGTGACCCTTCACCACCTTCTTCCTCCTCTGCAACGTCTTCAAGCGCCAGTCCCAACAGCAATGCTACGGAGGAACACAGCAGTGACATGGAGGATCTTGAATGGCATTTAGCCATCGTGTTCACCCCATTTGATGCAGAACGTGAAGTTGAAGTTCCGTGGTATGATGGTCCTGTACTTTATCAGCGTATTGCACATCGTTTTGGGCTGTCCCCTACTGCCATTGCTGCTGTGCATACAGTGCTACCGTGCCCACCTGACATCCTGCAAGATGAGCGCCGAGCCTTGCTTCTACAACTTCATCAAGATCAACCCAGGGCAGACATTATGAGTCTTGTCTTAGTTGATGTCGAGTACAAGGCTGATCAGCACAATCCCAAAAGCCTACTCCGCCGCAAAGCAATTTGGATTCCTCGACGCATCACCCGCCCTTCTTTGATCCGTTTTCTTGGTCATGAAGGCTCCTGTCATGCAGAACCAGGTCGATGTTGGCTGTGGCACAATCTTCAGTATCTTGAAGTGCAGGACTCACAAATCCTCCAGCTTGAGCATGGGAACTATGTGAAACTCGCAATACCAGCTCATCCTGAAGTACCTCTGTTCGAAACGGGTGAGTACTACTGGCCCTCTGACCTCAACTCCTCCATGGATGCCACCTCTGAGCCTGAATCGGACCATTTGACCACCCTGCAAATTGCAGACCAGGCTATTCGCCCATTGTCTTTGACCCCAAGCTCCGCTACCAACAAATCTGGCCCATTGCAATGCAGCTGGACTGATGCATTTCTGCAAGCAGTTCAACGCCTTCGAGACGCCGCTGAGGACCGCATTGACATTGGCTTTCTTGCACCATGGGTCAGGGAAGTGCATGATGCTTGGGTGCGTCTGGCCAGCCCCGGTCCGGGGAATGTTGAGTTGTTAGGACGGCTCGAAACTTGGTTCACTGATCACCTGGAGTTCAGGCGCTGTTGGAATTCAAGAGTCGCAGTCTTGGCAGAGGATTATGATGGCTGGGAGGATCAGATCAAAGCGCTTTGGAGGGATCGGTTGATCAACAACGCACCCCTGGAATTTCACTTGGTGACACCCCTCCCGGAGGATGCCGCAGTGAATATTATCGGGCAACTTGTATTGGTCCAACGACCCATGGCTTTCCACCGCTCGCTCATCGTCTCCGTGTACGATAACGCATATGATGGTGGACGCCCCCACAGCCACGCGTTGGTTATGGGAGATCGGATCGATCTCGCCACCATCACGACTGCGATTGAGGCAGCCGGGGACTGCCCGCCCGCCATGCTCTACAACGCATGTTCTTTATGGATGGGCACGAGACAATTCCAACCTCACGAAAGGGCATTTGCACGGCACGGCCACGCATTTAGATACTTGATCCACCGACGAGCCCCAGAGGCCTTCGATGATATGACTGATCTAGATGATTTTGGCCTTCGTGCCCGCATCACTGCCATGAGTTCAGGCCAGCCCCTGCCAGCGCAGCTTGCCAGCTTACTTGTCACTCCAGACTGGATTACGGAACTCCAGCGCGCTTTTGACAACTTTGCAGCCACGGAACGTGAAGACGAAGGCCCTGTAGCGTACTTGAATACATGGTACTTGCATGGCACTCATGCCAGGAGGTGTGGATCTTCACGCATTGCAAGGCTGGGCACTGATGCAAGTCTTTGGCAGCAGCAGCTCGCTGACCTTTGGAGAGACCGTATTGACATTCACCAGGTGTTGCATTTGCATTGGGTCGAACCTCGCCCCATGAACCTCCCTGGACAATCTTTCATAGGCCATCTCATTTTAGCACAAGGTNTGACATTCACCAGGTGTTGCATTTGCATTGGGTCGAACCTCGCCCCATGAACCTCCCTGGACAATCTTTCATAGGCCATCTCATTTTAGCACAAGGTCAACTGCCCGACTTTGCTGCCATCTTGCTGACTGCCTATCTCCGTGGAGATGAGGGCGACGAGATTCACAGGATTGCCTTTTACTCCATTGACCGCTTGCCTCGAACTGCAGCGATTGACAACTTTCCAATCCCAGCAGCTTTGCGTCGGCTTCCATGCCATGTGAGAAGAGGGAGGCACATCTGGCCCTCGGCTGGGGCCCCCCGTGTGGCCAACGGTGATAACATCATCATTGAGATTGATCAGCGCACCTACTCTGACGCAGATGACTCAGATCCGGACACGCTCCAATTTCTGCAGCTTTCTGCGACAACTAGGACTGCGCCAGAGATCCCTGAGCGCCTAACAGATGCATCGGTGGCTCACGGGCATCGGCCAGGGAATCTCTCAGAACCCATCACGCTCAATCTTTTTGACCGACTTCCTGAATTTGCTGAGCGAAGGAGCCAATGCATTGATTTCCATCAAGTCATCGCAAACTTTGAGGACTTCGATGCCCATTTCTTTTTACCACAATATGATCTCCCTCGTGTCGGCAATTGGCACCCAGCTCACAATCGGCTTCAAAGGTGGTGGGATGATTCCGCTGAGAGCTCAGAAATCTGGCTATACTATGACGGCTCCTACACAGAAGACATGGATGGGGCTACTCAAGCAGGTCTGGCAGTGGCAGCGTTTGTGAAGCAAGATGATCATTGGGCCTTTGCTGGAGCGATTAGCTCACCCATTCGGGATTGTCCGTCCTCCTACTCTGCTGAACTTTATAGCTCCCTTGTTGCAGCAAAGTTCACTTACGACCTTCTGAAGGTTGTGCAGATTGGTCGAGTGTCGCAGATCTATGTTCATCATTTGTTTGACTCCACTACAGTTGGAAACCAGGCATCTGGGGCATGGCACTGCAACTCGCATCCTCGAGCCGGAAGTGTCCTCCGAAACATCCACCTCCTCATTGAGACCCGCTTTGGATGCCAGATTCAACCGTGGCATATTCGGAGTCATCAAGGGGATCCAGGTAACGAACTTGTAGACTTTCTTGCTGGTGAAGCCGCCAAAGGTGAAGCATCACATGACGTCAAACAGTGGCTTGATGCAATTACATCTTCTGAAAGTGCGGTCAGTGCGGGATGGTATTGGGCACTTTTTGAACCGACATTTGTTCAGCACTGGAGGGATCATTCTCTATGCTTGCCCACGCCATCCACCGTCCCAGAAGCCCCGCAAGGTGTTCAGCACACAGTACCGCATCAGGAAGAGGCAGACGTGCACCTCAAGCTCCTCTCTTGCAATGTCCTTTCTCTGAAGAGCTCTACGGCCACTCAGGAACAACAAGCTGGGATGAGCGGACCAGCCAGGCAAGAGGCCCTCCTGCGACAACTACAATCAGCAAAAATAACCGGGGTTCGAGCCAGGGGGGGTCTTGCCAGGAAAGGTTTTTAATTTAAAGAGAAATTGATAAAAAAAGAAATAAAAAGAAAAAATAAGAAAAAATAAGTTTTTGAAGGGTCTTAACAAAAGGGTCATGAGCAAAANATTGATAAAAAAAGAAATAAAAAGAAAAAATAAGAAAAAATAAGTTTTTGAAGGGTCTTAACAAAAGGGTCATGAGCAAAAAAAGAACAAAAAAAAACATGTTCCTACTGTGGATTGAAAATAATTTCATAATAATAATAATACAAAATTTAAAAACTAGGTAATGTTGATATCACAATATGAATGTAGCTATCAAATATGCCGTTGGGTTGAATCAATATCATTTTAATTGATTGATTCAATTGTCAAAGGGCCACTGACAAGTTAAGGTCAAAACAACACTGCAGCAAAACATTTTTTCACCAGCCTGAGTCACAGTCAGTGAGAAGATTAAAGTGGGAGCGCCAGCTCAACGTCGATCAGTTGTCGATTCGCTCAATGACAATGACTATTCAACAATCTATGAGTAGGCTAATGAACTGAAACGATTTTGTTAAGATAATGATAAGAATCGACAACATGAATATACTACAGTCATCAAACAGCACATCAGTGCACACAGTTGCACATCAGTGCACACAGTGACTCAGTGCACGACAATTGACAAGACTCGTCTACGACATTACGGCCTTTTCTGCATAGTAAGCCTGAAGTAAATGACAAAAACATGGGCATTGACACAAAGGATCCTGACAAGCATTGGATGATAAGCATTTGACATTGCGTACAACTCCCTCCTGTGAAACGCTCATTCGGCAATCACCACAATGAATCACAGCAGTGNGGATCCTGACAAGCATTGGATGATAAGCATTTGACATTGCGTACAACTCCCTCCTGTGAAACGCTCATTCGGCAATCACCACAATGAATCACAGCAGTGTCGGCACACTTTACAAATGGGATCAGCTTGCCATCAGACTGGAGCCACTTGATTCCATCTTTCGACGCATCTCTGCCAGAATCCACCTTGAGTTTTTTGGGTTTGGGCTCTGGTTCTGCCACTGGAAGACTGTGTATGATCCACCTTTGATCATGGCTGCTGGGCTCGTCCACCTGCGACTGGGATTCGTCCAGCTGAGTTGTCATGAATGATGAGAAAAACAGCCGCCTGACTAATTGGGCAAAAAATAGATCCTGCAGTGGTCACAGTGGTCACAGTCATAAACCTAGTTACTGAGTAAATATGAAGACAATGAATTGTTCAGGACCATCATCATGCTGCAAAAACACAGCAACTTGCCAGTATCATTTTATTAAGTTATTGCCATCGAATCTGATGGGCTTAACAAATTACCGACTGGGCCTGCAGGGTGGGCTGAAAATCGTGCTGACGCTCTGACGCTCTGACGCCCCGGGTCTTCGGTCTTCGCCAATGAAATTACCGGAAAAAATGACCCATGTGATCATCAAAAACAAAAATGTGATGCAGCAATCGTCATTTTCGTAGCTTCGACAATTGAATTGTCGTCATCAATCAGCACAACATTGTCAGTGAACAGACCGGTGGTGCAACATCACTGTCACAGTGACGGCGCATCAGTTCACAAGTGAAACCACTGACAAGAACCAGACAGATGGGCGTCTCTCCGAAGCCTTACTTTATTGTAAGCCTCCGCAGAGAATTTGATTCGATTCACTGAGAGTCCGCAGTGAGGCAGGTCTGTTCATTATTTCTATTCAATGCTTTCCAGTGATGACTAGCGTGGGAAATCACCTACGTACTGGTTCACTGCATTCATTGATTCAAATCAATGATTGAAAGCAGAAGTCCAGTGAATCGAAGCTAGATTACTACTCAGTCAGAGTCGCTGGAGTCCAGTAGCTCCAACTCGGCAGCGTCAGTCAGAATCGTCTTCCGATTGATTGAGATGATAATCCTCGCATATTGAAACCAAATGCCAAAAGATTGCACGCATTTCCAACTTAACGTTTTCAAATGGACTCATATTGATCACCCTGTCAGTGTTCGAATTGGTAGTCAGCCTTGAAATTGACTCAATGCACTTGGAATTCAAAGACTCATACAGTGGTGATGCTGATGGGCGCTCCAGTCTGACAGCAAAATGCAACGCCCAATTCGTCACATCGTTGTGGATCTGAGTCACACATTGGATGTCCTCGACAGTTGACCACCCTTTTTGTTCCAGTTCCTGTAATAAGGCTCTCCAGGTCTGGAAGCTTGCTGACTTCTTCTGAAAAGCTGAAACAAATTGCCTTCTCACATCTGTGACGGCTTCATGCCAACCAATGAAACACGGATGAGGTACTGGTTGGTGATTCGGAGCAATCTGCGCCTGCATCGCTCGCTCCATCAATTCTAATTCATCGAGAATGTTGTCCATTGCCATCTGCATTTGGAAGCGCGTTGCCTGCTGAATCTGAGCAGGAGGTCTCACAGGCAAACCTCTTGACCGCGACCGTGATGATGAGGTGCTTGACTTTGAAGCCTCTCCTGCAGCTACTGATGGAGCATCTCTCTGTCCTTTTGTAGCAGAACTTTCAATGATGCCTCTATAAATAGTGTATCTCAAAATCTGTCTTATTTTCTTTTGCCATCCTTTAAACTCGTCATCAAATTCTGGCGGCGGCGGATCCGTCATCTGCTGCGGCATAAGTCAGAGTCCTTTGTTGCAATTGATGATGATTCATGATTATTCAAGCAGCGCTCCCTTTTCTGTGTCTTGCTAGGAAGTTGTATGATCTGTAGATTGAAACATCTGGCATCTGCATGATCAGAGGCATCAAAGCAGATGCCAGATGTTTCAATCTACAGATCCTTAAAGACAATAATGATGCTGCAGTTTAATTTGACTGATTTCACAGAGCGAGAATAATTCACCACATCATCAGAGGACCTGATGAAAGACAGGCTTTGTTCTAATCAAAAAGAACAATTCCAAAAGATTCAATGCAAAACGTTACACACTGTCTACAAATGAATGAGTCCAATGACCTACTAAAATTATCATTGTGACTTGAGCCAGGGTTGCAGTGAAAGCTCAGCAAGTGAAAGTATGCACTCTGTTTGATTCGAGTAAAACTGAAATCAGCCTGCCAAC
The DNA here is from genome assembly GCA_003297045.1 of Symbiodinium sp. clade C Y103. Taxonomy (NCBI): domain Eukaryota; class Dinophyceae; order Suessiales; family Symbiodiniaceae; genus Cladocopium; species Cladocopium sp. clade C. The sequence goes on along the minus strand of BGPT01000474.1, from coordinate 154,024 downwards.
GATTCATTTGTCAGTTTGTCAGCAATGACACAAACCTGAATGATTGACAATAAATGACCATCGCCCTTCAAAACAAAATGTGCCTGATGTTGCAAGCCAAAGTGCTCATTTTCCAGCTTCACCACTCAATGAATTAAATCAGCACACAGCTGACAGACACCCAATGGATGTCAGAAATCCGGTGTGGTGACCTGTGAGACTTAGAGTCCAGCTCGCAATCAATCAACCAATCATTCAATCAGTCAATCAACCAATCTAAGTCACCCGAGCCATTCAGTTCCAAATGAATCAATAAGCCACTCATTGACGGAGTAGAATTTATCTATATTATGTTACTGGACTGAAACAGTAAACTGTTGAAATAAATACTTATACTAGAGAGAGAATTGGTCCGCCAAACATGACTGACTGTCAGCTGTCAAAGTCTCACAGGTGAAAGTAATGAATCAGTCAACAAAAATCCATGATGCCAGTGCAGCAGTGATCACTTAGTCGAGCCAAACCAAACTCAAACTGTCATTCAACAGTCAATGAATGACCTCAATTGACAACATTAAATGAGTGAGTGCAGGCTGCCAGGCACATTTTGCAGCAGTGTGCAGCTCAAATTGAGCTGCACACTACTGCAAAACATGATGTAATGATGGCATCAGAGCACACAGGGGGCACATCAGTTTACAATGTGGAACATCAGAGCACACAGTCACAGGGGGCTCATCAGTTCACAAGAACATCAGTCAGTGCACACAGGGGGCACATCAGTTTACAATGTGGAACATCAGAGCACACAGTCACAGGGGGCTCATCAGTTCACAAGAACATCAGTGCACAAAGTGGCTCATGACTTAATTCATTGATAGGCTTGTGAAGCAGCGCCCTTGACTACTGATTTAGGCATTCACTGAAGAAATCCACAATTCAAATGACCATTGATTGATTGCGTATTGTGAATGTGTGAGATGATTGTCCATCAGTGTGACATGATTCTCCGATTTAGTGATTTGATTTATCGAGTTTGCATTGTCGTGTGTGTCATCATTCATTGAATGGTTCCGTTTTCCTTCCACTCAATGATGCAACTGACTAGCATACAGTGACTCAGTCACAGTGAGTGAGATAGATTTACCCTAGCTGAATGAACATACAGAACATCATATTAAGAGTGATTGATATTTGTCATGTAAGCATGAAAGGATCGCAGAGTTTCGTCTCATGATTTGATCAGTTATAATTGTGATGCATGCTTCAGTGACTGCCAGTCGTTGGACATGCCCTCAGCTTTGACTTAGTGATAATACTAAGTAAAGTGAGTCAGTCTGTACTATGGCACCAGGGCAAACATAACAAAGTATTAAAAAATAAAAAATGGCAATACTTGGGCAATGGCCGTTGAATTGAAGCAAAGCAACACTAAATAAAAACCGAATATATTTGGAGCAAAGCCTGACTCACTTTCAAGGACAGGGCCGAAGCCGTTTGCTTCCACAGCATTTTTTATATTCGTCAATCCAGCTGATGGCAAATGCGTCAGTGTTCCCAACAACAGAAGTAAGTCTTCGCGAGAAGTACCGGCCACTGGATTGATTCAATGAACCGTCATCTTCGCGAACTCTCATGAACCAGGTGGGCTTATCCCGCCCTCCTGGCCCTTGGTCAAATTTGATTTGGCCTGCAATGGCAACATTACACTGACGACATGGGACGTCAGTCCATTGGTTCATGTAATCTCTTGTATGGCGAGGCCCAGGTCGTTCTGCTGCAGCCTTGGGCGCTGCCTGACAAACGGCTCAACTAAATCAATGAAGGGTCAATCCGAGATTGACCATGGCACTTGATCCAGGTTGAAATAGCATTATCATCATGGCACTGACTGACTCACTAAGAGATCTGAATTGAAAATGGCCTGGAGAGTGATTCCAAAACCATGTTTAAGTTGCTTCATTGTTTGAATTGAGAAGTTTACCAGGTCCCTGCATACATCGAAATTGTTAATTCTGAAACAAATGACAAACTAGCCAAAATATATAGTTATCAAAAAACAAAAAAAACAATAAAACACAATCAATATATATATATATATATAAACAAAAAATAAGAGTGTAATTTGCAAGGCGAACACACCAGCAAGGAAAAGATAAATAATTGCTGGCTTTAATAAATTGAGACACCTTGGCTTTGGCCACTACAAGATCCACGCCCGCTGCTGCTGCAGCTACTTCAGCAGGAGGTTCCAAATCAGGCGCTGCAGGCTGGAGTGGCACCGGATTGGCAAGCTCAGATTCAGGAATTGAAACAGGTTCTGATTCCATTGCAACAATGGCTGATTCTTCAATTGGCTCAGCAGTAGGATAAGCAGACGATGATGATGCTGATGATGCAATTCCCAGCGCTTGTCTCTTGGCTGGGCTTCTCCACTTCCAGTCACGCTTTGGCCCTGGCACTGGAGACTGTGGAAGCGTCTGCAGACCTGAGTCAGTCTTAAAATCATCAAAAGACTTCTCCTCCTCACGGTGATGGTCAATGAGACTGTGATCACGACTAGAGGCAGCATCATCATGCCCATGCACTTGCTCATCGCCACCAATAGGGTCAGGCTCTTTGATTCTGGCCGCCTCAGAGTGACAATACTTAATCATAATAACTAGTTTGGTACTAATTATTTTGTTGTGAAAAAAATCTTTTAATTTTAATTAATAAGCAAAAACTTTGAACTAACAATCAATAATTACAAATCACAGCAAGTCAAGTAGCATCTTCGATTGGAGTCATGGCTTGCCGCTTTCGTTTTCGGGAATTGAATGCTCTGGCAGCTTGCCGGACTCGGACAGGTTTTGCCTTGGCCTTTGCCTTTGCCTTGGCTTTTGCCTTGGCTTTTGACTTGGCTTTTGCTTTCCCTTTGGCCTTTGCAACAATCGCCAAGTTCCAGTCAGTTCGTACCTTTTTCTCAATGGCTTTTGCCACCTCGTCAAAATCTCGACGCTCTTCAACTGGGAGGTCCAGCAACACCAGTTCGTCTAATGCTCCACCAAACTCATTGTCGTCGTGGACCTTCGCAGTGTCAATATTAGTCTTCAGTGACTGGTGCACTTGCTCAACGTACTCGGCATCACCATTTGAGGCAAAGTCAATGACACTTGCCAACAAATCTTTCGGTGGTAACTGTCGAAGTTGTTCACGGTCTCCATAACACGGAGGCATGAAAAACTTTTCGCTGAGCGTCTGCAAGTCAGTCTGAGAAAGTTGTTTGACACGAGACGGCTCACGCAAAAAAAAATTCAGTAGCGACTCTGACTCGTGCAACGGGCAATCCAGGATGACTTGCGAATCATAAAGTAATGTCTGGTAATTGACCACCTCCCAGGACCCCGGGTCTTCAAAAAAATGAAATTCAGCAGCTGCACTGACACTGTCTGTGTCCAAACTGAAATAGAGCCTGTCCGGCCGAGATGGGCCTTCAACCTGCCTCAATGGCCACAGAAGCGCAGCCCAAACTTGATTGTCCAGGCAAAGCCCCAAAAATCCAGTGCATGTGTTCCGCAAAAGCGTCCTGGAAACCGCCATCTGACCAAACTTTCCATAGGCCAGCCTGACCTGATCCCGAGCCAGTTTGTTTTTGAAGTAGTGCCTGAAGAATTGCCATGCCGCAGCGCCCTTTTGAATCATGGCATCATTGACTGTTCGCCAAGTCTTCCTCTTCAAGATCCCGCCCCATTCTGCAGAGAGCATGTGAACCGAGGCAAGGTATCGCCTTGACTTGAACAAATGCCTAATGATTCAAATTAATTAATTCTTCTGTTTATTGATTTATAATATCTGTCGGACTTGAAAGGGAAAAACCGGGATTTTTAAACAACTGTGGCTGTGAGTCCAATAAATCTTAAATAATAAACATTGCAATTTAAGACCAGTCACTGTTTCCTGCTCCGGCCGGAAGCTGCGCGAAAATCCTTCATAAACAAATCCCGGGTGACTTTGGCTTTGTTGGGAATTTCACGTGAGTCCAAAATGGTGCTGCGAGTCAGTGTGTGCTGCATCATACTGTATGTGTTGCGGCGGTTTTTTTGCTTTTTGTTTGCAAGCCGCAATGTTCCGTGGCAATCTTCTATAATTTTGCTGTCCGGCAAAACGTTCAGGAGTCCTTTCAAGATATGCAAGCCTCCTGGAGACCGTCTGTGAAATGAATCCTGTTCGAATGCCAGAAACAGTACGCGGATGCATGGCGACACCAAGATTGACATGTCTTCCAAAACCTCGACCTTTACCTTCCTCTGCGCCATCAAAGCTGCTGCTTGTTCTTCCAAGTGAAGTAGCCAGCCAAAGTCTTGTCGTAGCATTTCCACTGCTTCCTGCGAATGAACTCCAAACTCAGTGGTGAAATTAAAAAATGTATTCAATCTTTGGCTAAGGTTATATTAAAAAAGACTGTGTATTCAGCATCAGTCGTCAGTAACTAACAATTAATTGATGGCTGGCCTGAGCTTCAGAAGGTGAGCCACCCAAAAGTGCACAATAACAGTCTGGAGGAGCGCTATACTGCTTGCCTAGTGACCAGGCCCGGCGCTTCAACAAGTTGAAGACCAATCTGAACAACTTGTCACTTGTGTCTGTGAAAGGCAGAAGTGTTGGGTCTGTAAATAAACTGACAACTTCTGGGCTGCGCATTGTCAAGACTGCCGCGGTTTGAATCAAGTGTTTGTCTGACCCCCAAGATTTCGCAAGTTCTGTGCATTGTTTCACTGTGTCTTCAGCTGATTTCACTGACTTCACAGTGTCCGCATACCAGGTCCAAGTTGGCCTTGTTGCAGCACTGATGAGACGCACAAAGTGCAAAAGCCGGTCGCTCATCAGATAGTATGCCAACTTCAACCCCCCTCCGAGGGTTTGCTTCAATTTGCTGAACTCAGACCTCAAAGTTTCCTTTGTACCAGCCGACTTCTGTGTTTCTTTGGCTGCATGTTGCAACTCTCGATGCTGAGCAGCATCATTGGGGTCCAGTTTATCTGCTTCACGGCCCAGCCAGTGTTTCAGTACCATTCTTAACACCCTGTATTCAGGGACCTGCTCTTGACAAGATTCGTTCCATGAGAACCAACGGGATAGCTTTGGAAGCGTTCCTTTTGTGACAAAACCTGGAAGCTCGCAGATTGCGTCAAAGACCTCTTTCGGCGATGTGTGTTCAGGCAGTCCCAAGTCCAATTTGAAGAGTGGGAGCTGTTCGACAAATGGTCCGTAGTCACAGTCTTGCGTAGACATGAAGTGATCCATCATGCGCTTTTTGTCCTCCATGAATCCTCCGCTTCCAAACGGGCGGTATTGAAGAGCCCAAAGGTACGTTGAATGCATTTGAGCGGATAAAAATGAATTTCCCGCGTCTCCGAGAGCCCCCTTGACGTCATTCACAGCTCTGTGAAATATGTCCCATCGGACATGAATCAGACGTCCCAGCTTGTGAATGGCAAACCTCAATCACACAAATTGAATAATCATCAATAACTAATAACATCGGAGAATCATGTCACACTGATGGACAATCATCTCACATTCACAATGCATTGGAGAATCATGTCACACTGATGGACAATCATCTCACATTCATTGGAGAATCATGTCACACTGATTATGGACAATCATATCTCACATGCACAATTCATATAGTCATGACACTGCCAGGCTGCCAAGGCGAGAATCACAAGGTTTACCAAAAAAAGAATCAAAACCACTGCATAACTTCAAGCCCAGGTGACGCACTTCCTGCGCAGCCTGGGCTCCCTTGATCCATTTGCAACACCAACATTGGGACTGTGGCCCACCAGTTCACCGACCCAGGGAGGCACATTTGCACTTGCGGTTCCCAGTCCTGAGTCTCCGCAGAATCACCAACCATGAGGGCCTCTTGCTTTTGCTGAAAACCTGCTTGCAGCTTTTGACCTGCAACAAAGACAACCCTTTCTTCATTGGGCTGAACCTGTCGGAGGATGAGTCCTTCAGGAGGTTTGAAATAATCCAGGCTTTCAACACGGCCATTTGTTGCCAGGTTCAACTGGTGCGAAATTGCTTGTAGCTGACGAAGAGAAGATAATCTCACAAGTTTGCGCTCCTGGCATGGGTTGTCAAATGAAATGGCTATTAAAACTATTGTTCAAGGTCAGTATCACAGTCACAGTAGTTGATTTTAGAATCTTGAGTCAATCTCTCCTTGGCCAGGGCCTCGACTAACGAATCCAAATTCCATTCATTTGGGGCGATGTCTTTGCCAGGCAAGGTCATCTGCAAATTGGGAATCAATGCGGTCTCATTTTCATGCGTCCAAAGCAATGAGAGCAGAATATTCTTGCCACCAGCATGTGTTGAAGCATCGCTGACCATGTTGAAGTGATATGCACCAACCAAATGCAAATTCACCTGATCATCATGCATTTGGGCAACCTTACGGACCCAGAAGTCGATGCTGTTCTCTGACGAACCGCCAGTTTTTGACAGCCTGGGATTTTTTTGTAATTTCAGAGAGTCTCTACCTGAGACACCTATTTCATCAGCATTCAATGTCTCCCAAATTGCATCCACTGACATGCTGATCCGTGTTTTGCCATCTTGCCGTCTGAACTGTCTTGCTGGCGCAGCTTGGTCTGTGTCATGAGTCTCTCGGTAGACGCACAAATACACTTCAAGCCGGTTTGACAAAAACACAATCAATGACCGGATCATTGCTGTCAATGCTTGTCCAGTTATTCGCTGTGGGGGCCATGCTTTTGTACCTTGGGACCGCTTAAAATTGTCTGCCTGCAAAACAAACATTGTCAAGTCTCTGAGAGACACTTCATCTTCAAGTTCAGACAAAAGAACCCTATGTTCATGCATTGACTTCCAAAGAGTCTTCCAAGCATGAGCACTTGAAGAATGAAGATTCGACAAGTTGTCCAACAAACCTGTAATACGGCCGCTTTGGCTAACAGAAAGACTGCCTGTCAAAGGATCTGTCATCTCCAAAAATGATTCGTCCGCTCCAGTCGAGTCCAGGTAATCAGTAACATCCACACTGACAGCCCGTTCGCAGAGTTTTTCAATCCTCTTGATCAGATGTGTTTGCAACTCCTTATTTCTACCACCAGTTGCAGATGCCTTCGAATAAAGAAAAAAATATGACAACACTGCCTTTGTCGACGCCATTGAATCTTCGCCACTGGCATCAGTTCGCAATCTGAAATCGTTACCAGGATCGTCAGCAGGCCACCATTCACTACTAATGACTGCATCTTGAAGGCTTTTGCACCACTTGTTCAGTTTGCGATGTTCACCCAAGTGTACAAATTGGTCATAGCAGTACTTGAGACACCAGAGAACAACTGATTGACCATCATCAGTCAATACCCGGCAACACTTGGACAAAAAAATGCCATCCTCATCGTTCAATGTGAGGTCAGTGTATCCTGGATTGTTCACTGATGGCAGGACAGGGGTTCCTGGAGCCTGGACCAACACTCCATTGTCTGCATCCTCCATGCCTAAACTGCGAGGTCAGTGTCAGACAGTCCGCATACACAGTCATAGCACTGGTATCAATCAAGACTAATAATATAACAGTTGCAAAGGCTGTAATATGATAATAGATTGCAAATCAACACAAAATACGAGTAATTGACAGGTCAAGTATCTAAGAGTCAGGCTGCAGTAGGCAGTCAATCTCAGGCAGCCATAGCCAGTCAGGGNATTGCAAATCAACACAAAATACGAGTAATTGACAGGTCAAGTATCTAAGAGTCAGGCTGCAGTAGGCAGTCAATCTCAGGCAGCCATAGCCAGTCAGGGCCAAGTCAATTCAGTTCAGCAGCAACCAAAACAACAAGTGATAGCGGGCAATAAAGTCACAGGCGATCACTTGAAGGCTAAGTCCAGCTGTGATGTTGATGTTTACGATCACAGCTCTTAGCTGAATTGGAATGAATCATCAACTTGGCCCTGGTGGCAGTGGGCACAGGAATTGAAGCTGAGTCAGTGAAAGGAAATTGATCTGTTTGATTTTAGTCNAGCTGAATTGGAATGAATCATCAACTTGGCCCTGGTGGCAGTGGGCACAGGAATTGAAGCTGAGTCAGTGAAAGGAAATTGATCTGTTTGATTTTAGTCCTAATGTTATTGTTGTCAACAAAATATTCCCAATTTAAAATGTAGTCAATCATTCTTACTGTTTCGAGTTCAGATTCAATTCAGTGATAGATATAATATAATTGCGTATGCAAAGTTGTTGTTTCAAGTGCTGCGGTAAGGCCATTCAATCAAACATATCGCCCCCAATGAAATCAAAACAAATAATCGGAATAATCCTGGTTTGAGCCACAGTGTCAATTCCACACTCAGTANGGTAAGGCCATTCAATCAAACATATCGCCCCCAATGAAATCAAAACAAATAATCGGAATAATCCTGGTTTGAGCCACAGTGTCAATTCCACACTCAGTATCAAAATTGAACACAAGAATCAAGAATAAATGACAGTGCCAGTGAATGTCAGCTCGCGAAAATTAAAAACCAAAGGTTCTGGCAAATGACAGTGACAGACCTGCCAGACCCAGATTGATAAAATCATAATGATTTATCAATTAATTAAGTGCAGTGGCCACATGTGTTTTATTGTTTGATCGATTCCACTTTATAATAATAGTCAAACTCAAAGTGTTCCGCGATTCANTGATTTATCAATTAATTAAGTGCAGTGGCCACATGTGTTTTATTGTTTGATCGATTCCACTTTATAATAATAGTCAAACTCAAAGTGTTCCGCGATTCAGTAAATGCCATTCACTTCCAGTCAGTCAGTGTACGTCATTGCCACTTGATTAATATTCAGTTTGTCATTGGCCTGGAACTTGACACTCGAAATGATGCAAGGCGGGCACCAATAATAATAACTAGTTAATAGTTACTACACACACTCATAAACTNTTCAGTTTGTCATTGGCCTGGAACTTGACACTCGAAATGATGCAAGGCGGGCACCAATAATAATAACTAGTTAATAGTTACTACACACACTCATAAACTGAGTCAGCCAAATTAACAATTGATTGGCAGCGACAATCCAAAAACCTGCTTTGACTTGACTGAAAATGAATAAAAGCGCTGGCAACTATGTTTTTAAATCGACTCACAGCCCAGTGTCAAATTGAGTCGAGGTGCATCGCATAGTTGTGTCTCAAGGCACATCACTCCAGACAGTGTGGGAGATCAGTGCACAGGACACATTGATTAATTTTAATTGCCAACCTGACCCGTTCAAAAGCTGTACCACAAATCGAATGAGTTTTTGTTCGGCTCACAGCCCAGTGTCAAATTGAGTCGAAGTGCATCGCATAGTTGTGTCTCGTCATAAAGGCANAAGCTGTACCACAAATCGAATGAGTTTTTGTTCGGCTCACAGCCCAGTGTCAAATTGAGTCGAAGTGCATCGCATAGTTGTGTCTCGTCATAAAGGCACATCACTCCAGACAGTGTGGGAGATCAGTGCACAGGTAAAACAAATCGAGTGAGTCAACATAAAATCTTACTGATGATACTTTAATTCATCAGAATGTAGATACAGACTTCATGACAGAGTCAGGCTGAAATGTATCAATTAAATTAAATAAGTTTGACTGAGTCAGCCAAAAAAAGCAGAGATGACAGCTTCACCAAATTCTCTGGTGTAAGCTTGGCTTTGCACAAGTTGATCTTTTTGCCCTGTGAATGCTCCAGTAACGTCATCTCGAGTGACCAATGAGGAACCATCAGAAGGTGTCAAAAGCGGCTTCGAGCGAATCAATGAATGAATCCTGGCCGATGGACTCAGAAGTTGCAAANTCATCTCGAGTGACCAATGAGGAACCATCAGAAGGTGTCAAAAGCGGCTTCGAGCGAATCAATGAATGAATCCTGGCCGATGGACTCAGAAGTTGCAAAGGTTTCACAGTCTCCGCACCGTAAGAGCCATGGTATGTTGTGACTTTGAAGGTCTCACAGAATGTCAAAGTAGCATTGACCACCGAGAACAGCGGCATGCAACTGTTGCCCGGCTGTTCAAGGGCTGGAATGTTACCCATGAGGGCACTGAGCAAGTACAGTAAAGCACTGACAGTGGCAAGCCCATTGCCAATCTGTACAAATGAACGGCTTGTATCACCTTCGTAGCCGTTTGACTCTTGCCGCAAACTCTGAGCACGGCACATCACTGTGAAACTTGAGCAAACAGTGCCAAACCAAGTCAATGAAAGAGGTTTTGTCCCTGACAAGGCTGCTAAAAAAAGGCGCAGGCCACGTCTTGACAACGCATCATGTTGCGGGGTGTAAATCCAGTCAAAGCTTCTGCCTTCAAGACCACTTCTGATCCCTGCTCTGGAAAGTTCAGCTTGACCTGCAAAATACTCGATGTAATCAAGGGAACAAGTTCCCATACGCCTGTTGTGCAGGGTTCGGACAACTAGAGTGAACAACATGTCATGAATTTGCATCCTCTCCGTCTCCATCCAAGGAAATGTGAGGTGAAGCATAGGTGTCCACGACCTTGCACATTTTGAATCAAAATGCATTGCGTCATAGAGCAAGAACTTGTTGATTTGATCGTTCAGCCATGCCAAGTGTGTGGCACATATCCTCTTTGACTCATCAGCAGTTGGAAACTTATCCCAAGCACAAATCTCAGGACTGCTCAAATCAGTGGCAGCACTCCACTGATCGAACAATTGATTGATCTTGTTTGCACACTGTCGGCCATCTGTGGTTGATGCACATCTGCTCTGTGCTGCCATGGCTGACTTGGTCAATGTGTGGATGGCTGGCTTTGGTAAGTACAATGTTACACATCAAGTATCCTAACATCGAGTTGCTTGTCAAAGATACATTACATACATGCATGCAAGTTTTTGTGTGCTTCAGCTTTGAACATGCAAACAATAATAACAATCTATTATGTATTTTAAGGACAAAACATATGTCTCAAGAAGGTGAACAGCAGCAATGTTCCTAGTGACAAACACAGTGCTAAAGAAAAAAATATATATCAGTATCAGAAAACAAGGAAAAAATGGCCACCACTCTCATGAGTTTACTAAATAATGTCAAAATTGAATAGTATGCCTGTTACTGCAAATGGCAATTATGACATTTAAACATTACATCAATTTCACTTCTGCATTACTGCACACACCATAAATAGAAACTGCTGTACTGAAAAAATCGTACTATTAAGTGAGGTTTCAGCTGCAATATTACAGTGATCCCCAGGCAATAAAACAAATGCCTGGTGCTGCCTTTTTTCACTGACTTAAGTCTGTCAAATAATTAAAGTGTCATGTATGTTTAACCATCATTGTCTGTTGCAGCCCTTCGGGGCCTACGCGGGAGCGCTGCCCGTTTTTCTCTGACTACTTTAGGGTTTAGCATTGAAACAAGTAAGTATTTATTTATTACTATCATTGCCTCGTTTCGGATTTACTGATCCTTTACCTTGTAGCCCTTCGGGGCCTACGCGGGAGCGCTGCCCGTTTTTCTCTGACTAGTTTAGGGTTTAGCATTGAATCATTGAAATAACAAGTAAGTATTTATTTATATTATACTATCATTCTCTCGTTTCGGATTTACTGATCCTTTACCTTGTCGCCCTTTGGGGCCTACGCGGGAGCGCTGCCCGTTTTTCTCTGACTAGTTTAGGGTTTAGCATTGAATCATTGAAATAACAATTAAGTATTTATTTATTACTATCATTCTCTCGTTTCGGATTTACTGATCCTTTACCTTGTAATAGCCCTTTGGGGCCTACGCGGGAGCGCTGCCCGTTTTTCTCTGACTAGTTTAGGGTTTAGCATTGAATCATTGAAATAACAAGTAAGTATTTATTTATTACATTCTCTCGTTTCGGATTTACTGATTCTTTACCTTGTAGCCCTTCGGGGCCTACGCGGGAGCGCTGCCCGTTTTTCTCTGACTAGTTTAGGGTTTAGCATTGAATCATTGAAATAAGTATTTATTTATTACTATCATTCTCTCGTTTCGGATTTACTGATCCTTACCATTGTCGCCCTTCGGGGCCTACGCGGGAGCGCTGCCCGTTTTTCTCTGACTAGTTTAGGGTTTAGCATTGAAACAAGTACGTATTTATTACTGACTCAGATTGCCATTTTTCACATTCACATTCAATAACAGACTACTAGCATTGTATTGAAAGACTTGGATTAAAGACACAATGATACCTAGCTGCAAATGTTGCGAATCATTCTTTTGGCTCACTTTTTAATGTAAAAAAACCTTTCCTGGCTAGACCCCCCCTGGCTTCGACCCTGTCCAAAACAGGAACACACAAATGTTTGCTGCGCACATATTCTGACATCGTCCTGGAATCCTTGACTCGACTCGTCAATGTTTGACAAATGTTTGACATTGTTGTCAAAACACATTTGAATTCGGCCCGTTGTGGAATCTTATTTTTTCTTATTATATCTTATTTTTTCTTAAACTGCACACATGACCCCATCTTATTTTTTCTTATTTTTTCTTATTTTTTCTTATTTTTTCTTATTTGTTCTTATTTGTTCTTATTTGTTGTAGCATTGTCGCTCGTGATCCATCTTATTTTTTCTTATTTTTTCTTATTTTTTCTCATTTTTTCTCATTATGTCTTATTTTTTCTTATTGTTTATAAAATTGTCGCTCATGATCCATCTTATTTTTTCTTATTTTTTCTTATTTTTCTCATTTTTTCTCATTATGTCTTATTGTTTCTTATTGTTTCTTATTTTGTCTTATTTGAAAAGACAATAAGATAAATAAGAAAAAAAAGAAATAATAAGAGAAATTAAGAAATAATGAGCAAAAAATGGATCAAAATAAGAAGAAATAAGATAGGAATATGAGCTGATAGAGTAAATTTTTTGCATCGATGTGCAAAATTCTGCACACATTCCTGGTTCAGTATAAGACAATTGCCGGCCCATGATATTAATGTTTGCTATTATTAAATATTACAGTCAAAAAAATCTGGTGGATGCATCACAGTCACAAATGTCTTGAAAAAAGTGATCAATTAATTTTCCAGATTTGTTTCACAAAAATTTTGATGAACCCAGCCTTTTGTTTTGAAATATTTCATTCTTCACTTCACCATAGTTTTTCTTAATTTCAAATGCAATGTACATCAAAAAAATATCAGCAATATTGACTGAATTGAAGACTAACTAACTATGTTTTCAATGAAATAATAATGAGTAATGCAATGATGTGGAAATATTAATGATGCACAAAATTGCTGTCACTTTGAGCTGAAACAAATGTTGCAAAACAAGCAATATAATCAATAAATCAATGGAATGAATGTGTGATTTCCAAACATTGCAGGGAATAACAGTGAAGATCATGATTGCCAGCTCCCCTGCAAGGCGCTGACTTTTGTGGCTGCCCATGGTTTGTGGCAACAAAATTTTGCACAATCATTGAGATAGTAGTGCACAAATTGGCTGGTGCATCATTACAATAAAGCAGTAAATCAGCACACACAGCGCCATTGGTGCCTCGCCTTGTCCTTGGGACTGCTGGTACTTTGGCTGGTGCATCATTACATTACATTGTAAATCAGCACACACAGCGCCAGCAACACTAATAGCCCCGACATCTGCAGCACAGAGTAAAATCAGCATGACACAAACTGCATGAGAAATTTCAATGTGACAGTAACATCTCACTTCAATCTTCAATTAGTGATACATCATAATTATGTAATTTAATTATAATGAAACGTGTCTCAGTCACACATGCAGTGTGTCTCTCAAAATCTAATTGTGACTGCTGCCCAGTGCTCAAATTCAAGGAATGACCTCCCAAGGGCCACTTGGCTCAGCAGGCATTTCTCAATGCGGTGATCCATTGGTTTCAGGCAAACGCAGCACTGAGGCAAATCATTTGGAGCACCAACATCAGGGCCTCGCTCCTGACATAGATAGTAAATATTTCCTCAAACATGAGGAGATTAAATGGAAACTTGCCTGACCAAAGCAAAACCAAGTTAAATGCAACAATGGCAGTGCTCCCAGAAATTACAAACAGCAGAATTGTTTCAAAACAATTGGTCCTCGGGGGCAACTTCTGATTCTGCTCGATTCACTGTGGCACCTGTGTCTTCAACAGCAGGTGCGGGAGCTTCTTCAGCAAGTGCTGCTGGCGCTGCGCCTTCAGATTCAGCAGGTGCGGGAGCTTCTTCAGCAGGTGCTGCTGGCGCTGCGCCTTCAGATTCAGCAGGTGCGGGAGCTTCTTCAGCAGGTGCTGCTGGTCTTGCTGCTGCAGCTGCTGCTGGCTCAGGTTCACGAAATGCTGGCACTGCTGGTGATGGCTTAGGCCGAGGTGCTGGCCCTGCTGCTGCTGGCACTGCTGCCGACTGTGGCGCAGGTGCAGCTCCCTCAGCCTTGGCAAATCTGACCGGCGCTGCTCCGGAAGGAGGTTGCATTGTCATTTGAGCAGGTGCAGGTGGTGGCCCAGAATTGGCAAATGCCTGCAGCAATGGTCTGGGCTGCAAAAGCTCAGGCAGGTCAGCAGGGGTTGCCTTTGACTTTGCCTTGCCTCTTGCCTGGGGCTGTCTCAGAATCCGGTGGAGTTCTTCGAGCCACGCAGGATCAAAGCCCCAAGAGTCACAGAGCTGCTGGACAAGACTGTCTGTCAATTCTGTTTCGCTCCTCAGTGCTTGGCATTGTTGGCTGACAAGTGACACAGGAGCTTCCCCAGGATTCACCTGACGCTTATTCACAATAAGCTGTTGATGTCGCACAAGCAATCTGGCGAACAATTCGTTGTAGAGCGTCACCTGCAATCCACTCATCAATACAAGGGGCCTTTGTCGAGTCAAACACCAAAGCACTCTCCGCAACCCGTCTTCGGACAAACTTGATGTGGCTGCAGCATTCAGCTCAGGATCGCATGCCTCAACGGCCTGACATAGTCTCACCTGACAGGAATTGACACTTTCGTTTTTACTGACTTACTCTCATTATCCAACCAGCCCCCCCCAAAAAAAGGCGTCTTACTGAGTGGATAATCATGCCACACAGTCGGGCAATCATATCACACAATTGTGGACAATCACACTACACAATTAGCAATCATATCACTCAATTTTGGACAATAATGCCACACAATTGAGCAATCAAACCGCATAT
>BGPT01000474.1:93295-137417 GCA_003297045.1 Symbiodinium sp. clade C Y103 | reverse complement strand
CAGGCTGCTGAACTGAAGCACTGGCATTCAAGACAAATAGTCATTAATCAGCAAGCTTGGGCTGACAAAAAATGAATCCCCCCATCGATATTTTGCGTCACACACCCACAGCGTGGCAGCCTAATGATGTGACGTGGTAAGCCCAGTGATCATCAGAGCAGACCTCAACTCAAAGCATGGGGGCTGCAGTCACCACATCAATCAACGCATGACGAAGACCAAATGGAAGCAAAATAAAGCATTTGATGTGGTGATGACCCGCAAAGAAATCTTCACTCAAGTCAAGTGCTGGTCAGGCTAATATCACGCCAGCATTGAAAATCTGCATTAATTCGATTATCACTCACTCACATCAGTTGCCTCCATTTTGAAACAAAATCAAAATAAAAGCAAAATGTGGCGATGCCCACTCAACAGTCCCCGCAAAGAATCTTCCAGCGCAGTGACTCTGAGCCCCAGTCAAGGCGTCTCTGGAAAAGGACCTGCTGGCGTTGCACGGACAGCAGAGTTAGAAGAAACTGACAGTTGGGCAAATCAAGAGCTGCTGTATTCAGAACTCCTAAAAATTCAACTCAAATAAGAGTGCACAATTGCGGATATGAACTCATGAGGAATCGTCATAATCCATCACATCATGCCATCATGAGTCTGACTAAGTGAGCAATATCAGTCTCAGAGCCNAGTGCACAATTGCGGATATGAACTCATGAGGAATCGTCATAATCCATCACATCATGCCATCATGAGTCTGACTAAGTGAGCAATATCAGTCTCAGAGCCCTTCAATGTATCATGGTATCCTCCTTTTCTTCCAGCGGCGCTGTGTGTTTGGCGATAGTTTCCAAAAGNTGACTAAGTGAGCAATATCAGTCTCAGAGCCCTTCAATGTATCATGGTATCCTCCTTTTCTTCCAGCGGCGCTGTGTGTTTGGCGATAGTTTCCAAAAGAAACCGGAATTGGCCAGTAGTGCCTTTGAGTAGCTGTAGTGGGCAGCTGAAAACTGCTGCAACAATTATAAATAATAACAAAGACACAATGTGACCTATACTAAATCAATATGAATGTTTTGCAACTCACAAAGTTCAAAGGCAACATCAGCCAGCATGAATCAGCTTGGCAGGTCCTGCTTTGAAATCAAGCACTGTCATATCAGAAATCACATCACAAGCGGACGATCATTCATTATCAATTGATGCAGGAACCATCNATCAGCTTGGCAGGTCCTGCTTTGAAATCAAGCACTGTCATATCAGAAATCACATCACAAGCGGACGATCATTCATTATCAATTGATGCAGGAACCATCAGAAAATCATGTCACACATAGGACAATCATTCCACATTGATGGGAGGCAAATCTGCGCGGATCACATGCCGGGTTGTGCAGCCCAGTGACCCTTGCCAGTTTGGCGCGGCCACAGGCGCATCTGCTNCATTCCACATTGATGGGAGGCAAATCTGCGCGGATCACATGCCGGGTTGTGCAGCCCAGTGACCCTTGCCAGTTTGGCGCGGCCACAGGCGCATCTGCTGCCCGGGATGCCGCTTCATTTGTTTGCCAATAATGCTGCCCCTGCTCTGTCAGAACAGTTGTAGCTGTGGTTTTGAAGACTGCCTGCCTGATGGTGAACTGCGACGCTGCCGGGTCCCATGTTCCCTCAAAAGCCACCCAGGTCAGCTGTCCATCCTCCGCCATGCCATGTTGCAGCAGTAAGCTTTCGCCCTGACGGCCTGGAAAGTTGAAACAATGCATTTGAATTGAAGGTAAGTCACCATTGATGTTACTGAATTCACAACTTGGCCGGCCTGTGGAACTGGGTTGGTGGCATAGATACTGCAAAACACCATTGGCTTCACTCAGGAACGTGTACTGGAAAGCGTATCCTGAGCAGCTTCACAGACTAGTTAATTTTTCGGCCTCAANAATAACATATGCAAGTTTTTTTCAGACCATCCAACCAATCTGAGACCAGCGCCTTTTTCGTAGGCTCTCTTGGTTCCGATCTGAAACGAAATCACCCTGGCCTGATCCTGAGACACAGCAGTCACATCGCAAATTTGGTCAAAGTAACTATGTCCTGTTGAAATCAATCAAAGTTCAAACCCTAAGTTTGCCACAGCAGGAGGTGGCGCCTTAATAATATATGACAAATCAGTGAAAGACTCTAATGNATGATGCATGACAACTCACATAATAGATATGATTCTGCAAAACCTTAAATCTGACAAACTGAGAAGCTAGGAGACTGCATACAAAAGGTAGAATTAAAATGACTGTCGGCATAATAAAGTGACAGTCTACTATGACTCACACTGAGTCTGGCGCAGCAGCATCATGATCAGTCACAGCAAGTTCGGCCTCAATTTGTGAGAGCCAGCTTTAAAAATTGCAAAGCTGGCTAAGCATCATCAGCATACCTTGGTCAGTAAATTTGTCTGAGTCAGGTGCCATGTTGATAATGATCGTCCAAAGCAATGATTGCGCGACGTTGTCNCTGGCTAAGCATCATCAGCATACCTTGGTCAGTAAATTTGTCTGAGTCAGGTGCCATGTTGATAATGATCGTCCAAAGCAATGATTGCGCGACGTTGTCAATGGCAGATTGAGCCAGTTGCTTTGACACTCATTCATTGACAAGCCAATTTTCAAAAGTTGACTGAAGAATATTATTAATGCACAAATCTTATATTATGCAGTCAAGTCTCAAGAATTTACTGAATAAAATGATAATTAAAATTATTCCTTGATTGTAANTTAATGCACAAATCTTATATTATGCAGTCAAGTCTCAAGAATTTACTGAATAAAATGATAATTAAAATTATTCCTTGATTGTAAATTGTCCATCAGCAGCCATGCACTGCAATCACCACTTTTCCACGTCCAACAGAATACATTGAGTCTGAATGGAGCCTGCTTTGGCAGTCAGGAGTGCCGTGAGACAGCGCCAGGGGGAATAACATCAAATCATCCCACATGCACTCAGTCGTGAGGGGAATCATTGCATACCAACCAATGGACCAACAGCAAATAATAAATATCGAATCGTTGACATGGACCAATGGATCAATCATTCGGTGAATCAGTGCACACCAATGGCACATCATCACATCAAAATCCACTTCTGAGCTGCTGCAGTAATGGATGAACATACCGTGACTGTACCCTCCGTCGGTTACCACACCGATGAAGTGCACGCAGGGCAGTTCGATCCCAACTGCAGCAACACAGGCCCCATTCGATCCCAACTGCAGCAACACAGGCCCCAGTGAAATCCATTTCTGCTGTTGATGGATGAACATACCGTGACTGTACGCAGGGCAGTTCGATCCCAACTGCAGCAACACAGGCGCCAGTGAAATGCCATTTCTGCGGTTGATTAATTAATGGATGAACATACCGTGACTGTACCCTCTGTCGGTTACCAGACGCATTGCACATCGCTCTGGTATTCTGTGGCCACACCGATGGAGTGCACGCAGGGCAGTTCGATCCAATGCACGACCACAGGCCCAAAACAAATACAAGGTGAATACATCATAATAATCATAAATAAAGAACAGCAAAATCATATATTTCATCCAAGTTAAACAGCTAGTTGGTTTAGTGACTTGTGTCTGCAGTGCAGGTGAAACGTAAAGTGAGTGCAGTACTTCTTGAATGACTAAGTCAATTAAGCACTACCTAAATCAATCTGACAAGTCGCTTTGTACTTACTGCTGCTGGACCTCCACACTAGTCTATGTTCATCAGTAAGTACTCACTCACTTGTCATTTTCAAACACATCGAGTTTAGTGATGATGTTGGCATGGCTGACCCATGAAACAGAGGATCCGATTTCTTCCAAGCAGTGATCCCAGTCGGAGAGGACGTAGCTGTGCATCCCTTCCATCCAAAAGGCAGCCTTTGTTTTGCACTGTGGAAAAAGCAGAGTCAAAGTCAAGTTGGCCTTGCCAGACTCATCATCAGAATCACCTTTGGAGCTCACTGCCAACCACATGATCCACCATCCTGATTCCCTGTCCTTTTGTAGGACATAGCAAAGTGATTGTGACAAAGTCTCCAACGATTCAATTCCCAGCGTCGTCAGCACTGGTTTCAAGGCACTGAACTTTTCAGATTCAACCAAATTTCTGTCCCATGGCCAAAGATTGTCTGATATGTAAACAACTTGAAAGGCCTCGCGCCGTTTCTTGAAGATCACAGTCTCTGATGCTGAGGATGATGACGTGTCTTTTGATTCTGATTTGAACGGCAAAATTGTCAGTGAGAAAGATTCTGGTCCTTTCTCAAGATGAAACAACTCATCAGGCTCCATTGCAGCAAATCTACTTTAACCCAACTTGAACTGAATTGGCTCTGACTGAAACCAATCAAGCAAATCCATTTCAAGCTTCTGATTCTGCTGATGCTGTTGCTTGATCACTTGACTTGTTTGACGATTAACAGTAACTGACTGACAGTGATAGTGATGCTCATGCAATGGGCGAGCCTGCAATTAGAGCCTCCAGTTGAGTTCAATGTAATACCTGCAGCTGACTTGACCCTTGGAATCAAGATTCAATTGTCGACAAACAAATCAATTAGAATTCAAGTCATGTGTGAACCGCCAATAGTTAGGTCCAATGCCTCACGAACAACAGTCTGAGACCAAGCCTTGGCATTTGACAATTGATTGTTTGTCATAGCGAATCCTCAGTCAGTCAGTGGAGGCAATAACCAAGAGAGCAACAATGGAAATGGGCCATGATTCACAATCAATTGTCAATTGATTGTCAACCGAACCAAGAAATGTGGCAGCAATGTTTTGCATGACTGAAGCTAATAATGCGCTAAGGCCTCGACTTTTGATCGACCAAAACCTCCCTCAGTCAGTGATTGAATCGAATGATTACTGTTGTCCATGACGCACAGTGCTTCAAACTCAACATCAATCAATCTCATTGATTGCATTGTGACTGATTCAGTTCAAGTAATGACATCTGAAAATCGTTTTTTGGCACTGCAGCGCTGTCCAGTCCATTCATTCGTGACCAGTCAAATTGACTGGCCACGACTATTGAATGAATGNAGTAATGACATCTGAAAATCGTTTTTTGGCACTGCAGCGCTGTCCAGTCCATTCATTCGTGACCAGTCAAATTGACTGGCCACGACTATTGAATGAATGTGACAATGTGGCACCCGCCTTGAGTGACATGAAATCAATGCACACATCGGCATATCATTCAATACTCACTCAGGCGCTTGTTCGACTTCTCTTTTTCTCTCCGAACTGGGCTTTTCCATCATAATCAGCAACCCACAGATTGAGGAAAGATTCGTTCTTCTCGCTGAATGCCTCCATAAGAATGACCACACTCTGCAGCATGTTTGCGATTCGATCTGCAAACTGTCGAAGTTTGTCATTATTGGCCAACTTGGTGCAAACCGCTTGCAATGGAGCAGGCAGCACAGTGACTTGCAGAAGTCCATGTGGAATGTCAGTGTTCTTCCCAAATGCACTCAAATCACTGACTGAAAAATCAAGAGTCTCAAGGACCACTGCACCCTTGAAGTGATCAGCGAATGGATTCAGTTGGCCATTGTGCGGATGGACGTGCATGGAGTTCTCGATGAAAACATTCATTTTGAGCCATCCATGCTGTTTCAAAGCCTCAATGTCAAAAGCATTTCCTGGTTTCTTGAACCAGTCGACAAAATCTGAACCTTTCACAGGACATCTCCGCAAATGTNCATCCATGCTGTTTCAAAGCCTCAATGTCAAAAGCATTTCCTGGTTTCTTGAACCAGTCGACAAAATCTGAACCTTTCACAGGACATCTCCGCAAATGTTTCCTGGTTTGGATATGATCTTCTTGGTGGCCTTGAATCTGTGCATTCACCCATTGACTCTGCTGCAGAAAGTCATCCTGAAGCAAATTCTGTTGTGACAACAGTGACAGTTTGGCATCAACAACTTGACTGCATTTTCGCAAAGATGTTAGCCAATAGTCTGAAGGCATCTTGGTCTGATTTGCTGAGGTCAAATCAATTCCCTCACTCAATGCCTNCAACAACTTGACTGCATTTTCGCAAAGATGTTAGCCAATAGTCTGAAGGCATCTTGGTCTGATTTGCTGAGGTCAAATCAATTCCCTCACTCAATGCCTCCTGAATGGTTGCTTCTGCTTCTCCAACTTGTGCCAACAATTGTGTCGACAAAGACAGCTGCTCATTCCGGGCAAACTGAGACGACGGAAAAAACTCCCAGCACTGCAACATTGCTGAAGCAGCACGCAGACTGGCGACCTGCATGTCCAATANACAGCTGCTCATTCCGGGCAAACTGAGACGACGGAAAAAACTCCCAGCACTGCAACATTGCTGAAGCAGCACGCAGACTGGCGACCTGCATGTCCAATAATACGTTTTGAAAGGTGACGTTTCCCTTCTTCTTCACTGACTGCGAATCAGAAGCAGCCGGCTCGGGATGTGCGCGTTTGGCCGCTCTTGAAGACCGCCATGGTGGAGCCTGAGCTGGTGGTTTGCCCGGTCGATCATCAGACACTGGCGCTGAATCACCGACACAAGGGGCAAGTGGACGGACTCGACCACCAAACGGGCCAGCATCATCAGACACTGGCGCTGAATCACCGACACAAGGGGCAAGTGGACCCTGAGCTGGTGGTTTGCCCGGTCGATCATCAAACACTGGTGCTGAATCACGGACACAAGGGGCAGGGGCAACTGGACCCAGTGGAACCATGCCCTGAGGCATGATGACAGTGACTCCAGTGACAGGGACAACACGTGGTGCAGCTGCAGTGGCCTGCCCATATGCCAACGGGAACGTACTCAACGGAGTCACTCCTTGCCTTNATGACAGTGACTCCAGTGACAGGGACAACACGTGGTGCAGCTGCAGTGGCCTGCCCATATGCCAACGGGAACGTACTCAACGGAGTCACTCCTTGCCTTGCCGCCGGAGTCAGCATTTTGATCGTCACAGGTGACACCTGAGCAGCAGGGGGGAGCAAGGGCTGGGCATACCTGCAGGGAAGCTCATGATTGCGATGCCACCTGAGAGTGCAGTTCCATCGAATTGTGAACAAATTATCCAAGGACTGCAAGTACTCTTCAAACTTGGACCAATGCAAATCCAGTGCATCAACCGGCACTCCCTCAAAACACCGAGTCTGTAGAATGCGAGACCACTCACGTCTGGCAGGAACAGCATGCTCGTAAAATTCCTGGAAAGCACCAGACATGACCACACAATCGCCAGGATNACCGAGTCTGTAGAATGCGAGACCACTCACGTCTGGCAGGAACAGCATGCTCGTAAAATTCCTGGAAAGCACCAGACATGACCACACAATCGCCAGGATTTTGAAAAATCAGAACACACCTTGCTTCTTGCTGATGATGCGTTTTTCCGGAAGGCGACTGATAAGAAGCATCGTTCTTGCGTCTGACCATGAGGATGCCAGGAGATTTGAATGTCCATGAACAAATTGGGTCCCAGCAGCTGTAGGTGCTTCCCAAATCGTCGTGATAATCGATTTGATTTCNTGACCATGAGGATGCCAGGAGATTTGAATGTCCATGAACAAATTGGGTCCCAGCAGCTGTAGGTGCTTCCCAAATCGTCGTGATAATCGATTTGATTTCCTTCCAGGTGATTGTATTCATTGAACAAAACGTGGAATGTTCCAGACTTGATCCAATGAGGCAAAGGAGCGCCACTTGCAAATTGTTTTTTGTGATTCATCTTCATGTTTTCCATCAAACAATTTTCAAAAATTTGGCCGTGAACATGAGCTTTGGCTGCCCTTGGGCATGAGGCTCTTTTCCACTTGTCATCACCCCCAAAGCTGACCCTGCAGTCGCACATGCCGCCATTGANGGCCGTGAACATGAGCTTTGGCTGCCCTTGGGCATGAGGCTCTTTTCCACTTGTCATCACCCCCAAAGCTGACCCTGCAGTCGCACATGCCGCCATTGAGAGTTGCCTGGCGATAGTATCGGGCCCCTTTTTTTTTGCCGTGAATATCGTGCAAGCGGTCGGCGACCTGGTGCATGTGCCCATGGGTGGCCTCCCAATTGATCTGGTCCTGAAAAATGTTGAACGAAACCTCGATCATCTTCAGATCATTGACACAATTGGTTCCAGGAACAAAAGTCAGGAAGCAAGGCGGCGAAAGTGCAGGATTCCACGACCAAGTTGGCAGCTTCTCAGTCAAGTCATAGTACTTGGCTGTTGCAAACATCAATTTCAGGAACTTCTCATTGTCAGCCCGACTTTCCACACCATCTGGCCAGCGATCTTGCGGCATTGCTCGGCTTTGCCACAAAGCACAAGAGAGGGCCGATCATTAGTCAATTATGGTCATGACTATCATGATTCATTTTGCTGATAATTTGCTGCGCCATATTGTAATTGAATTAGTAAGGCTACATGACATAATTATTATCTGATTCCTGGAATGATTTGACTCCATGGTCCATGTTTGATTGATGATCTACCATTCATTCCTTTGGTAATTGCATAATTAGCTTAGTACTTAGCTACAGGAAATTATCCTGGTCTAAAATAATAGGATTCCAATGAGTCATGATCCTGCAATGATTTCACACCAGGCTTGATTAGAGTCTGACACTGCCTCTGCCATATCAAGCAAATGAAAACAAAACTGAATAGTTTGTCATTCATTCATGTCATTAGTCGGTCATCGAGCCTTCATTCTCAATCGGAGCAACTGGGAGTCAAAGAATCAGAAGCAATCACAGTCACAGTGCGCCACCTTGCAGTTCAAGATTCGAACCGGTTTAATTTAAGTTTTGATCTGCGCGCTGACTACTACTGTTCTCAAAGAAACAAAAATTGGTTTGATTTCAATGATGACTTGGCTTGACATGGACCGAGTTGCCAATTGTTGAAATTAAATCAGTCATTGCAACACTGTAACAGTAACTGTACTCAAAGTCAGCTGAGTCCCGGACAATGAAACGCGCGGCACGACATCATTGGTTTGCTGATTGTATTGCTGAACCCAAAAAGTCAACTCACATGTCAACTAAGAAAATTCATTTGTCATTGAATCATGCGATGTTTGATTTTCAAATGTTTGCCACATTGACTAGTGACTACTTTGTTGAAGGTCTCTTCTTCACCACTCGTCTGATGCGTTGTTCCGGCTCACGCTTGACAAGTGGCTTTCCATCACGTTGTTTGGTCAAATCGATCCAAACAATTGCACCCTTTGGATGGAAATATGGTTTTGGAGTGCTGTAAACAATTGGGTTTCTCAGTTCCCAAGCCCAAATGTTCTTGTAACTGACCACAATGGACTCATCATAGACTTGATGGCGGTCGGCGGTGCCTCTGAATGAAAATGGATTACCAGGGAAGTGATCTTCCACTTGACCATCTCGACCATGAGCCAGCAACCGACAACCTACAATCTGCACCTGCCCCAAGAGCATTCCACCAGTGCCAAGGGCAACAGTCTTGCCCATCTTTGAAGGACAAGGCATTGATCTGAGTTCCATGTCTTTTCCATTGTGCAAGATCGCGTGGGNGCATTCCACCAGTGCCAAGGGCAACAGTCTTGCCCATCTTTGAAGGACAAGGCATTGATCTGAGTTCCATGTCTTTTCCATTGTGCAAGATCGCGTGGGAACTAATGTGATTCAATGAAAAATATTTTTTTGTGGTAAAAATATTACCCTTTCAAAAACTTATTTTTTCTTATTTTTTCTTTTTTTTCTTTCTTTTTCTTTTTATTTCTTTTTTTATCAATGTCGCTTTAAATTAAAAACCTTTCCTGGCATAACCCCCCCTGGCTTGACCCCCTATTAATGTTAGGGATACAACAAGAGGGAATTATGATATTTGCTTTTCAAGAGACGCGCCTCCGCAAGCTGTACTCAGCCACTGACACTTGTTATCTCATCTACAAGAGTGCAGCCCAAGCTTCAGGACAAGGAGGTCTCATGGTTGGTTTCAACAAACAGATCGCCTATGCCACCCAGCAAGGACGACGTGAACGGAAGCATTATTTCAAGGATTCCCACATCAGCTACATCAAAGGTGACTCTCGTAGTTTGCTGCTGCGCATCGATGCGCCTTTTTTGCGCTGCGTCCTCATTGCGGGCCATGCCCCCCACTCTGGGCAATCTTATGAGGAAATTGATGATTGGTGGAGGCAGCTCAGCCTTGCCATTCCATCTGGGCTGCGCACCTGGCCTGTTCTTCTTCTGACAGACGCAAATACGGTAGTTGGTGAGCATTTTGATGAGCACATCGGCGACTGGCAGTCTGGCAAATTTGAGGCCAAATCTGAACCATTCGTTGAATTTGTCCATCATCACGATCTTCTTTTGCCTGCCACACATGCCAGTTTTCAACGTGGCCCTGGTGAGACATGGCAACACTCGGGTGGCAAGAAGCGACGTATCGATTACATCGGCATCCCTATGGCATGGGCACTTTCCTCATGTGCGTCTTGGGTGGAGGAAGCTTTTGATCCCGCAATTCTCTCCACTGACCATTCTGCTATCTGTGTTGAAGTGCGCTACAAATCTATCGCAGCCCCTCACCCCAGAGCCCGCTTGCAGACAAAGCTTGAGGTTCCTCAGGACATTGACATGACACATCTTTGTGGCCATGCGCTGATGCAACCTTCTTTTCATGTTGATGTACATACACATGCCGGGGCAGTTCAAACCCAGCTGGAAGCAGCACTAGCCCGTCATCCCCGCTCCAGCGTGAAGCAGCCGCTGAAGAAGACTATGTCTGCCTCTACTTGGGAGGTTGTTCAAGCCAAACGGGAGTGCAGACAGCATCTTTCAGAAGCAGACCGAGTACAGAAGGCCACTCTCCTCGAACAGTGTTTCTTAGCGTGGAAAGGCAAGCAAGCACATCATGTTGAACTGGCCGACCGTCTCCTATGTCAGCAGGACCAACTGATTGCTCAACTTCTTTGGCAATTTCGTGTACTTGGACGGCAAGTTTCGCGTCTGCTTCAACGTGATGATCGTGCTTTCTTTCAGGACCTCACCAGTGAAGGATCCCACCTTCTACATCCACGAGATGTCAAGAAACTTTGGGGAGTCATCCGCCGATCATTGCCGAAGTTCAAAAATAGACGGCTAGGAGTGGCTCCTCACAAATGGGTTCATCTTGAGGGCCAATGGATTCCATATTTGGCAGACTTGGAAATGGGGGAGGTTACCTCGCCGGACGGTATTTTGAAAGCATGTACCACCGTCCAAGATCAGGCCTCGCATACTCTGCCTAGTGCGGTGGACTTGAATGAGCTTCCCACGCTGCAGTCCTTTGAAGCCTCTTTGAGACAAACCCAGTCCGGGCGCTCTACTGGCCTGGATGCACTTCCATCAGCTCTTTTTCACCAGCACGCTGTCCCGCTTGCCAAGCTCTTTTACCAACTTTTACTGAAGGCGCACTTATGGGGCACAGAGCCTTACCAATTCAAAGGCGGCAGGATGGTGATGCTCCCAAAAAAGAAGAGCCAGATTGAACCCTGACAGTTCAGAGGAATTCTCTTGCTGCCCTCACTAGCCAAGAGGCTACATGCCCTAGTACGGGCGAAGCTGATCCAGAACTTCGTCAAGTACAAAGATGAAAGCCAAATAGGCGGATTTCCTGGACAGCAAGTCCTATTTGGTGCACAAGCAGTGCGTGCGGCGGCTGGCATCTTTGCGGCCCGAGGCTGGAGTACAGCCGTACTTTTCGTCGACTTGGCGAATGCGTTTCATCGGCTTGTCAGGGAATTCATCGTGGGCGTGATCACTCCTGAGGACCTTGCCCACGTTCAGAGCTCTGTCAATGCAGCCGGTTGCCCATTGGACCCAGAGCTCTTAGAGTCTCGCCTCCTGCCCATTTTGCAAAGACTTGGCTGCAGTGAGCTCCTGCAACGCCTCGTCAAAGACCTCCATCATGGCACATGGCTGACATTGGATGGTGAAGTATATGTACGTACCCGAAGGGGGACACGCCCTGGATCTCCCCTTGCGGACGCTGTATTTCATCTCCTCATGGGGGATGTGGTCAAGTCCATCAGAGCCTGGATCACCGAAAATGCAGACTACATGCATCTTCTTCAGCAAGTTGATTTGGAGCCGCCTATCGTGGTATGGTCGGACGACCTGGCCATAGTTTGGGCAACCAACCAACCCGCCGCCCTACCCCATGCTGTGGCGTGCCTCATGGCTGAGGTTGACAGGCAGTTTGGCCGTCGAGGCTTTACGATCAACTATGACCAGGGCAAGTCGGCCGCTGTTGTGACCTTCGTAGGACCTCAAGCTCCAGAATGTCGGAGACAGTATTCCTTGGTTCCCAAACCCGGTATTGAGGTCGAGGTTTCAGCCCAACGGACCGAATGGCTTCATTTTGTGGCCTCCTACAAGCACCTGGGTTCGTACTTCTCGTCCTCACGGTCTATGGAACAGGAGATTCGTCACCGTATCGGTCAAGCTCATGGAGCGTTCACTCAGTTGGCGAGACCGTTGGTTTGCAACTCTCATTATCCTCGACACATTCGACTCCGGCTATTTCACACTTTGGTTTGCACTAGGCTCTTCTTTGGCATTGGAGCATGGGCAACCCCGTCGCTGACCCAATTGAAGAAGCTCCGAGTTGCTTATATGGGTATGCTGCGCAAGGTGTTGAAGATCCGCTCGACCACAGAGGATTGGGTTTCCACCCAGCAGGTTTTAGCCTGTGCCCGTGTTGGGGATGTTCGAGCACGACTTGCGTTGGACAGACTCGCCTACGCCCAAAAGCTGTACCAGCATAGCCCGCCATTTCTTCAACATCTCCTGGCTATAGAACATCGCTGGCGCACAGACTCTTGGCTCCATGGCCTTTTTTCTGACCTTGCATGGTTGCGCGCTCTCTGCCCAGAGGAAGTCCCACCAGAATGTGTTCATGACCTCACCAAGCTCATTGACTTGTGGCAATGTCCCACATTCAATTGGAAGCGCTGTTTGCGTAAGGCCTGGAAGCTCTACCTAGCGCAGGAGGAGATGATGTGGCATATTGAACAAGGACATACCCGAGTGTATGATGTACTTCTTGCGCATGGAGCTGAGTTCTCAGTGGACCCCAGGAGCATTTCTGCGCAACCTCAGAGACATTGTGAGACGGCCTTTCCATGTCATTGTGGACGAGTTTTTTCTTCTCCCCAAGGGCTTGCCTTGCACAAGTGGAAGGTTCATGACCAACATGCTCCTGAGTTCCATATGGTGGATGGTGCTGTTTGCCCGGCCTGCCTCACCTTTTTGTGGTCCAGCAACCGGCTTCGTATGCATCTGACGTACATGCCTCGGGATGGAAGCATCAACCCCTGCTATGAATTCCTGCGCAGTACCGGCTTCTTTACGACCCCTACTCCGGCAGCCATACCAGCTCACCTTCGGGGTACGATGCGCCTTGATGCGCTGCCAGGATATGGTCCTTTGGCAGCACGCCCTCACTTTGTGGCGGATGCTTTGCGCCAAGCCCATGCTGCTACCAACCAGCTGGAAGCGGCCTTGCATATTTCTTCTTGGCCAGAGGACCATGTGCGAGAAGGGGAACGCCCTGGCGACGCTTTGACGAGGTGTACTAGAATGTGGACAATGGCCTTCTGTAGGCGTCGTGATCTTGATTCCATGCCAGTGTTGGCGGATTGGTGGGTGGAGCTGCTCACTAGCTATGGACAAGAGTTCGATGACTGGGCAGAAATGGTTTTTCTCCTTTGGGGTGAACATGAACTACCTTCGCTTATTGAGGAGCTCTTTGATGGAGAAGCGGAAGCTGTGCTGGATTCTGCTTATGGAGACTTTGCGGCGCTGCTGACCCGCTATGAAGTGCTCTCGAAGCTTTCCTTCATGCGACAAAAGCGTGACCGCCTCTTGGCAGAGCAACAGGAGCCCCCTCGACCTCATCGGCCCGTGAAGAAGGGCACCGCCAATGCAGTAGAACGGCAGAGCAGTGCTCAGAATGTGCCTCATGCATATGAAGAGCAGGTACAATGGCAAGCCTCGCTCCGACAACTTCGCTGGACTATTCTTCCTCCTGAGCGATCGACGCCTTATGTCCTTGACCCTGACGGCACCAAGCGCTTCTTTATCGTGCACCTTTTTTCTGGCCGTCGACGTCAGGGAGACCTTCACCATTTTCTACATCTCTGGAGTCAGCAAAGCCAATTCCGAGTCACCGTTTTGTCTTTTGACACCGCAGTCTCAGTCCATTATGGAGATTTAGATCACCGTGCAGAAGCGTGGAGCCAACTGCGGCGGTGCTACTCTTTGGGCTTGATTGCGGCGACAGTACTTGGAACCCCATGCGAGACTTTCTCGGAGGCGCGCTATCAGCAGCCTCCTAATGGGGAGAACTGGCCTCGGCCGCTTCGGTCACATGACCGGCCGTATGGACTCCAAGGCCTTCTTCTTCGAGAAGTACGACAAGCTGGAACCGGCAGCCTTTTCTTTCTACAAGGGCTTGAAGTGCTTGCACACCATCTCACGCAAGGGGGTTTGCTCATTTCTGAGCACCCAGCTCCGCCTCAAGCTGAAGAGCGTCCCACCATTTGGCGCATTCCCCTCACGCAGCTCCTACGACAACACCCAGAAGTTCGTCTGAGCGTGATTGGCCAATGGGAATGGCATGCTCCAGCGGTAAAACCCACTGGATTGCTTAGTGTGCGCATCCCTTTCTTGGT
This sequence comes from Symbiodinium sp. clade C Y103, assembly GCA_003297045.1. Lineage (NCBI taxonomy): Eukaryota > Dinophyceae > Suessiales > Symbiodiniaceae > Cladocopium > Cladocopium sp. clade C. Next base: position 122,703 of record BGPT01000474.1, on the reverse strand, counting down.
GCCTTCAATGCGATCTGTTGGAGGCCTGAACACTGTAAAGCCCAAGGTAGTCATTGTAGGAAAAGGACCGGACGGCTGCTTTAAAACAGCCGGACTCAAAGAGTACCCGACGAAGCTGTCAGAGGGCCTGTCCAAAGCATTATCCGACCAATTGCAACGAGATGCCCGTACAGGGTACTTGCGGGAATGTACAGCCCTGCAAGACCATCTGGACTTGGCTGACTGGCTCCAGCAAGCGGCACAGGCTTGCGCAGCATTTAGTGCTGCTACAAAATGGATGCCAGACTACCAAGGATAGCCAGACTGTGTGCATCTTTTTTGCGAGGTTCGGATTTTTGAGTCGACTTTTGTACCCCCTTTTCCCTAATTCGAGAGTTTAGACAGCAAGGGCAGAACGACCCTTTTCAGTCCGCAAAGTCAAAGTCAAACATGTTCAACTAGCAACCCCTGCCTTCCGGTAGCTGGATCTTTCCACCTTCACTCTGGAGCTCTAGGGCCATCACTTGATCCAAGAAGCGGATGGCGGGTGCCGCAGCCTGTGCTGATTCCAGGACCTCCATGAGTTCCACAGCTGTCACAGTGTCGGCTGGAAGTCGCTGGCCGCAGATCCAGCTCAAAAAGTCCTTGGCAAAGTGGGGATCTCCCTCAAACATTCCTCAAACCCCTGGTTTCTTATCAGTGATTCCTTGAATTGAACATAATACATTATTGTTATAATCTATACTGTTATACTATGTAAGATTATTAAAATTATTAGGGCATCCCCATTTTGAGATAAACTGGAGTTCCCATGAAGGAAGCAGTCACAACTCTCAAACACACAAATGCACAGATGCAGGTAAGATTTGTATATAATAAAAACATATACATTCATGGTAGGCCCCAAACAGGATCCACTTACAAATGAATGCAACAAATAACAGCTCTCCATTGCACTGCTTTGGTTTTTCTGGCAAGTTCCGAACCATCCCATCCACTTGCCAGTATGCCGTGTGCTATTGGGACATTCAACTATCAGCAATTCCCAATTCCCACTTGTCCCAAGGCTCCATGACTCTGGCCCACTCCGGAGCCGCCAGCATTGCCGAAGTGAAGGCATTCATGGCACTGAGGCCCAAGGGGGCTGATCCCATCCTCAGCCAGCTGACTGAAGCCTTCCAGGCCCCAGCCTTGGCCATGGCATCCATCAGCGCATTGCCCATGGGTCCTGGCACCACAGACATTGGCAGCAGCCGGGTGCACCATCGCCATTGCCCTGCGCTGGCGCAACTGGCGATGGTGGCACCCCGGGCCACCAAGCCGTCTGTTGAAAGATGAGGCGAGCAGGGCCATGGGGAGGTGAAGATGGAGAGAGCCGTTTGCCACAAATCCGCACGGTCGCATAAACTCAGCACCACCCCCAGCAGCTGCTGATCCAGCTGCAGCTGATTTTTGGACAGCTCTTGGCAGAGGTGCAAGGCTTCTTCTCGCAGACCTGCCCCGCGCAAACAGGCCAAGACATTGCCAACAATGGAGGTCTGGATCCTGCACTCTGGCTCCAACATCTCAAACAGTTCCATTGCCTTCAACCACTGCTGTGCCGCCTGGAGCTTCCGAAGCATCGCCCCGAAGAGGCTGCCAGCTGAAGTGGACCACAGCTTCATGCCTTCATCCTCCAGTTGATTCAGCTGGTGGCAGCCCTCAATCCACGCTCCTTGGGGCTCCCCCTGGACAACATCCACCAGCAGTGCAGCATTGCCCAGGTCCAGCCTCAAGCCTTGTTTCAAGCGCAGCAGCAGGGCCAGGCTCCAGGGCGCTGAGCCTGCACGAAAGCTGCTGAGAATGCTGCTGTAGCAGGTGCCATCCACTTTCTGAGAGCTGATCCTCAGAGGATGTGTCCCAAGGGTCCAACAGGGCCAGGGAGAAACCAACCTTTGTGGGATATCACACGACAACATGTCAGCAATGCTCTGAGTGATGTGTGACGAAAATTGGGGGAATATAGGTGCATGGTTACATTTCTATGCGTATGCTGTGTGATTGCTGTAAATGAGAAAGGGAGCGTTCAATGATGGGGATATCACCCGGCAAACTTGATCAGCAAAACACCAACGAGTGTGAAAAGATTGGTGTGTGTTCTCCAACTTCATCACTTCTCACTACCCTGGAACCCCAAGGGATGCATGAAACCCTCAAACCAAAGCTCGAAGCAGGGCAATTTGACTTTGAGCCCAGGAGCACATCCCTGGCTATCTCACAGGCTTGCATCCACTGATCAATGCCCAAGCCTTCCAGTGCCACGCTGAAGGTGACGACATCGGGTTGCAAACTGCACACCCAACTCATCCCTTTCCCCACGCCGTGCAGTGCTTGCAGCCCTGACAGGGTCAGATCCCAAAGCCCGGAGCAACGGCAAGCACTCAAGAGGGTGTTGTACAAAATCAAGTCAACTTGCAGACCTGTAGCAGGGACTGTGCATGCTTCCCACTTTCCCACACAGGAACCAACCATACTATCCGCATTGATGATACAGTAAATATACCACATTTCCAACAGCTTTATAAAGTCAGGGACAAAAGACGCGGCCAAATGCTGCTGCCCGCCCAGCCTTGATTCAACATGAGATTCATGGGGATTGCCAAGGCAACTTGCCATTGGTTTGCTCGTTCACAGGCACTGACGGCAGCAGTCATGGCCGCAGTAGATCCCTGGAATCGCTGCTGGGACCACTGCGACCCTTCAGATGCAATGGCCCTTTGCCACAGCTGCGCTCGCGCTAAGCTACTCAAAAGGAAGGTGGGTGTGGTGCTGGTGCGTTGCAACCCCTGGAGCTGCAGGTTTTCCATCACCGCCATGCAAGGCTCCCATGCAGTTGAGCGACTGAAGGGGCCAGAGACAGCTTTGAGAGTGACAGCATCTTGTGGCATGTTGGGCTCTTGCAACAGCCACAAGGCGAGGTCCCAGTCGTCCTTTAACGCTGCTGACATGTAGGCATTGCGCAGCTGCAGGTTGCCAGCTATCGGAATTGCCTCTTGCCGTTGTGCTTCCAGAAAGGTGCGGGCCAGCCACCACCTTCCCTTGCTGAGACTGAAAAAGGCCGTGCACGTGAAGACATCCAGCTGCAAAGTTGCGCGCTGACAGTGCATCAGAAAGCTCAAGGCTGATTTCCAAGAAGTACTCAAGCGTGTTCCCTTCCGTGCGCTCAAACAAGTGTTGAGGCTGATTGTGTCTATCTTCACCCCTCTCAAACACGCTTCCTCGAAAAGATCGAGAGATCTTTCCCAAAGACTTCCCTGTCTGTAAGCTGCCATGGCAGCATTGAAAGTAAATGTATTGAGCTCAAGCCCCAGGCCAGGCAACTTGCACCAAAGGGATATTGCATCTCGCCAACGGCTTCGTTTACTGTGCTCACTAATCGAACTGGTGCACTGGCGAATGTCCTCATGTGTTTTGCCAGGCAATTGTGGACGTGCCCGCGCCCGTCCTTGCAGAGTCGTGGGAGAGCAGGTCTCCCACATTCTGATCCAGTCATAACTTGGCCATGCCCACCTCCAACCCAACCGCTGTCTACAGGTTTCCTGCTAAACAGCTGCAAAAAGAATGTCAAAACACGTGCTGTTCGCTCCTTCTTCAAGAAACTTCATCCCGTGACCATGCTTCAAATCGAGAGGTCAGCTCAAAACATGCTGGAGCCCTTGCACCATTCGTAAATAGGGTTGTCCATACCCCTATATGCTGAAGGAGTGCGCCATGCTGGCCCCTTAGTCCACCACCGCTAGACTGGCAGCTTCATAGTCGATGCAAACACAAAGCAGTTCACGTGACCTGAGGCTGCTGAAATCCGCTGAAGCTGGATGAAATCCACCAGATTCCACAAGAAAAGGACTGCAGAATTGTCCAAATTGTGAATCAATGGATCAGAATCATAGTGGATTGCTATTCTACTCGTTGATTGGTAACTTGCGGTCTTTCCCCAATCTTTCTGTTTGGCATCACTCAAGGCTTCAACGCAACCTGAGCTGTGAATGGCCTGATTTCTTGGGCCCTGGCGTGCCACACTTCAGAATCACTGGGTATGCTCCTCGCTATGAAATGGATGATGAAATGCATGTTAATATAAATATGGCTGTGTGTGGAATACTCAAAACTAGATAACTAGATGACTAGATAACTAGATAACTACTTGAGTGGATGACTAGATAGCTAGATAGACAGATAGACAGACAGACAAATAGATAAATAGGTAGAAAGATAGACAAACAGACAGACAACTAGATAAATAGGTAGATCGATAAATCAACAAATCGATAAACCGATAGATGGATAGATGGATGGGTAGATGGATGAATCAATGGATCCATAAACAGAGATAGAGATAAAGAAAGATACAAAGATAAAGATTGGTAAAGATAAACAATTGTAGACAAAGATAGATAAATGTTTAAACGTAGATAAATTATGATAAAAATATGATAAAATATGATAAAATATGATAGAATATGATAAAATATGATAAAATATGATAAAATATGATAAAATGTGATAAAATATGATAAAATATGATAAAATATGATAAAATATGATAAAATATGATAACATATGATAAAATATGATAAAATATGATAAAATATGATAAACATATGATAAAATATGATAAAATATGATAAAATATGATAAAATATGATAAAATATGATAAAATATGATAAAATATGATAAAATATGATAAAATATGAAAAATATGATAAAATATGATAAAATATGATAAAATACGATAAAATACGATAAAATACGATAAAATACGATAAAATATGATAAAATATGATAAAATATGAAAAAATATGATAAAATATGATAAAATATGATAAAATATGAGAATTCATTCTCTCGAATGTCCATGTGGGATCATGTGGGTGCGTTAATCAGTTTGCTTCATGATCCCAAATAAGTGGAGGAAGAATCAAGACGACATACTTGGAACCACCTACTGTACCAAGTATGAGTCCGCCAGCACCAATCATCTCTGTCTGAGATCCGCACCAATTCGTGATTCCTGAAGTTCGAAGGGAGTGCACCTTGCTGGCGGCTTGCTGCTTGCAAGAGCTGCCATGTCATGCAGTCATGGCCTGTTCTTCATGTTCAACACTAACCCATAATAATTCATAATAATCCATAATAAATCATAATAATTCTGTGTTAGTAGCAAAGCCCCAAACCAGGATCTTTTCGTTGGAGTTGAGTCGCTCAGGTTTCGCACGGCCACCTCCACACATCAGCGGGCTTCAAGTTGCACATCATTGCAAATCTTGATGCATGTCCAGATGTCATATTCAAGACAGGCAACCGAAAAGATTGCAGAATTTGCCTTTTTTCGGTGAAGGAACCACTGTGTTGCATGTTCCTTTAATTTTGGGCACGCCCACTCCCACATCTGCTTTCTTTGCTGTGAATTGGTCGAAAGGTCTTGGAACAGCACGTTGGAAAGTGATTCTTCTTCTTCTGGTGTTTTGTCAGTCAATTCCAGACTTGAGGTTCATGATCCCGAAAAAAAATCAACTAAAAACATCTGAAAAACATTACCATGGTGCATTTGGGTATGGGTCAAAGTATTTGAAACCGCTGACAAATGGTGCCTGCATTCGCTGGTCCGTGGCGCTGGTCCACCACAGCGGACGGCTGGAGTTAGGAGGCACCAGAACCTGAGCCAAAGGGACCAGTGGATTACCTCCAGGTTGGGAGACCCAAAGAATTGTTCCGACAAAACTATCTTCCTCACTTGATGTTTATCCTTTCTGGCTTTTGAAGGAAGCTTCGCCGGCCGACTTTATATCATGATTCGCACCAATGTTTCGTGGGTTATGTTGTTTTTCTTGATGCATAATAGGTTGCAAAAAACGAAACCATAAACTATCTAGGGCTGAGATTTGAGCAGCTGTGTCAGATGGACAGCCCTGCTGGCGAAAGCCAACCTGCGGCAGATGGGTAGCACAGCAGAGATGAAGGTGCGCTACAAAGATCCAACATCTTTGACGCTAATTTCTAACATCCATCCGAAATTAACTGCTGTAACTGTATCATCTATATAAATATAGATAATATAGTATATAATACTAATTGATGCTAATTGAGATTCATTAACAAATAGAAAACAGAACAAGAATGCGCGCATTCGTCCAGAAGCACAGCTCTTTCTTCCCACAGCTGCGCCAATTTCACGAATCTGGCTCAGAGATCCTAAGCGGAAGCTGCGCCAGTGTGCTGGCACTGCGAAAAAATTGAAGAAGTTTGAAGATACAGTATATATATATATATATATCAGTAGTATACTAGAAAGTCATCAACCCAAGAAAATCCAGCAAATACCTTTGAAAACCTCCAAGGTAATCGAATTCTACACATCTTCACATGTACAAGCCAGTCTCTACGTCGACACAGCCGTGTGTTGTTTCCAAGCACGTCCCACTTCCAAGTGCCAAAAACCATCAAAAATCATGGAAAAAAAACAGGAACGCAGCGGATGGCAAGTGACCTGAGTCTTGCTATCCACCTTGGCAGCACGTTTCTCCAGCAACTTCTTGGTCGCCTTGTTGGAGGTCATGTCCAAACAACGTTGCCTGGGCGGCTGGAAGCTCCGGTGAAAATCCAGGGTGTCCTAAAACCTGGGGGCATCTGGGGGCTGTATCTGTTGAGGACTACCCAAATCCACCAAGAAATCAAAAACAAAAATGTATAAAAATGAGATGTCCAACCAAATGCTATCAAATGCTTCAAGGCTGTCATCTACCATGCAGCTCAACGGGTGTTTCCGTTTGCATAGGACCCCCACCCGTTGTCGGCAGGTTGGTCGTACGGCACGCCCGCTTTCAGCAAGGCCCGCACAGTGTCCGCGTGCCGCTGCTCGCCACCCCAGCACGCTCGGTGGATTGGCGTGAACCCATCCTGAAATCGCAAGTGGTTTCCTGGTTTGATCATCTACATTGTGCATCATTGTGTACATGATGTTGGGGTGATCATTCACTGGGGGAAATGAAGGTGACAGACTTCCATCTGGCTCTTGTACACTCGACCTTTCCTCAAGCGTTCGGGTTTGTTTGTCACGAAGATAGCAATCCATCGTTCTAGCAGCAAACTGGACAAAGCACCCCTCTGCCTAAAAAGCAATGGCTCTTCCTCGCTGTTAGTCATTCCATTTGTTGCTTGCTGCGTGGACCTGAATCCAACTCGATCTCATACTTTACCCAAGGCCGTAATGTTCAAAGTGTTAGCCAAGTAGCCTTGTGCTTATCACTCGGATTCAGACCATGGGCAATCAGCATTTTTGCAATTTCAGCTCTGCCCTGAAAGCCAGCTCCATGCATCGGGGTGTATCCATCCTTCTCAGGGATTGATGTATCCGCCTTGGCATCCAAGAGGAATTTCACGGACTCCGGATTGCCTGGCTGCTGAGGCTTGGCCCTACAGGTGTCAAAAGTGGATTTATGAAAACTCATGGTCCTGCAGGGTGGCAACAACTACGCACATAGTCACTGGCTTCAGCCACCATCTTGGAAGCCATTGTTAGTTGTCTCTAATGGAGCATTTGCCCGCTAGACTTACACACAACCGGCAAGTGACTGCAAGTGCAAAAATCAGGCCTGTCAGCACCCCGTGCATAAGTGGTGTTTGCCCACCAGGGCCAATCATATTGATGTCTTCCCCCGCATCTAGGGCTTCTTGAAGCTCTGCGGGATCATTCGCCCGTACTGCAGCATGGATGTCACCCCTGGCCACGCACCAGAAGGCAGCGCCAACACTGAAGATGAAGCGCATGGCTTAAATGGAACAGCCTTGAAGTAAACCAGAGGATCATGAATTGAACTGCAGCAGTAGAGTTGAGATTCAGGTTGGGGACCCTGACCACCATGCCAGCACCACTTTAATGTGCACGTCTGTTTGCCCGTGATGTCATGCTTTCCCGAAGTATGCCACGAATATGCCATGGTTTGGGCCAAACAGCTGAGGCACAGCATGCAGAAACCCACGGCCCTGCTATGAACAGTGGATGCAAGTGGCAGGTGGCCTCTGCATGCTCGGTGTGATTGAACAACCTGGGCAGAGAGCTGAGTCTGCCTTGTTGCTCTGGTGATTCCATCCTCGTCTTGACTCAGACAGGACACGTCTTTCGCACTGTGCCCAAAATATCCCTCAATTGGGCCAAAGTACTGGCTGGCCTTCAGTTTCAAAATCAGCTTGAAATTCCGCCAAGCTACTCACCGTCCAAGTTTTCTCCAAGTTTTCTCTAGAACAACAGTACAACAGCAATGCTCAGCTCAAACACACGTCTCGTTGTAGCCAAAGCACATCATGGCCGGCACCAAACTCACCAAACAGCTCGGCACACCGCGGATGGCCTCCAAAATGTTTCCAGTTTGCAGCACTCATCAAACTGTCAAACTCTCAAGTCACCAAAATGAGTGATTCAGTGATTCATGATTCATAGGCCGTAGGCCTCCCATTCATGTTGCAGCTATCCGTTCAGCAAGCAATGATATCGTGAAGCCTTCACTTCACAAACGCCCAGCCTCTGGTAACGCAACAGTCTCAGTTCGGAGGCAGCAAGGGTGAAGTGGCCTGACCGCACTTTTGCCCACCATCTTCAGCACGGGCCGCTGGGCCGCTTTTCCGTTCTGAGCAACAAACGTTAAGCCGACCGCGACGGAGCCCCCAACCTGAAAACAGCCATAGGTGAACAATATCATTACAGCGTATACAATGGCTAATTTTGGAGGATTTTCCCATTAGGACCTCCATTTATAGGGGATTTTCCATGGCTATATGAAATAACCAGAGGGTACAATCTCTGATATCGCTGCGGCAAATCCAAGCTCTCGACATCAGGAACCATGACCTGCAATGTGTTCGTTGGAATCCAAACAGCTTCCGTCTCGTTCTTTTGCAGTCAAAAAGGTTCAACCAGCACAGATTCAAAGACTTGATGTGGATCAAGACCCACCAAATCCATAGAAATACACCCAAATGCAGCCAAAAAGACGCAAATGTTGGATGATGTTGATCTTTTCTTAGGGGGCTGTCCGCCCATGACCACCTCGACAGGAGCATGGGAGCGCAACCCCACAAAGGCCACTCCATCGCCAGCGCCGTTTTGGATCTCCGGCAGAATCGACACCTGGAGCCCGGGGCCCGAGGCCCTTCGGGTGTGCCATGGCTTTGGGAAGGGAGATGGGTCCCAAGAAATGGCAAAAGGGATAGTTGCAATAGGTTTCAAAATGTTTTGAAATGTTTGAAACTCAACTTGGGAGTTTGGAAGGTGTGAAGTTGAACCTAGAAGTCAGAAGGAGTGAGGATAACATGATATAAAATGAAGATCGGCCTGATGTGGCAGGTTTGAACAACCAACGATTTAGCTAGGCCATTCAAACGCAGAAGGACCGAATACTGACCGGCTCAGATGCAATGCATTTGCCGTGCACTGCCCGCAGGACCTGTCCCATTGTTTATCTTAGAGAGAGAGAGATATATATATATATGCATGTGCGCGCTTGTGTGTGTGTGTTGATTTTATCTTTTATATGTTTCTATTCATCTATGTGTTTTTCATTCACTTAATGTATGTGTATATATATATATATATATATACATATCTCTCTCTCCATCGCCATCTCTATGTACGCGTTTATTTCTTCATTCATTTATTTGTTGAATTTGTGATTATTTCTTCAAATGCTTCAAACATGTATACATATATATATATATATATATATATATATGTGTGTGTGTGTGTGTTCATATGTTATATCATCTCAGATTCACTTTTTTATTCGTGTCTATTTGTTTATTCAGTGATACCTACGGAATCAGCTCTTGAGCCCTCTAAAGTGGCCTTGCTGTTGAAGGAGGCCACTGGGTGCATCGGTCCAGGTCCACCGGGCTGCAAGAGTCGTACGTCCAAACCTGGAAAATCCCTGGGAAACGAGTGGTTTTACCCCCCAGTATCGTACATTTCGGTCAATTTGAGGTTGTGAGATGTTCAAATAATTTCAAAGACACATGTTACATTTATGCACTTTTGCATTGTGATTGTCGGTAGCAATATTCAAGGCATGGGTTTCTCCTGCCCCCAAGAAAAGGAACCTACATCCCCCTTCGCAGGGCCTGTGGAGTTCACAAACCACCAGCGAGTGTAGACCTTGGTATGAGTAAAAACTCAGGGGCCACCAGACCACAGTCACCAAAATGGTTGGTATCGGTGATCATTCACATTCACCATCATTCACCTATGTGGGGTGTCCGGAAAAATAATCCACACCCAGTGTTGCATGCATGGATATCATGGATGAAAATGGCAAACTTGGATAGGAAACTCATGTTTGGGGACCCTTTCTCTGCATCCAAGTTGAGTCATGAAAGGTCAACTCCTAGGGATCCATGTCGTTGTGGATTCGATCACCAGTCAACAGCCAGGTTCAGCAGGTACCTTTGAACAGTAAGGCACCAACCACCAGTTCTCTCCCACTTCGCATGGCATTCAAGTTGATGAACCTTGCCCGGAGGAAAGCTAAACAGGGTTGGTCTGTGTCGCATGTCTACTACCTTTCATTCCTCTGTACCCATTCTATACTAGCACCCTTGAATTGACCGTGGCTTTTGGATGAACTGGGACAGGATTGTGCGATATTGCGGCGCTTCAAGAATCAAAGAGCCGAACGCCAGATCCAAGTAAATCCACCCCTTGAAACGCATCTGGCTTTTGCCTTGGACCTGGCCAACTGAGGTGGGAACATACCTTTGAATTCCAGCTGCACCTCAAATGCCAGACTCATCTGCATAGCTCAAGCGGGTATGGCAGCAACATCTCAAGATGCTCGGAGTCCAAAATTGGGAAGTAGCCAAACGAAATTAACTAAGCTGCAGTCATGTCAAGTGACAACTTCCAAAACCCACAGCAAAAGATAGATTTTAAATGAATGAAATCAACGGACGCAAAGAGAGTGGAAGTCCACATAAAATCATCAGAAAAGTCACAGCAAGAAGCTGCAACCAGGTCCCTGGCCATTTCTGTCCTTGCACCCGTTGGCAGCACCGCCCTCAGGGGGAGTGACCTGCAGCACGGGACATGAGGTTCCTCCATCGATGGGTGAAAGGAATCCAGGTTTACCCGTCATTCATTCGTTATATGAGCGTTTCAATGGATTAAACAAACTCCAAATTCTATGAAATATAAGTAGCGACTATGTATGCATATGCATGTATAATTATATAAACGTATATATATATATATATAAATATATATATATACATATAACATGTGTATGTATATATATATATATCACGGAACCATTCGCGCAAGATTCACCCAGGTTTGCCCAGTCCCATTCCCCCCATCCCCACCATGAGCTGGCATGCCCTTGAAGATCACGTACCGCAAAGGACACTGTGAGATCCTCAGTGATGAGGTATACCCCAAAACTTATATCCTATAAATATACGTACATGTTTATATTAAATTATATTCTATAATAGGGACAACTATGAACCAGCGAGCTTGGGATGATTTTATATACATGGAATCTTTAAGAACTTTGGAATTATTGCATTTTGTGTGTAATGTATAACTTCATGTCTGCATAACAAGCAACAGGACTGGAGATATGAGCCAACAATGCCATCAGTCTGCGTCTGAGCCAACCTGCTTTCATTTCGTCTCTTTAGTGTATATCTGGTTCCCTTTTGCAGCAGTAGATCATGTTTGGGGAATTTGGGATGGGTTTAGTTCTGGACATCCCCAATGCATCCCAAATCAACATCACAATGTCCTCCGCCACAAACTCGAATGAAGGAAGCATCGACCTTCAGCACAAAGACTTTCTGAGGAAATGATCTCCATCACCGGAAGAACTTCCCCGACTCTGCAAAAATGTCGCGCTATCCCTGGCCCCTGCAATTCAGTCCCCCACTGGGGCGCAATTCGTAGTTGTGGCGTACCATGGTGGTTGGAACCTGGATTTAGCAGACGTCTCGGAAAGTTCCTACGGGAGTCTTGGCTGAGCACTTGGGAAAGAAGACCGCAACGAGCTGGTGGTTTCAACCCATCCAAACATGATTCTAAAATGTTCTAAATAGACGAGTCATTCAATGTGTGTGTGTGTGGAAAGGTATGGGAAGCAGAAAGTCTCGAAAACCACCACCAGCCAAATAAAACGGTCAGAATGATCAAGGCTGGAAAATGTGCTCATTAGGTGGTCACGACAAGCTGTTCTTGTGAGTGCTCCCTCATATCTACCAGGTTTCCACTGGGATCCCCAAGCTCATGCTGGCTTGGGCACAGTGCCACTCCACTTCCGCTCGTCTAGCGCACGCAGTGTGGTAACTTTCTCCCAATATCGCAGTAACTCACCCAACCAATGTGATCCAAGTGTTTCTTCGGAGCCATCCCAAAAACATGAAAGCCGATTCGGACCATCATCGCATGTTATGAGGGGTGGACATATAAAGACCACGTAGCCACCAGCCGAAATGGCACTGAGGCATAGACTGCCGATTTACAATCACAATCAACGAGTTGAGACCTGCGCACCGCCGGCGAAAGATATTGCTATATACAGTGTCCAGAAGTTAACATCATTTCCCCACTTAGATGGATAGTTACATCATATGTGCCACCAAAAACACAACCCCAGCATCCCCTACCCATCCTTCGCCCAAGAAAAATCATGAAACGTTAAACGTGGCCAAAGAATCGTTGCTGAGAGCGCAGCTGGTCCATCGCGGCTTGGTTCGACCCGCCTTGCCATTGCACACCCACCTGAGCCAAGGTGCCAGAGACCAGGGGAATCAGAGTTGGTTGTAATCCCTTCAACTCAAAATCAAATTGATGCGGAAGAAATACAATAGATCCAACACCAAAGCAGAAATTGCATGGATTTTGGACGGAAGTATTATGGAGTATTTATTGGGGGCCAAAGTCAAAGGTTTGTTCACTACTTGGTAAGGAGCAACTCCAGGGTACAAATTTGACGGACCTGCCACTGCAAGATGCTGCAAGAACCCACTGGCCTGAAGTAGCCTTCTTCGTCCAATCCTCACGGTTTTATAATTAGTCCAAAGCGGCTTGCAACTTTCGCAACAGGCATGGCTGTTCGGAGTTTACAACGCCCAGAAGAGAGATCCCAAGCCCGGAACGGATAGGCATCACTTCCGCTTGGCCATTCGTTGGCACCGCCACCTCGCAGTGTGCTCTCAGTTGGCTCATCGCTTCATGTCTCTTCAACATGTCCAGTTGAGCGCAATCTCAGTTGCCTCGCCCCCGAAGCCATTGTCAACCACCATGTCGATGCTGGCCCCTGGCCTCAAGGCTGACAGCATCAGGCAGAAACTTCACCAAGATTCACCAAGCTTCATAGCTGGGCTTCCAACTCCACCGGTAATCTTTCCCGCTCCTGTGGCACTAGGTCACTAGGCAACAAGCACACCGTGGTCACTCAGGTCGACAGCTAATCCAGCTGGTGGCACCTTGCCCAGCTTCCTTCTTTGCACTGCCGGATTGAACCTCAGTGGAGGATGAAATCAAGAAATATGTTGAGGTGTGAGACCAAGGATCGAGCTGGCACAAGATGTCGCATGGGCAAGCATTGACCACAGTGAAGGGTGCGTGCACCTGCGGCAGGAGGCTACCTTTTCGAGAACCCATTGGGAATAACTCAAGACGCAAGTTTTTCACTGGCTTTTCTCTGTGTCTGTCTCTCTTTGAGCCATTTTCCTTCTATCCTTCTTTCTGCCTTCTCATGCCAAGGCAGCGAAAAATCATCAAGTCTCTTGCTTTTCAACCGTTCTCTGTCAACCCGATGTTAATTCAGAAAACTTTCATTACACAACTCCAGGTTCAGTTTCCTTGGATCCCTTTTCTTGACAAATCTCGTCTCGGCTCTACCTTTGGGAAAGACTTCAAAAATGGCAGTTTCAATTCAATCCCAAATTTTGCCATGAACGACTCCTGCGACCCACCAAATCGTTCAACGCGCGCCTCTACATTGCTCCAGCCTTGCTGAGGGTCACCACCGCAACTTGTGCGCAGGTAGAGCCAATTCTTGGGCAAATCCTGCATCTCTGGAGGCCTCACATGTGGAACAATCTGTGGAATATATGGGCATTGAGGTCCATGCATACGGTGTACTTGCTTTGAGAACAACGCAAAGATGAAAATAAACGTAAGAGTGATGGTGATGATGATGATGATGATGATGATGATGATGATGATGATGATGATGATGATGATGATGATGATGATGAAGATGAAGATAAAGATGAAGATGAAGATGAAGATGAAGATGAAGATGAAGATGATTGCATACCATAGTGACTAATAGTGCGAATGAGAATAATAGAAAAATGCTATATAGTGAAGAGCTCCATTGCCCTGGTCAGCTGGAGCAAGGTCCATTAACACCAGAAGTTCTGGGTGAAGTGCGTAGGATTTTTCTCTCTCAAACCTGCTGGGTTTTAACCCTTCTGCCTCAAATCTTCAAATGTCTCATTGGCTAGGTGTGACTAGGTCATACTCAAACACTGGTCAGAGTCAACATCCCTTAGAGCTAGTCAAAATACCTCTCAACCATCCCTTGAAGAAGTCTTCTGTGCTGTCTTTGCAGCCCCGCCAAACATTAACAATGAACTGACAAACAGTCAATCACTACAGACAAGCAAAAGTACAGTACCTAGCTCACCCCGAATCTACGAAACTCAAGGCTCAGGCGGTGATGCGCACACCGTGGTGTCATTGGCATTGGGGGTGGCCACCTGAGGCAGTGAGCACCATGGCAGCCATGGCCTTTTTTTCAGAGGACTTTCTGGGCTCCCCAGGCTGGAACTGCGAAAAAGGACTCGGACCTGAGCACTTCAACAATCTTCAACATAGGTCAGTTTAAGAAACAGGACAACCACAAAAAACATCGAATTATATATCTCATGTTATGTCATGATAGTTCATTTTATCTGTTCAGCCATCCGAAGTTGATTTTGTCGTTTGAATATGTTTGAGCCCTTCCCATTTCTGGCCCTGGGAAAACCTCGCAAAAGTCGGCCTGAGGCTGTCACCAAGTGTATGTCACACCCCCATCTGCCAGGGCTGGTCGGAGTTGCAGCACGGCCTACCAACGGTGGATCTTCAAGCGAGCACCAAACCCCCCAAGCAATTCTCTGGACGTGGTGGATTAGGTGCGACGTGGGGCAGTTCTCAGCAAGCAGCCATTATAAACCCATACATACCCATACCATTTTGTACCATTTGGTACTATCCTTTACCATTAACTCAGGGCACGATGATTCTGCAGCTACTCAGCTACGGTGCAGCACCACACCTGGCCCATTCGGAGCTGCGCCCCAGTGGGAGCAGACAGCAGCTGGCCTGCTCCTGAGCGAAGATGGAAGGTCTGTAATTGGGCCCCAAGTTTGGAGGCATTAAACCTTGCTGGAAACTTTCCATCAAGTTTCTTTTTTTTGGAATCCCCTCCAAAATCCCTCCAAAACTTGCGGAAAAATGTCCATCCACTGCTGCAGGCGCGCTGTTCAGTGTTGCCCCACTCCCAGGCTGAGGCTGCAGACCCAGCAGCAAGGTCCCTTCATCTCCTCCAAGCTGTCCAGCCTGAGCCATTCGTCAGTTGTGACCTGGTATTGTTGAAATCTGGTGCTAAATTGCGCCAAATAAAGATACTCCATTGTTCCCAAATATAGAATACATTTGATATCTTGGTTGCTTGTATGTGTATGCATATGGCTAGGTTTAAAGAAAAGCTGTTTCACCCAAGTAGTGCCAGCTGAACTCTACACTTGTGGCATGGTATGGGCCAGTGGAAGCACACCGCTAAACGATCATAGTGGTAGTACGTCATAAGTAATAGTAGTATTAAATACAGTACTAATCACAATAATAATGATACTAACAATTTCTGTGTATGTGTATGTATACACATATACCTGTATGTGTGTACACCATGCATCAGCCACTTCCCAAGGAATCATCTCACCAGCCTAGAAAAATCCAAGGCCGAGGCATCATCCACGGTTGGAGCTTCCAGGACCCGAGTCTCCCCAGAGACGCCCTCGCTTAACCTGAGGGAAGGATGACGTCCACCCCGACTCCATCCGACTCATCGGGTTGCTGTTTCATCCTTTGGGGCCGGCATCTTAGTTACGACAATCACAAATAGTGATTGCACTATGATGTTATGTGTATATACCACCAGCCAGACTTGACTTCAGGTGGACAAAACCACATTTAGCTTCGATCAAATCCTATGTGCTGTTGGCTGAAAGTCCCATTTTCGTGCTTTTATCTAAGGTCCCAACAGTCGGGCATCAATGCCTCAGGCAGGAACCCTATAAATGGAGGTAAAACTTGTAAAATATGGTAAAATCATCCGAAATAAATGTTTTTTCCATTGCCATGTTTGAGTCCCAGAGGGGAATCAACCAGACGACTTTGGTCGCTAGATATTTTGACATATTTTGGGTATGGAAACAGTGAACCGTCATTCCCGGCCATGTGGATGGTCGCATCCCTCTGACCAACCCCCAGTTTGGGGTAAATCCCAAAATCCTGGCCATTTTCGATGTTGTCTACGCCCACCATTCCAATTTTTTGCTAATGACCGCTGATATATGATATAGATTTAGATATATATATATATATTTATTTATTTATTTATTTAGATTTAGATATGTATATAAATATGTATATAAATATAGAAAATATAGATATAAATATAGATATATATAGATAATGCCTATGTTTGACTGTAAATGCTACATTTTTTGCGGACTATGACAACCATACAATCCAAATTTGACTGTCAACTGGACCTAAGTTTTGCCACCCCGTGTTGGGCAAAACCACTTAGCTGTGCCGAGGTCGACGTCTTCACTGGCTCCAGGTCCTGCCTTGCAAGGCAGGGGGTTCCAAAGGGCTTGCAGTAGACTTGGCGACGTGCAGTCACCACTTAATCACGTTTTTTCCCCCTAAAATTGAAATAATATTCAAGAAAGAGAACATGCAAAGCCTGAGTTGAGAAAACCAAGGACAGTTCACCACTTCGTCCAGTGATGCAGTTTGGGCCACTCTGCAAATCCTGCGGAGTTTCCCCTAGGCACGGGCCTGGAAGAATCTGCACCAAGAGCCTTAGACGATGTCTTCCAACATCATTTCTGGCGCTGGATGTCCTCACCTTTACCATTCTTGGCCGACGAAGGCTAACAACCTTTCATGGCAGCCATGTATAGCAGGTATATAAAACACACATATTCAGAGTTTAGATGGATGATAGCAGATGTCTGAATATAGACAGATCTGCAAACACGATCACAAGCACTACAGTGTCACTACAGTCACCCAACTTGACCATGTCACAGGTGCCTTTTGACCTCAGGGCTTCTCTGAGAGCGTGACCAAGAAGCGGATCTCCAGGTCTGCAGGTGTTCGATTCCAGACACACACCGTTGAAGTGATGAGCAGCACCTGAGCTGTGAGCCAGGTCTCGTCTCCAAAATGATTCAAGGCTCATTCAGGGCTCTACCCTTGGTATGTGACAAATACCTGTGATTTATTGCTTTTAAATTACAATTCTTACATGTCCTCTCCCCTGCTGTGCCCCCGGGCCAACTGGGGCGGTCTTGGCATCACCAAACGGCACCTGGCTGGATCAACCCAGGAGAACCGGAAGTTGATCAACTGACACGCGGCCCGGACATGGAAATTGCTCCAGACTGCTGCTGCAAAAGGTGGTGCCAATCCCATCCAGAAAAGATTGGGATTTCAACCATCCGAAAGTGATATATCATGTTATATATCATGTTATATAACTATATTTCTTGAATGGTTGATCGGTCTTGGTTCGGAAGCATTTGTTGCAGCTTCAAACATGCCAGAGAGGCATCAAGAAGCCTTCTTTCTTTGTATCCCATGTCACATCAGCCTTGAAACACAAGAAACGAGACTTGGCCACCTTTGCCGAGCGCCCCATAGTGCACCAACTTGTCTTTTCACCATCATTCCAAATTGTCAAAAACCCTAATACCCTCAAACATCTGTAAGCATATATTTGTAAATACGATGTGATACACGATGTGTTATACGGTAAACCAACCAATAGACAATCCCCAATTCAACCAGAAATGGCCTGTTTTTGAACCATCCCTTAATTGTGTTGGATTCATCACCCGGAATATCCTGCCTCGCGGCCATATGGGATTCGGCAGGGTTCTGCGTCCTTGAGGCGATGGCAGCCCTCACAGCCCGAACAGGCCTATTTGATCATGTTGTATGCACCTGCGGCCTTCTCATCTTCTGTCCCTTGTAGGGCTGGTCTCTATCTTTCTCTCTCTCTCTCTCTCTCTCTCTCTATCTCTCTCTCTCTCTCTCCCTCTCTCTCTCTCTCTCTCTCTCTCTGCCGGGCGTGACTGTAGCGCTGGTCTATCCATATGTCTATCTGTTCATCCATCGAGCCATGAAGTGGACTCAATGAGCACCAGACCGGACGATCAAGAAGCCGAAGCACCAAGCAGGGCCTATGTCAAGCAGCTGTTGTTAAAGCTCCCAAACGATCCAAACGTGTGGGTCAGGTCTGCTGGGATCTGCTAAGGCGGTGACACAGAGCCGGTTGAGGCCTGCAGTTTTTGCACATTGCCATGGGCCATGAATCCTGGAAAGATTTGAAACATGCTGCCGTGTATGCCTGCCCGGAAATGAGCCATCAAGAGAATGGATTTGAAGGTCCCCATTTGGTGTCTCCACCCAATCTTTCCCCATTAAATCGCCCCTGACTTTCTCCAGGTTTTTTGCCAAAATATCTGTTGGTTGAAATCCACGCACTTTTTGGACCACCCACATGTCCACATGCTGCGGTTCTGAGCTTCCAGCTCGACCTCGCCCTTTCAGCAAGCTGTCCAGCGACTCTGCCTCAACAACTACATGGCCTCCCTGTGGGATTCACAGGCTGGACCTGGGACTACCTGGGATGCAGAATACATCCAGGAATCAACCAAACGTGCATCTTCTTGTTTTTGGCCGTGGCACCCCCGACCTGCAGCCTATAGGCATGGCGAAGCACCAGCAGATTTTAGCCCTAGAGAATTTAGCCAATTCTTGCCCATGCAATGGTGAAGTCTCCCTTGGAATGAGTGTCGTCTCCGGCCTTGGCCGATGAAGGTAGCACCAGCCCCTGCGAGGAGCTGCAGAAACTGGTCACGTTCCATGGATCAAAATCTGACCGAAGACCAACAATCGCCTCGCCGGAATCTTCCACGCTGACGTGACAGGCGATGCCTGAGATGTTGACGCCTGGGAGGTTTCAGCAGGCCACTCACACGGCAGTTCTTCATCCTCAGCCTAAACAATGACATCAAATGACATCTATAACATCCATATGACAAATACAAAAGGTAAATCACCTGCAAACCATCTGATCTATCATCTAAAATCTATTGTCGATGAACTGGAAGTAGCTATAAATAGAGGATATCACCTATAGCTATAGCTATAAATAGGGGATTGTCCTGATCCAAAAAATCATCTATCATCTATCATCATCCATATAACTTATGACACTCATCCATTGTCCATTTCCAGTCGCCTAACCACTCGCTCGCGCTGAGGCTCGGGCCTGCGAGCAAGTGCCCGTAACGCATCTTCTCAGAGCCTCAGATAGGTGGGTCACACGTCGCGGGGGGAGCTGCCCCGGTGAACAGAAAACACAATGACATATGACATACCAAAATTTGGGTGTGATAATGGCCCTCCCAGGGCTGCCAAGGCAACAATTGAGTGCGTTTTGCGTTTGGTGTTTTTTTTAAACCTTTTGAAGTGTGGTTGTGGTACATCGTATCCTCACTGAATCCTCACAATGTAGAAAGTTCCCAAGAATGCTGAAGAACTGGCTGAGCCAGTGACTGTCATTGAAAACGCGGCTGGCAAGGTGCACAAATGGAGCACCTAAACATTTCTCTGACTCAACATGACGCCACTGCAACAGTCCATCTCCCGGACACTGGCGGCTGCCCACATTCAGAGGGCGCAACTGATGACGAGCTGAACTGGTTTGATGGCAGAGACCTCAAGTCACGACGGCTGGCAAAGGAGATTCAAACCACTCATGCGTGGTTTATGTGGCAGTCTGAGAATGGTACATCTCCTCGTACGAAAACATCACCTTCGCACACATGGCTGAAGCACAGTGTGGCTGCACTGTGTCATTGTTTTGCCATAGAACAAACAAGTTCCGCTTTCTGGCTGTTCTCTTGGGGACACACGCGGGCCACCATCAGGCTTCCGCTGCATGTGGTACGAAAAGCGGAGGCCTCGGGGATAGTTCCACGCTTCCAAGAGCTTCCCAGCGCCCATGGTTTAGCCCAGAACCCAGCGCAAAGGACAGCTAGGCCAGCTAGGCTTCGGGCCACACCGTGACAGCACTGGCTCCCACATTCCAAGCCTGTAAGAATCTGAAAGAAGGTGAAATTAATTAAGCTGTCTCAGAGCTGCGTCCCTGCAGCTGCCTGTGGTTTCTTGAACTGATGTCCACTTCCAACTCTCGGCCTCAAAACGGGGGCAGTTTGAGCTCTGATTCCTGAGAATCTTTGCTTGACGGCTACCAGTGACAAAGCGTATATAATATCATACATATATATATATATATATGTGTGTGTGTGTGAATCTCTCTCTCTATCTATATACATATATATATATATATATAATGGGTTGCTCTGAAGTTGATAGACAAAAAGGGGTCACACTTGATCAACAGCTGCTGCAAGCGTTACTAAGCTGCGGGCCAAAAATATTGATGGTGGGAGCAGAGCCTGGAACGGATCTCGATTCATCTTCCCAAAAAAAAAGGGCAACGCGTTCAACGCATCCCTCAAAAACCACGGCTGATGAAAGCATCAAACAGGCGAAGGGAGAAAACAGCGCCTTGACGAGTGTCAACCATGACTTGCAGTAGTTGGCACCTTGCATTGCCACACAGACCAGGCCTCAGGTGACCGGCCCACGTGCAGAAGCCCCAGCTAAACCGCGTTGAAGTGCTGCAATATGCTGCAACGGCTTGGGATCGCTTGGGCTGTTCCGCACTCAAAAGGATGGGTTAATATTTATATATATGTATATATATATATATATATATATATATTGGTTGCATAAATTTCATGAACATAATTGATCTGATCCCAGAACCAAGAGCTCAGCCATTCGTTTCCTCCTTCTTCTCCCATCACTTGCACCTGTTCACCGTCCACATGGTGCCCATGGGGGAAGGAATAGCAGCTCTTCATTCCAGGATCCACTCAGTGGAAAGCAGAAAGCATACTGGGTGCATTCAGAGCACCAAAGCTAGACTATTCGATGGTTGTCTCCCGTGTTTTGGAAACATGCATCTTGGCGTGCCTAACAGAATGAGCCCCTGAGGATGTCCTGTTAAAACCTCCCACCTTTCACTGTTGGCCCAGTTGGCTTGAGGCCATGAAAATTTGTGTCCCAACTCATGGATTGTCGGTGCCTCGGCACCCTCAAGCGCAACTTCAGCGATCAAGGTCATTCGGTTCCTTGATAGGCACGCATGGATCCCCTCATCAATACCGGAAAATGTTGGAAAATAAATGCAAATAAGGGTATTAGGAGTATTAGGTGGAAAATGGTGAAAACAAAATAAGAATCAAGTACTGAACAATGACAACCATCAAAGGAACCAAAAAAACGACCATCTGGCGAAGTTCTTGTGCTGGGCATCCCTAAACGCGTCACCGAGGCGCTCCACCAATTGCAGAGCCAGTGGGTCTCGGCCTCAATTTCCCGTGGTCGTGCCCAGCGTCCAGAAGAAAGAAAACAATTGAGCTCGTGTAGATAACCCTAGTCTGCACTAGTTAGGATCATTCGTGATGATTTAGAACTCCACTTCTAATTGGAAAGTATAGGGGCCCATCACTGCTGCGGCGTGGATTGCATTAGGCGTCAGGCTTCGGGTTTCCGAGGCAGGCTCTGCGGACTGATAGGTGCGGCTGAACATTGCTTGATGCAAAGGGAGCGACTTCCAAACAAGTGAAAACTGCAAAACTCGGCAAAGTAGGGAGGCAAAACGATCAAGGGGCATCGTGTTGATCCGAGATAGCGCCAAATAATTGAAACGTCCGAAATTGGCTGCGGAAAGCAGCACAAGGACAGGGCCACAAACATAAAGAATCACAAGCCTGAAAATTGAACCCCATCAAACTCCCCAGAAAAAAATCATGCACAGCGCGGGCCTCGGCATCCATGCTGAAGAGCTCCAGGAAGGCATTGGCCATGGCTCGATGGTCTCTGGCCGACATGCGAATGGAATATGGCCTCGGGCTCCGGGTTTGGGCAGCGGAGTAGCCAACTCCGCAAGCTTCACTGGGTAACAGGCGGGACAATCACAGAGCGGAACTCATAGGTAGTGTGACGCCTAGGAACCAAGAGCAAAGTGGGCAACCCACTTGAAGACCCCTACGTGAGACGAGACACGCAGAATCTGTCGGCATTCATTTCTGCTTAGGCGAAGGGCAAGCTGCTGATGTCGCTTCACAACTTAACATTCACAGTTGCAGTGCGCTGAATGCTCCCGGCTTCATGCGAGCTCCATCATCTACGCGTTTCTGGTCTCCACGCACCAGCCATTCCAAGCCTCCGGAGCCAGCAAATCTCAAGCACTCTGATGAGCTCTTATGCCATTGTTGCCTGTGTTGCTCGGCTTGACCATGTTGAGACTTGACCCAAAACCTCCCTTCTAATCCCTCATGGTTCATCAACTCAGAGCGTACTTTGCATCATGCTTTGCTCATGCGATGCCATCAGCCAATGCAAGATGCATAACACCTGAAATCCCCGAGGGCTGCACAAGGACACAGTGTAGTCGGATTCCGCCTCAACAGCACCCCACTTGCCATAGTGCCCCACTAGTCCAACTCCAAAGGCCCCCAAGTGCCTGGAGGAACAGAGCCGCAAGGCCCCACTTTCCAGGTCAAAGCGCTCGATGCGAATGCCCTGGGGCGTGACATCACTGCGTGGCATCATCACCATCATCATAACAAGGGTATTAAGTCAAAATTCCGGGCCTTGGGATCACAGATTCTGGTCATCTCAAATAAACTGCATCCATCCCAATATTGGTTCCCAAATTTTGACCCCATATCTCTGCAGCCATCATACTGCTGCAGCACCAGACTTGTGGATCCACCTCTGCATGAACCATGATGTGGATCATCACGCTGCCAGCGAACTCGAAGTGCTCAGTGGGCTCGGACCACCTGAAGTGGGAAGAAGCGAACAGTCCTTCGACGCGTGTTTGCCCTTGCTGACATTGCAGTCACAATAATGATCATAATTAATTGAGAATAGTAAGAAGAAGAATGGGAAGAAGAATGATGATGATGATGATGATGATGATGATGATGATGATGATGATGACGACGCTCGTCATGATGACGCTCAGCCTGCACAAAACCTACCTCTCTGCTTCCTCGCTTCACAACCGCTGCTCTTTTTTTTTGGCATCCGGCTTTTCAGCAATGCGGAAGCATCCATCCAAGAAGTTCACCTCCCAGGACTGCTTGACCCCAATGTCGATCTGGATAAACAAACTACGATTGATTCAAACAAAAAATGACGTTTCAACAAAATTGCCATAAATATTACATAATATTACATAATATTACATAAATAAATATATATATATATACACATATACATGTGTTTATAGATATAAATCTGCTACTAAGTTGCACAGTGAACCATGATGAGCAATGATGATTCCTGCATTTAAACATATTTCAACAGCCGAAAGATCCCCAAAGTGTCCGAAAGCTCGATTCATCATGGGCCAAACAGAAACGGCGCAGAGCTGAGACCCGAAATGGTACCGAAAGAGACCTGCACTCGAGTGCCACGTTTGTCGACGACCTTCTGCTCGTTCTCGCCTGGAGTGCTGTCATCCCCTCTCGGTGGTGAAATCAATGGTGAAATCACCAATAGGAAAAATATGGAAAAATGATGATAAACCATTGGATTTTGGGGTAGCCGATTTTCATACAAACCCAAATGGATACTTGATGATTGTCGTTGTGTTACATAGGTCTACATACCGTGTGTTCGAATGCCATGTGTATCTACTGCAGAGGGTAGTCGTGGCTCGAGGTCCAGGCTGGTAGCTGGCGGATAGCCCCTGGCATCAAGGACAACAAAGGACAACAAACTGCCGCTTTTTTGGGCTAAGGATGCTACAGGCAACTCCAAGCTGCTCAATTTCATCGGCTTTCAACTTTCCAAGTTTCGAGTTCCAGATGTTGCAGGAGAATCCAGCTAGAACCCCAACTCACCATCCCCCTGGAGGCCTCGGTGCCTGTGGGGCCATCATCACCTGCACGCGGTCATTCCGAAAGGTGCAGTGCCTCGGAAATTCGCTGAACTTCCAACTGGTGCGTGAGAAATTTGGAGCTGGTCTCAGTGTCAATTTCCCTTCGGTAGTCAAAGATGTCAAAGCGCAATCAAACATGGCAATGGCAAATGTTCTAATTCTGATGGGCAAATCATCTACAAATAGACAGAGATACTATAATTGATGGGGGAAAATTCATGGGGGTTCCATTGCCAGGTTCGATTCCCCCCAGTTTTTTGGACAGGACAAGGCAGTGGCTGCCAGGATGACAGGCCAACGGTCACCAAGTCCATCACCTCACAGCGATTTTCACATTGCACTTTGAATCTGGTTTTGGTAGCACAAAACCTATATCAAGAACTTGCATGATACATCATTCTGCTCACAATGGCTCAAAGATGCAGAAGATCCGGTTTTACCATGGTTTATCATGGTTTTACCATGTTTTACCTTCACCTTCCATCCGCCGATGGGATGATTTCCAGCTCGCGTTGGCGCACCAGCTGAGGGAGGACGTGCATGGTGGGTTTCTGCAGCTGGATGACCTCTGCAAATGGAATGGGAAAGGTTCTGCATGACATGATTCCTGGCAATCTCGTCTCAAACGAAATGGCCAATCCTGCTGCCATGTACTCCGTTGCCTTCGAGTAACAACTGCAGCAGGGTGGACAGTGGCATACGGGTCTGGATGCAAGTTTTGTCAGTCTGAGTCTTTGTCAGTCTGTTTGGCAGTTGAGTGGATTGTTTTCAATTTACCATCGTTGTTTTGTGTCGTATTTGGTGCTTATCTTTTGCTTTATGAAACTTTCCATCACTATTTCTCATTTCTGCTGGTTTATTTCATCATTTCTGCTGGTTTATCTTTCTGCTGTTCATCAACCGTCTATGTTGGTCATCGTTTGTCATGAAGCTTCGGGTCCAGGGTCCAACATCAGCCATCCAAGTGTCCCACTGCCAAGGTGTCCGTGTCAATGGGCACATTGACCTCCACAGTGAAACCCAGGTCATCAGTGGAGCCTGAAGACCTCAGCTGACTACAACCAATGCGATCCCATGTTCCATGGAAAATCTACCAGAAACCATGGTTGTTTACCGCTAATTGTAGGGAGGTTCCTGCAATTTTTCTCCCATCATCCAATTCTGGGAAATTTGAAGCGGTTGAAATGAAGAAATACTGGGACTTAGGCCACACATTTGGGCGTTTGTGAAGTTTCCCATAGTTTCCCTGTAAAAAATGTGACCAATAGCCTGGACGGTTTTGGGATCACCGTTTTAAGAAATACCTGTTTTCTCAGGTTCTAATTCCTGTCCCTCCGGAATCTTCTGACGAAGTCTTATTATGACGCAACTAGGGTTCAATAGGAATTGCGACATTGACTATGCCCCGGTTCTTTGGATGTGATACGCTCAAGGAGCCCTAAATTCTGGGATGCTATCCATCATTTATACCCATTAATACCTACACGAGTTTCCATGTTAAGAACAAGGATTTCCCACGGCCATCTGGGCGTCCGTGCTCCAGCAAGGTCTTCACCAAGTTCCGCGAGCGCCCACGGGTGTCAATGGCCTCATCTACGGCAGGTCCAGGTGCAGATCTGGACACCGATCTGAGGCTCCAACTGTGAGAGACTGACAGTTCAACTGGTAGTTGGACCTGGAAATCAGCTGACATGGCGATGGCTGCAGTGACTACAAACTCCAATCACAAACATGTCAAAACATCAAAATCACATGACATCAACTTTGCCCCAAAAAGTGAGGCTATCAACTGAAGTTTCCCTGATGTTTCCTTCCATGCTTCTCTATGAGACCTCCATCTCATCAGTTGCCTCGGTTGCCCAGGTATCCGGACCCTCCGGGCAAGCTGCTGAAGCCCAACATGCCACCGCGAAGCTTCAAACATGCCAAGGGAGCTGCCTGGCGCGGGCAGAGGTCAGCTTCATCCTCAAAATCCCAACGATCTCCCAACAATGTTCAAGGATGTCCTGCAAATTCTCTTTGTCCTTGATATTTTGTAGATGGTATTGCAACCAAAAGGCGGGGAAAACTGCCAGCAAAACCACGGCCTTTGTGAAGGCAATGTCCCACTTCAGTTCGCCGGGCCACCTGGTTGCCAGCACACGCATCACCACCGTGATTCGATTAACTTTACTCCTCGCTCTATCTATCTATCTATCTATCTATCTATCTATCTATCTATCTATCTATCTATCTATCTATCTCTCTCTCTCTCTCTGTGTCTGTGTCTGTGTCTGTGTCTGTCTCTGTCTCTGTCTCTGTCTCTGTCTCTGTCTGTCTCTGTCTGTCTCTGTCTGTCTCTGTCTGTCTCTGTCTGTCTCTGTCTGTCTCTCTGTCTGTCTGTCTCTCTGTCTGTCTGTCTGCCTGCCTGCCTGTCTGTCTGTCTGTCTGTTTGCCTGTCTGTCTGTCTGCCTGTCTGTCTATCTACCTACCTACCTACCTATGTGTCCATCCATATCGATATCTATCTACATAATTAATCTATGTATGTGCACACATCATTGCAAAGGTAAATGTATCCGAGCAAACAAGCCCGCACCAAACCAGCCAGTGCCCAAAGCCAGTTGGGTTTTGCATGTCACCTCCAGGAAAAGCGAAAGCCGCGGATCTTGTTCTTGGTGTTGCCACCTCCAAGCAAGAAAGTTGCAGTATCATCCTGCCACCTAAGCAATGAAAAGAAGTCCAGTTTTATTGGTGATCTGCTTATTTGTCGAGTCCCATGTAGGGGGATCATTGTTAAGTTGGAGTATCTCATCATATTTCCAATCATTTCCATGTTCATTAGATTTTCTCAATCTCTCTGCAGAGCATAGGTGCCATAGCCGCTCCGCACCAAGACTTTTGTTGGGTCTAAATGAAGGGTCTCCAAACAGAGAAAAGGGAAGACTTCCCCGCAACTTTCACGGTGACGTATGGCAATGCTCTTTTCCCTGAATTGTTCAACAACAACCGCACCCCCCAAGGTTGTTTCGAACAACCCACCCATCCCTCTACCGGGGGCAACTGGAATTGTATGAAGATAAAATCTGCAGGCAAGCCTCATGTTTTAATCGCCAACGATTCATCTGCCCCGCCAACTATTCATCTGCCCGAGCCGGAACGCTGGCCTTGCGATAACTGCCGTTGCACCGGTACCACGCCTGTCAAACAAGTATCGATGTGGATGGCACGGCAGGTCACGATATCTCTGTTTAATACACCATAAAACAGTAGAACAGCAGTAACGGCAGTATGTATAACCCAGAGATATGATTCAAAGATATGCGAAGGGTGATTGAAATAACCCAGCGGTGCAGTACTGTTCATTTGTTAATGTTCATCCCAGGTGGATTGTCAACACCCCCGGGCCTCCAGCCATAGAGCCAGAACGCCCAGCATAGCCTGCCCCAGAGATGGTGATACCCAGAGCAGTTGCGTGCATCTCACTTAGTAAGTGGTTTGCTTGGTTTGAGCCCCCCAACTGTCGTGAGTCGATGAATATCTGCCTTCCAACCCATGATTCTTAAGGACTTACCTTCTGGTAATCTAATCAAGTGACGGAAAACCACCATTCCAATGTCTATATATGTTAAGGACTTACCTTCTGGTAATCTAATCAAGTGACGGAAAACCACCATTCCACTGTATATATGTGTATATGTATGTGTATGTATATGTGTATGTATATGTATACATAGACAGATAGATAGATAGATAGACAGACAGACAGATAGATAGATAGATAGATAGGTAAATCACTTGCCAGCAAGCCATTTTCCCTATGTTAAGTTCCTAAAGTGTACCAACCAAGGCACAAATGTTTTCAGCCAGGACATCCAGGAGTAGGCTAAGCCTCGGTGCTAGCCATCACGGGCGCGCCCATTCATAGGTAGTTTGCTACGGAAAAAATGATGGTTTTTTCATAGCAAACTGTTGAATTACCAGAGGGTAACCTAGGAGTCATGTATGATGACCGCTGGCTAGTTTAGAAATCAGCTTAGTCAATTTGAGAAGGAGCCGTGCCATCCTGGAAAATCTCATCAAAGAATCAAAGACCTTCAAATTCTCCGGGCCTCCGGACTGTCCACGTGTCATCGACAGGTGGTGATCCACAATGCCCTCACCATCTGCTTCCATGGACACGGCATGAAATTCCACGGGCCTGGGAGGTGGCTATGGAAGTTGCTGAGCCCTCAGGAAATTCATCAAAAATGATTTGGGACATATCTCCGTTGAAAATCTTTGCCATGTTGCAGTCCAGGGCGTATCTCGTTCCACAATTCACCTTCCAACTTGCCGTTGGGAAGCCAGGCCCATCAGCTGGGGTCTCCAAGACTGCCTGGAGACCTTGGGGATGTACCCTCTGGCAAACGTTTACATAACTATGGAAAATCACCATTTTTCATGGGAAAATCCACTGTTTCTATGGCCATTTTCAATAGCTATGCTAAATTACCAGAGGGTATGGTATATTATAGCAAACGAGACTAGATGTGTCAATGAAAAGTTGAACCGTCCACTTGGCGCAGTCAAGACGGCAGTGGCATGTTGGCTTGAAGGCATGAGTGTCGCAGGGAAAGCCTTTTTTGATCCGGCCGGTGGAATCCCAACATTCAATCCATATCAGTTGTGCAGCATCCCATGAAGGAGCTATCATCTTTCAATATAATTGAAACCGACAAGAAATCCATGTCCCAAAGCCAGGGCAATGATTCGCTCATGTGGCCTCCCCAGATATCCCACACATCTCAGCTGCACGCTCACAGGCCAAAGAAGCTCGCTGGAGTGTCTGCCTTCGACCTCTGCAAATAAAATATCCCCGTCTGTACTCCAACGTGGGGTACAGTCCTGGACAAAAACCGGGATAAAAATGTGACCCCTAACCTTTGAGGTAAGTTTTAAAGCTCTAAATTCCTGGCTCCTAACCTCTGAAGCCGAAATCTGACTTCCAACCACCATTTTGAAAAATCTGTGCTAATTTCCTGGTGCCCAACATCCAACATCCA
>BGPT01000474.1:62814-91453 GCA_003297045.1 Symbiodinium sp. clade C Y103 | reverse complement strand
CTTGGGAATTCTACAAAATTTACCCTCTAATCAGAGTCATTCATGATTGATTTCCTGATGGCTTACATACACAGACTGATAGACCAACCCCCCCTCAATTATAGAAGATAGAAATTGATTTCCTGTCACTGTACGTCAGGAAGCTGTAAGGAAAATCACCCCGGACATTTTTTAGTATATTTTTTTTTCCTGGCGCCATACCACGCACATGACCGTCACGCACTTTTTGCCCGATTTTAAGTAAATAGTGGATATTAATAAGTGTAGTGAACCTCCAGGAAAAAAACCTGGTAGTACAGAGGAGGGTCATTAGAACTACAACTACAACTACAACTACGACCACTACAGCTACAACAACCACAACTACCACCACAACTAGAAGTACAACTGTAACATACTACAACTACCACTACAACTACCACTGCCACGACAACATACAAAAACTACAACACTACAACACTACAACGCTACAACACTACAACTACAACACTACAACACTACAACTACAACTACAAAACTACAACTAGACTACAACTTCAACTACAACTACCACCAACCAGAACTACAAGCACACTACAGCTACCACTACCACTACCACTACACTACCACCACAACTACAACTACCAATACAACTACAACTACCTCTACAACTACAACTGCCACTACCACAACAACTACGACTCCTGCTCCCACTCCCATTTTCACTGCAACTACAACAACAACATCACAACTACAACCGCAACTACACCTTCCACTACCACTACCACTACAACTACAACTGCCACTACAACTACAACAACTACAACAACTACAACAACTACAACAACAACTGCGACTTCAACTGCATGACAACTACATTACAAAAACTACAACAACCACAACTACATCCATAACTACAACTACAAACCACAACTACATCTACAACTACAACCACAACTGCATCTACAACGACAACCACAACTACGTCTACAACTACATCTACAACCACAGCTACATCTACAACTACATCGACATTGAAATCTACGAACGCATCTACATCTACAACTACTAGGACTACAGCTACAACTGCAAAACCACTACAACCACAACTGCAGCAACATTACAACTACACTGCACTGCCTCCAACCACTTGTCGGTCCATCAATGGGTTCGCTCTGCCATCCCTGATTCACAACAACCAACGTCTCCTATAGGTTTCCTATCTTTGAAACTTCCGCCACCGCCTTGTGCGGTACTACTGGTACTATCTCTCTCTCTCCATCACCGTCTCAAGGAGTTCAGCCAAGGCTGAAGGCGAGTGAACCGTTCCAGCAATGCCCAAGTGGAACTGGTACTATACTATATCATATTCGATTGTATAATATTAATATTCTATCTGTACTGCATCTATTTGTGCAAATGGCTTATTCTCGCTGCCGTGCTACGTTGCACCACTCTGAGCCATGACCTTGTGGACATGAATCACACCCGCCAGACCTTAGAGGCCACACAATCGGAACTGAATCAAATTCAATCCCCCCCCAATTATTTCCGTGAGATTGAGAAAACTCCAAACATGCTACATGTAGTGACAGACTTGGTGTAGCAGTGTAGCAGCATTGAAGACTCTTTTCTTCAGTGTTTCTTCGTAAATAGAAGCCTTGGAAAATACATGAAAATACCAGCACGAATCAACAAAAGCAAATCATTGCAATTTTGGAAAGCGCAGGCAGGTTCCACTCCAGCCCCACTTCAGCTGCAGCTAGAGGGCACATGATGTCCACCGCAATTGGTCTCCTTGGTCTCCTGCTCCCTTGGCGCCACCAAACGGGAAAGCGCAACAGGATGCGGGAACCTTGGAGACAATGCCAAGGGAAGCAAAGCCAAGGCACACAGAACACATAAAATCTGCCCTTAGTCCTTTTCATACCATTCTTCGTTGAGTCTAATATAAAATATAACAAGAATTATAACAAGAAACCTCGCAGGAGTATGTTGGACATACAATTCTCAAAGTTTAGGGTTACGTCTACCAGATTCCAGCGCTGACATGCGCTGACGGCGTTGCTATACTCTCGCCTTGAGAGATCTTTAGAGGCTGTATTCCAACATAATCACTTTCCTTTCCGGAATGTGAACCCACATGAGGCCCACAGTGCATTCAGTATTTGCATCCAATGAGCGTTGTTGCAGTCTATGCGATTCAGTGCTAGATTGATGTATGTTTCTGATCAACTTTCTTTAAATCGCATTTCATGTTGGTCAGAGTTTCAACCTCAACTTACAAGTAGGGCATTAAAGGATCTGAAGCAAAGAAGTCCTTCTTGCAGCCTCTCTGTCAGCTTTGCTGCTTTGGCGCATGTAGAACTCTCCGTGTCTGTCAGCTTCGTTGATTGTCCAGGCGTGGTGGGAGATCCCCCTTCTTATGTCTTATGCTTGCCGCTGCTTACCCTCTTGTCATCCGTATAAAACGATTCAATCATATTAATCACATCACATTCAAAGATATTCAAACAATATCAAACAACACGTCAAATAGTAGATAATAGTAGTCAAATCATATCAGATCTTTGGCTCCTGGCCTCTTAACTTAACTTGGGAGACTGTTCAATCCTGGTTGGTCCCTATGACCTTTCTGGACGCTCGACATTGTCCTTCAACGTCCTACAAATACGCTGACACGCAAATTTACAAGTAAGTTGGCAAGCAGTTTCATAAACACATTCCATGAAACACTGAGCTTTCAAGAAGACTTGAGGTATTCACTTTACACCAATGTGCAACATTCGGGAGGTAAACATCAAGGTAGAAGCCAACCTTTGTTTCGAGTGAAGTGCGTTGTGAGGAAACTTTGCGTCGCCCAGCTCACTTTTCTCAAACAAGTCACTTGAATCGAAGTCACTTGAAGTCACTTGAAGTCACTTGAATTCGCGTCAATGTTGCCAAACTTACTTGATTCTCATATATAGTCATATATGCTGCAGTTCAGGGACGCTGCTGGGATCATATTCCCTCGATGAAGCCATGTAGCAGACACGCCTGGGTCAAAAGCAGAGCCAAAAAATGCCTAAATCAATGACATCAAGTTCCATATTTCAAGTTCTTTCAATCCATTTCTACTGAGTAGCTCCTGACCAAGAGTTGAAGGTTCCACCCTGGCTGACCAAGATTGAGGAGCAAACAATTGCTCAAACGATATCCATGATCCCAGCGCTGCAAGCATTTTCCAGTGCTGCTGCTACGGATATGGAAGACCTGCATGAGTGCGACACTGCCACTCCAGCTTTGACATCCTTCCGGATGGTCTTGACACTTTCCCCACACAAAGCGCCACAACGGAATAGTGGGAAAGCAAGTCGACCCTTTCAGCAAATATTCGGGGGAACACAAAGCAGTCCGCTACCTTCTCCGGCAACATGCCGCTCTGCAGGTAGATCTGGCATGAGTCCGCAAGAGCCATGAACAAAAAATACAGCCCTCTTTGACCTGTGTGACAGGCTCGCTCCATGTCTATGGATGGCTGAATCCAATGTCAGACTAATGTCAAGTCCATGGCTGCTCTTGGCCACACATGCACATGTCTTTAAGGTCCGGAGTCCTATGACAAACATGTCTCACGTGCATAGAGGTATGTAGATGTATGTAGTGTATCCAGGTGCTTGAGGGTTTCACAAGCAATCTCCGCCAAACAACGCGAAGAAAAAGAGCGACCCCATCGTTCCGAGATCCCAAATTCTCGAGAAGGGCTCACATGAAGCTTCCTCTTGTGGTCTTGAAGCGTCTTGACTGTACGACATGGTAAAACGGTCGCAACTTATTGAAACTCCAAAGGCTATACCTTTTAGTATCCTTTGGTTCTATAGTTTGCTTGGCTTGCCCGGCCGAAGCTGCGCCTTCCGAAAGCGATGCAAAAAGTAAACGAATGGCTTGCAGCCCAACCGCTTTTTTAGCTCGATAGTCTTGGACACATCCACCTTGGGTGTGTTTCCTTGGCTGAAGGATCAGTGGTAAAGCTAGGCAAGAATGGGCCATGGGGCCACTTTAGCTGGCTGTTGCAGGCTGCCGAAATCAAGGTGACAGAACATATCAATTAATATATATAATATAAGATCAACCACGACCAAACTAGATATTTGTCAACTGATCAACTTCATGCATCGAGACTGACCTGCGCGGCCTGGTTGCATTCGTCCTGAGCTGATTCCCAAGAATTCCCACCCCCCGCTGCGGCACTAATTGCAGCGGGCGTCCGCCACGAAATTTTGGCAGAAAGTCATCGAACCATGCAGCCGCTGTGCGTGCCACGTTGTCGTACTTCTCGCGAATCTTGTATCTAGCTATTGTGCCTCAAAAATGCCAAACTTCTTATGGCCACACAGCTCCTAACTGACCAGACTGAACAATTTTTGTAGCTTCTGTGCAGAAAGTACCAACGAAAGACCTGTGATGTGTGATGTCTAGGAAAGACTTGTCCGCGTTCTTTTCCCCCTATACTTGGTATGTATCGATAGCAGCAATCGAATCTAGATTGTCACCCTACAGTTCCTGCAGTACCAAAACTACTCCCATTACGGAATCTTTAAGCCGGAATCCTATGGAATCCTTGAGACTCGTTGACGCCCGTTTATTTTCCTTCTTCTTCGGGGTGGCCTTGACCCATGCAACCTTTGCGAAGAACCAAACGTACCAAACCCCAATCTTCCGCCCTAAATAAGTCGAAAGTCGAAACTAGTCGAAACCCCTTGTTTCATTACAACTTCGTGACCATTGCGCATTGATTTTTGTAGGCATGCCGTATTTTGGTGGGGATACCAAGATACCCCTCAACGAAAGGCTGATGCAAATTCGTATAGTTGCCATCATTTCAGAGACCTCATGATTTATTGATGCATGCTGACTCACTAATCAGTCACTCTGTCACGAGTTCCCCATCATCATTCATCTCCAACAATTCCTAGTCTTGACCCTCTCAAGGCCAACCACCATGCTGCCACAGCAAGCAAAGCCAATGAGCAAGCATCTGGCAACATCACATGATCAAACAAAGGCATTCAATATCGAACCTGCCTCTCTTAATTTCTGTCCATAGTCCAATAGCTGGATGTCAATTTCAATTACTTAATGTCCTACACACTTACAGTATATGTATATGTCTATGTGCATGTATATGTGTATTATGTGTGTATGTGCATAGGTGTAGAGGTGTATAGGTGTATGTGTATAGTATATTATAGTAAGTATATGTGTATGGATGGACTGATGGACGGACGGACGGATGCGTCCGTCCGATGCATGGATGCATGCATGCATGTGTGCACGGGTGTCTGTATGTATGGGTGGATGTATGAATGTATGACTGTATGGATGTATGGATGTATGAATGTATGACTGTATGGATGTATGGATGTATGGATGTATGGATGTATGGATGTAGGTAGGTGGGTCTGTAGGTAGGTCCGTAGGTATGTCTGAATGAATGCATGCATACATACATTCAATATACTGCACATCCTGCAAAGCCTTTATGTGTACAATTCAATCCAATTCCAATCCTTTCCGCATTGCTCTCTGCTGAAGTCAACGGATCTTATATGGCCATGAGACGTTTGTCCTTCTCCGTACGCCACATGTGGGCAACCACGCTGCTTCTTGCGCGCACCACATCACCTGTGATCCAAGGTGCCACTCTCGATGTGTTGAGACGGGAAGCCAGGAGAAATGTCATATATGTAATGTACGTCAAAACATGCATCATATTGATCATATTGTGACATTGTGTGTCATCCATTTTCATTCTGCATTGCGTTGAGATGATGAACATGTGTCAAACTTGATTGCTGTCGAGCCCTTTTCTAAAATGTACTGTACGTATATATGTATATATATATAATAATTGTAACTATAGACATATTTGACATATGTGTAATATTCTACTTAACAAATGCCTTTGGGATCGTTGGGGCATTTTTACTGCGATCACCGGATGACCATGGATGACCCATCTCATTCATCTCAACTTACTGTACCATCGCAACAAACCCGAAGGAAGCCACTGGCGCACCAACGAGAATCTTCTCTTGCTCAGCTCTGTTCAGATTTGAATAAACCAGTTGAAAAGAATTTGCGAAGCATGCGAAGCTTGAATTTCCATCACTTCCTTGTCGTACATCAGAGCTACTCTGTCCCATAGCTGTTCAGAACAGGAAGCGTTGCTGCTGTGGTCAGGCCAAGAAACCTCCACACAACCAAGTTCTTATCG
This sequence comes from Symbiodinium sp. clade C Y103, assembly GCA_003297045.1. Taxonomy (NCBI): domain Eukaryota; class Dinophyceae; order Suessiales; family Symbiodiniaceae; genus Cladocopium; species Cladocopium sp. clade C. The sequence continues at coordinate 85,215 of BGPT01000474.1, read as the reverse complement.
GCTGCTCTGTATTTTCCCCACCTTGCAGCACCGCCCAGCTTGACATCCCGTGACATCCTTGCTCTCTTTCAGGTATGAAGACTCTATATACAGGGTGGAATGCTGCACTTCCGAACTATCCAACATTAAAAAGATCTAAAAAGTGTTACTGTAACATGGGCATGGACTGATGAAGTGGGCGACAGTTCCGGAGGCATCTTCTGAATTGCGGGAGGGAGAAAGCTTGAACTGAAGCGTCACAAACAACAGCACCAAACAGAATGCCAAGGGGCCCCAGCCGTGCATGCCAGGGTCAAAACCTCCAGATTCCTGCCACCAACTGCGCGTGGTGGCCACCAGTCCACCACTTATCACGGGAGAATATGGAGACTCATCGTCATACCACCACCAGTCCTTATTGCCGAATCATTGCTCCTCATGGCGGCTCCCGGAAGCCAAAAGCCTGCCTTCGACCACCTCCCGCATCTTTAGACTAAATGTTGTATGTATAAGGTGTGTATGTATTTATACTGTTGGTATGTACAAATATAGAGATATATATGGTAATATAATATAGTTGATCCCAAATTTTCCCAACGTTGCATTACATCTCTACTTCCGCAGCCTCCGGCATGACGAGAAGTTCATCCATTTGCACACACTTGTTGAGATACAAAGCGAGATGAAGCCGAGCGACGGCATTGAAATTCACCCAGCATTTGCCCACAAAGCCCCCGTTTGGGACTTCATCCCATGTGTCAATGTTCAATGCACCGATCATGGGAATCACAAGTCTCCTCGACTTCTCCTGGTATCGCCCAACTTTCAAACAAAGGCTTCCGTGCTCCATAGCACTCAATCACTCAATCACACAGCTGTATGTATGTATATAATTGTATATATATATATAATCACCACTCCTTTAGCAGGGGGGGACCTTGCCTAAATGTAGTCTACATTTTAAACGTCGTTTTGGGGGGAGGGCCTATTAAATGTAAGATTGCATGTTAATTTTTTGGCCTTATACATGTAAAATTGTAAAATTCACATTTAGAGGTACCCTGGTTTTTTTGGGGGTTACCTTCAACATGTAAGATTAGATTGAAAAAAACACACGTGAAAAAAGTAAGAAATGCAAAAAACATGTAACATGATGGTCTAAAGGTCTTCAAAAAACTGCAGAATTGCGTAAAACCAAACATGTAAACAAAAAGTTCGTAGGACCCCTATATGCTTGTAAACCCTCATAGATTACATTCTACACTTCTTTGATAATTTCAACATGTAGTATGGAGGTAGTCAAGGTACATCTTGCAAATTTTGGGAAAATCCTTGAATCTCATCCAAGTTTTCCTCTCCTCCTCTTCCTCCACCTCGTTGTTGTATCTGGCGTTCTACCTGACACTCTATTTGGCATATTTTCTGACATTCTATTCTATTTGGCAATCTTGCTGGTATATGTTTTGGCATTCTATCTGGCAATCTTGATGGCATATGTTCTGGCATTTCATCTGGCAATCTTGATGGCATATGTTCTGGCATTCGCAATATGTTCTGGCATTCTATCTGGCAATCTTGATGGCCAAATGTTCTGGCATTCTATCTGGCAATCTTGATGCTATATATGTTTTGGCATTCAATCTGGCAATCTTGGTGCTATATATGTTTTGGCATTCTACCTGGCAATCTTGATGGCATATGTTCTGGCAATGTGTTCTGGCATTCTATCTGGCATATCTTCTGACATTCTTTCTGGCATTCTATCTGGCATATCTTCTGACATTCTTTCTGGCAGTCCATCTGGCATTCTATCTGACATTCTTTCTGACAGTCTTTCTGACATTCTATCTAGCATCTCGTCTGGCATTCTATCTGGCATTCATTCTGACATTCTTTCTGGCATTCTTTCTGAAAATCTGACCCGCATCTATTTTAGCATACTACCTGGCATATAATTTTGACGTGTGTTTCTGGCATTCTATCCGGCATATATATGGGTTCGGGTCCGGCGATGCCCACTGAGCGCGGAGCTGGCAGTTGGGGTCCGGCGATGTTTACTGGGATCCCGCGCTCGCGGTTGAGGTCCGGCGATGCCCACTGCAATCGGGCGCTCCCGGTTGAGTTCCGGCAGTGCCCACTGCGATCTGGAGCTGGCGAGGAGAAGCGGGAGGAGAAGGAGAAGGAGAAGGAGAAGGAGCAGGAGAAGGAGAAGGAGGAGAAGAGCTCTTATAAAATCTAGCAACCCTCACCTGGCAGGTTGGGAAAAAAATGTGAATTGATGTTTTGAAGATCGTAACCATCATATACCTGAGGTCCATAAATTCCTTGCAGAAAGTCCTCAAACAAGACAGTAAAAGATACAATACACGCATGTAGCCATCATATACCTGAGGTCCATAATTCCTGGCAGAAGGTGCTCAAACAAGACAGTAAAAGATATAATAAACTCAGGTTTGTGGCTTCAGGTATGGATGTAACTGATTTCAGGTAGATTTCAACTATATCTTGAATGTAAACATACGGAGAGGTACATTTGAGGTCCATTTGAGGTACATTTGAGATACGTTTGAGGTCATATAGTTGCAGACATGGTTTTCCATTTTTGCATGACTTGGTTTTCGGAAAGTGAAACCAATTTCTTTGCTTCAATTACTGTAAATTTATTTCTACTTGGCGCCAATGAACAGTAACAAGACAACGGACATTTGGCAATTATGACTTGACCTTTCCCCCCCTGCCCCCCTGGCAAAGTTGTGGGGAGGGAGGCACGGAATCTACGGACATTACTATTACCCTCCGAACCCTGTCCCCGCCGCCAAAAGTCCGAAGCCTTTTTTTGGACTTAGGGGGTCCTTCACCAAACTCAGAATACATTTAAAAATAGGTGGGGAGGGACCTAGAAATTGCCTGTTGCATTTCGGGAAGGTCCCCCCATTTCGGGGCACGTAAGGGGTGGTGATTATATATATATATATATAGATAGATATATATATATATATAGATGGTGCAAGTATATGGAGAACTCATGATACACACAGTATGGACATGTATGGACTCAAGAAGGCAGAAGGCATGTCGTGGACAATCAAAGCTATCTGGCCTTCAGAAGTCGTATGGTCTCTTTGTGCCATTCCAGTCGCGGTGCCACATGGCAGTCCTACAGAATTTCTTGTCTGGAAGGGAGGGATGCAGGGATGCAATAAACAAGGAGGTTTCTATTCTACGAACACTATCGTGTCCTTCCTTCACAGCAAATGGCTACTCATCGTTACTGATTGAATGCTCTACACATCTGGTAGATTCTTGGCTGGACCATGACCAAACACCGGCATCACGCTTGACACAAAAAGAATGCCCAGTCCCAAGTGATGAAGTGCACCTACGTCCTACGTATGTGTATGATACATGACATGTGTAATTATCATAATACATAGATGATTCAATGTCATGTACATCATGCATAAGAGTTTGTGCGCGCAAGTAGGCTGACATGACCTACCAACCCTATCCGAGCCCGGAGTTCGGCCAAGCATCGTAAAAACCGATGAATTCTCCGGTCGCGGCATCGCCGCCTTCTCTGTCAGGGGATCTTGGAAATTGTTGGACCATGTTGGACCTTGTTTTGACATGCCATGAGTGCTATGGTCTAGCCGGTCCCAAACGCCAAACGCTTCCAGAACTACTCGAGGTGCAATCTTTCAGCCCATTGGAAGACTAAACACTAAAGAATTGGTGTGGCACTGCAGCGGCACATTCGCAACCTTTTTTGTTCATTGCATTGAGTGAAACAGCATAGCATGACCAAGACAAGCAGCCTGGCAACCTGGTAAGACTGTCATCATTGTCACTCATTGTATAAATCAGAATCACTCTCCTAAAGTCAGCTTAGTTTCATGGCTTGACATCTTGTTGCAGGTTTTCTCCATACCCCGTGGCTGCCAAGTCTGCTCACTTTGAGCATCTTGGCTCAAACCAGTGATTTGTCTAGACTTCTTGTCTGACATTGTTTGCCCCCTGGAAGCTGATATGAAGGAGCTGCAGAATGTGTGGTGTTTAGGAATCAGACTGAATTAGGGCATTTCATTGCATTGGCCCTTGATGGAAGAAGGCAATGGGCCACGGATACGATGTAGTGTATGTTTCCTTTTCTTGGGTGTGTCTTTCTGTAAAACCTCACCCCCAAAAAAAAAACAACTGCTAGTGAGCTTCCAAAGGCAGCGAGTTCAGCAATTATTCCAGCCTCACAGCGCCTTCAACTGCTTCAGAATTAAACTGCAAAGACACCGAAAGTCCAATTGCTGTGAGCCTCTGGCTGCGCATTCTGCTCGCACTGCCTCCAAAAGCCGATGACAAACAGCTGCATCCTCCAACCCGGGGCCGTCTGGGATCTCTCGCATCAGCAAGCCAACAATAACAGGATCACCAAAAACAATGCCCAAATCATCAAGAGAAAGACAGCTGCAAACACCATCAACGCCGCAACGGCCATTGCTCTGCAACACGCGCTGGAAATGACGCCACAACTCGTCTTCAAAGCTACGTTGCTGCTGCAAATGGACGGAATCCAGCAGTGCCATGTAGTCAATGTAGGACTCCCCAGGGTGCCGAAACATTTGGAGGAACCTGGTGGATATAGTTTCCGCAATGCCAGGATGACCAAGCGCTGTCAAAACATGCTTCAAATCTGACGCAGTAAAAAAACCATTTCCAGACATGTCAATCTCCCTGCACCGGCACAGAAACTCTTGTAAGTCTTCTTGGCGAAACTTCTTCACAAGGATGCTGGCCGTGTAGATCTCTATAAGAGAAGTACGATAAAAACGTCTCAAATTCAGCATGAAAGAAGCAAACATAGAGCCAGACGGTGAGTTGTCAGCAAGGCGGAGGATCCATGGATGGTTCAATGCATCTTGAATGTTAAAGCGGTCCCAGAAAGAATGCTGCAAGCATCCTGAAACGAAACTCTTGGCGTCCTCCGATATCTTGGACCAAAAAGGGGGATCAAAAGCCACCTCGCCACGATGTATCCGTGCGAGGATTGCATTCCGTGAAGGAGCGAAAAACGGAGGATAGCCACAAAGAAGCAGAAATGCCATAGCTCCAATGCTCCAAACATCTGCGGCTTGGTTCTTTGTCCAGTAGCCACTGGAGCTGGCCAAAGCAAACCTTTGTTCTTCGACCCATTCTGCATGTTCAGTCAGTACACTTGCTAAGAGTTCTTCATCCAACAAGCTCCTGTCCTGGTCAGGCTCTGGAACCCACGTGCTAGTGCCTTCGGAGAAATCACTTCCACTGCTTGAGAGGTGTGAATTACTGGCTTCTTTCTTTTTCCGAGGTTGCTGGGGTGGAGCAAATTCAGGTGCCACAAACACGAGTTTGCAGGTCTCGAAGAAGTGTGGCAAAGACGGGTTGTGCAAATCAGGCCCACTGACGTGCTCCACTGCATCCCATCGATGAGCCTTCAGCTCCAGTCCAAAGTCCACCAGCTTCAGTGGTGAATGAGGGGACGTGTTCAAAAATCGAAAGCATTCAGGGTTCAAACTTCCATGGTACATATGATTGGCATGTAGAGGCACTAAGGCTTGCAACATGTGCTTCACAAGTACAGCAGTCTCCTGTTCCGTGAAGTATTGCCGTTCTAGAATACGTTCATATATTGAGCCTCCAGTGCACAGCTCTTGGACCAAATGAATGTTCACATAGTCTTCAAAGACTTCAAGAACCTTTGCAATGGCCTCATTCTCAGAGAGCTTCTGTAGAGAGAAAACGCATGAGTGCAGCCGCTCTTGGGCTGCTGAGCCAAATGGCTTCCTGAAGCTGCACAGCTGTCGCGGAACTCGCGTTTTTCGATGCACTGCCAACGCTATGGGAGGAATGTCGTCAGGCTCTGCTGGTCTGATCTCATAATTGGCTGGCAGCCAGGAAGCAGCTTCCACTTGAGGTTGACGGTCACTGGCAATCTGAAAGGAAACCTCCTCTGCAAAATCATCAAAAATATCATGGTCATTAGGATCCTTTAAGCCAACGACAACATCGGCAGCTCTTGGGGCGAAGCTGCAAGGACTGTTGTCATCTGGACTGACCACCGGAAATGCATCTCCGATCCAATCCACAGATGTATCCAAGCGCTTCTGCATGCAACATGCTCCGGCACCCATTGAAAAGTACGCGGGAGAAATGGAATGAAATACTTCAAGTGGTGCTACTTGCGAATCTTGCGATGCTATAGAAATCTATAAGATCTGTACGGTATGTACGTTGGAAATTGCTGGTGGATCTCTAGGTGAGTGCTGTGCAGTGCATGCCAAAGATCACATAATACCACAAGTACCCACACAAAGTGTCCACAAGTGGCCTTCCAAACAAAATCAAACAAATACAATCTCAAGAGTGCTGACAATTCCAAATCCCCATCTCCGAATAGTACTTAATAATACCTAGCTTAATAATTCTTCACATGTGTGGTTGACATTGAGACTCAAGTTCTGGCAAGTGAATTGCCGTAATCCAATGTGTGCAATATGCCCATGTCTAACTAGGCCTTGCTGTACCCTCTTTCTTTTGAGCATCTTGGCTGTGAATATTTGACACCTTGATTCCGCTGAAGTTCTCCCTTCCTAGGGCAAGGGAGTTGCAAGAAATGTCTCAATACCCTTCTGAGTTGCCATCCACACTTGCTTCCTTTATCATTCAGTCAGTTCAACCTGCCTCACTGAACCTGGGCGCTTTTCCAAATGATGAAGCGCAAACAATAATTCGCACTTTGTTGCACCACGCTTCTTTAATCCATTTCTTGCAATGCCGCATGTCTGTACTCCATGCCGCACGTGTACCCCGCCTGTCTGCTTGGCTATCATCAAGCCACGAGGCCCATCATCATGGCGGAGCACGCGCAAGCGACATCGGGGCTCAATTCGCTTGCTGAGCCTCGTTTACCACATGTCGATATGTACCCCCAAAAATACGAACTACATCGAACTAAGTAGTTAACATATCTAGCTATCCATACAGGCGTCATCATGCGTACTATGCCATTAGTTGTCATCACGTGTTGGACTTCTGCAGGGCAAGAGGCTCTATGGACAATGGTGGCCAAGAGCCATCGTCCACCACAATGATCTCTTGTAGTGCCTCTGGCGGAGTCCTGTCAAATACAATGAGCGACCTTATATAATAAATGCCTATAAATGCCCCTGTAAATATCAACAAATGATTTTAAAATCCGCAAAATGCAACGTCAAGCAACATGAAATTGATATTTAGCAGGTTCTTCCCAGCATGTCCTCGATTCAGCTTACAAAAATTGCACTGCTTCCCTCTACTGTACAAACAATTTCGGCTTCTCAGCATTCGTGTCTTCGAGGGGTGGCAGTGGCAGTTCCCAAAACCCATCAATAGACGCTGGCCCTTTTGGATCTTTTGGGAGGCAAGGTCCCCCCGAGTCCTGTTGCAAAAGCTTTGGACTGTCTGGATGGTGAACTCGCTTTCGTTCAAGCAAGGCAAAACCACCGAAATGCGGCCTGTTCAAAATACAAGCAACACGAGAATCATGGGCGAATGCATGAGGGGAGAGAAACATATCCTATTTGCAATAATGCTTCCCATCATGAGACTACAAAATCTATTACAGTAAGCTTACAGTTCTCTGATATTCTCTCTGTTATATGCTTTGAGTTTCTCGACGGATCTGCATGTCACGTGAGAGATTCAGGCCTTCGCCCTCACTTGGGGCCCTTCCACGCAAGTGTCCTGTGGGATCATTGGCCAAGACAGCACTTTGGCTGGGTCCTGCTGCAAGTGGAGTCGGGAAAAGCGCGGGATCTTTTACGTTTCCAAACATCAGCCATGTCTCAATCAACAGTGTGACCACTTTGTCAACTACATCTCCCTTACATTAAACTGTAGTGGATTGACCTATATATACACATACACATACATTACAACTTACAACTACATTTTGAATCATTTTGATACTGAGTTGCATTGATACATGATTGCCTACTACACACGAAAATGCTTTCCACCATCAAGCCATGCCTGCCTTAGGCTGCGCTTGTGCTTTGTATTTCTGAGACGCAACAGGTTCAATCATCTTCAATGATGTTCAATGTATAATTCCCTGAGTCAATCCAACGTACTTGTGCCATCCTTGTGCCATGCTGTCTTCCAAGGTGGCAAACCAAATCAAATGGGTATAGGAAGATTGAATCCATTTGAATCCCGAAGACCAGAATGTGGGCACCGTGGGAATAGAGTCTATATTTGCACCTCACTGCTGCATACTGTCGGATACTGTCGGATTGTGTTCAGCAGTGTGAGGGGATGCCACATGAAGAAAAAGAGGCATCAAATCAGCAAGCGCAAAAACTGTTCCTTACTACAGGAAGCTGCGTTCCTTTTTCTTGCTTTGCTTTTGGGTGTCATAAGGTTTACTTTACTTACTTACTTTACTGTATTCGGCTCTTTTCTGCTTTCTCCGCTTTGCCAGTGGACCCAGTGCTTTTTCTTGCTGTGCTTTTCTCATCTTTTCTCCAGACTCCCTTGGCCTTTCTTCTCACATTTCCTTTTCATCCTTCCTCCTGATGCGATTGCCTTTTCTCATACAATTTTGTTTGTAAGAGATTGACAAAGATGTCCGGCTGCATTTTCACGGAGGAAAACCTTGAAGTAGATGAAGGCCACTCCTAGCTTCATCATATTCGTGATCGCTTGACATGAACAAGCAAATGCAATGGCTCCCACTGGTCTTCACAAGCGTACAAGCAACATCGTGGAACATCAGCCAATGAGGATGTGAAGAATTGAGTTTAGTCTGAAAACGCGTTGACATCAAAAAGTAAGCACATCGAGTGCAAGCGCGGCAAAGTACAAGTGAATTGGGGGGGTTGTCTTGGACTAATTGACCACGAGGACAGAGTGTTGGCATTCCAGTTCTATCTCCAGGAATGGCGTTGGACAAGTATCCCTGCCCACTGCTTCTGTTTCACTAGTTTAAAGTGGGTTGAAAGCAAGCACCAGCTCAAATCACAATAATCACATTACATTATATTACACGTGTATTTGTTTAATTTATATGCCATTCATGATGGACACATTCTTTTGGACTTGGCTGTCAAGTCTTCCTGTCCTTGGTCCTGGTGATGCCCTTCGGCTAGATGCCCTTCGGCTAGATGCCCTTCGGCTAGATGCCCTTCGGCCATGTTGGTCCTGCACTCGTGCCAGCTTTACCATTTCTTCCGTCCTAACCTTGCATTTGCTCGTATTTGGTAAGGATTCAATCGGGGTAAGTCAGACCCTCTCTCTCTCTCTGTCTCCTCCATTGTTTTAGGTCAGACCCGGTTGTATAAAACAGATTATAAAACAGTTTTTTGGGATCCCTCTTTGCCCTGCCGGTCTCTGCCAATAAGTACTTCACTACACTTAAGTTGTAAAGCGGCAGCAAGTACGCAGTAGCTCAAACAAATTAGCACGGGAATCAGCAAGGGACTCATTGGCGTAGCCCACACCACCTCTAACCAGTGGACAACAAAACACGATTCAAACAGATTGCCTGCCGTTGAGAAAAATTGTGACCATCAAGAGTTGCATGATCATGTTGAACAGCAAGCACACCTGCCGTGATCGCTCCAAACTTATCACTGTACAGTGCAATGTGAGCCAGCAACCTCTGTCTGTCGAATTTCACCTTTAAACTTTCAAGCGCCCAGAAGGAGGCCAAAGACGTCTAGGTGCTTGAGATTAGAGTCTTTCAAAGCGAAAGAATTGCAGTATGCGTCCAGTGATCTGGCATTTGAGAACTCGGGACCTGTGATATCCGTCAAGTGACTGAGCTGGCTTGGTTGGAGTCCATCAGGCAGTGGGCAAATACGCCCAGCAATGACAACCTGTTGACAACAGAAAGTCACCAATGGTCCCATGTCTAAGTGCAGCGAACATAGCCAATCAGTGGAGGCAAGAGGTGAAAAGCTGAACACATCTGGATACAATACCCGGTGCAGCGATATCCTGCAATGGTGGTGTGGCTACAGAATGTGAAAAGCAAATGCAAGCAACTGACATTGCGGATGCTTCGGATGCGATCTAACGCCAAGGCACATTGCAATCCCAAACACTGCAAACATGGACGATCTATCCTCATACCTCACATCCACTGATTTGACTGATGCCGCTATCGGCCGATAGAGTAATTTGTTAAATTTTTCTTGGGCTGACAATTTATATAACAATAGATACCACGAAGGTACTCCGTTGTGAGGGCAATTTCTGTAAACAGACCAGAGTGGTAAGTTCCCAGTTGCATGAAATTGCGTCAAAGTGGCCAAGCAGTTTGCCCTTCATCTGGGTGTGACGCAATTAACCTTGGGCTAGTTAGTTTTAGCTCCAGTAGCTAGGAGCAAACTTGAATAATACAGGCGCTCAAAACATGAACAACATCACCTTGTCATACCTTGTCTGCAAGATTCCGCAAGGAACTTAGTGATGTAAGTACCAATTGCCCCTACTACTTTCTCAATATTGATGAGAACCTTCTTTACATCTTGGTGAATATTTGCCTAGCCACAAGATCACAAACAGGAGCGGGGCTGCCCAAAAAGCAAAGCAACGCCTTGAGCGGACACTGGGAGGCATACTACAAAACATTCAAAGGCGGAACTGCTTCTTTGCAAGCATTGAATGTACAGAGAGCATCCACAAACCTACAGCCACTTGCAGAACTCACAAGCCTATCTTAATCCAAGAGGCAGCAAAAAACGAGTTGCGAAGTCCAAAGAAGTTATCTTACGCCGCGGCATGAAGGCATGCTAGCATGCTGCAGCAAAATCTTACATCCGAGACATCTTGACAGGACTGGTTCAGCCTCGCAGTAAGGGCTTAATATTACACATGCAAGACTGGCTATTCATGGCTTATCTGAAAAAGATGGGCTGAGTGTCCGCTTGGTTTGCCATGGCAGAAACTGTCCCGGTATTTGTGCACATGTAGACCTAGGTACTGCCTAACTACCTAATACATCCTCATACTACCTATATTTATATTTTTATATATATATATATATCATCCCATATCAATAGACAAATGTAATGACGAATCACACCCTCTGCTACATTTCTTCTTGCCCCATGACTAATCATCCTGCACATGCTGTTGCTAAGGAAGCTGCGGCATTTCGGCCACCCACTTGCAAGCAGGACTGCAAAAAGCAAGCGTGGCAACCAATGGACCAAAATGATCCAACATGGACAAATACACTTGGTATGCTCGCAAAGCGTGGCAACCCCCCAATGAAATCAAATAGGTACCCATAGATACACTCGATTAGGGAATCAGCCATAATCAGCCTGATTTAGAACCTTTGCCTTTGTGTAGTCTTTGTATAATCTTCGCCAAGGCAGGGGCGGCGCCTGGGACCACCGGAGGTGTGGGGCTTGGCTCTTTCGTCGCTTTCCACGGCAAAAATGGCATCCCAACCCCGCAGGCAAAGGTGTGGAACTTGGCTCTTTGGTCGCTTGCCACGGCAACACTGGCAACCCCGTAGGGAAAAGGCACCAAGGCCACATCAAGAGCTTTTTATTGGCGTTCAAGCCGGTTGCCAACCTTCAAACCCTCCAAACCCTCCAAACGCATTTTTGGCACCTCACCCCCGCAAGCAAAGGCACCAAGGCCACATCAAGAGCCTTTTATTGGCGTTCAAGCCTGCCGTTTGCCAGCCTTCAAAGCCTCCAAACACTCCAAACGTGTTATTGGCACCTTACCCCGCAAGCAAAGGCACCAAGGCCACATCAACAGCTTTTTCTTGGTGTTCATGCCTGCCGTTTGCCAGCCTTCAAACCGTCCAAACCCTCCAAACGCATTTTTGGCACCCCCAACAAGAGCTTTTTATTGGCGTTCAAGCCTGCCGTTTGCCAGCCTTCAAACCCTCCAAACGCTCCAAACGCGTTTTTGGCACCCCCGCCCCCGCAGCCAAAGGTACCAAGGCCAAGGCACCAAGGCCACATCAAGAGCTTTTTACGCAGGAAACTCAATCACTTGAGCTCTTTGGTGAATGTTTTGGCCTGGGTTATCTTTGGAAATACTAAGTTACACTTAGCATTTGATAAAAGACTAAGTCAAACTTAAGTTTAACTTGGCATTTGGACTTCAAGGGTATATATATATATATACATGTATCTGTATGTATGTATATATATATATACATGTATATGTATTTATTTATGTGGTCATATCTTCATTCATTTATAGATATATATATATATATATATGATTATATATATGTATGTATACAGTCTATGCGCATTCCTTCCTCCCCCTTGAAAGGGGGTCCGCGGCACCAGGGCGTTAGCCCATTCTATATACTTTTGCATTTGTTCTTTGAATCCAACAGTGCAAGTTGCATCAAGTTGCCACGCTTTGCTCCAGCAAATCAAGCCTTTTTTTTCTTCTGCCCCCATGAGTGCAACCTAGCTCTGGGTGGCTCTGGGTGCTGTAAAACGGTGGCAAGCTAGTCGAAAGAGCTCCTGTGCACGTGTGGTCGCCCTTCCAATTATTGTGGAATGTATTGGTGCCGTGCAGCAAGACATCAATTCCCGGACGCAATCGTCTTGATGTCCACTTTCCTAGCAGCATTCAATTCATGGACTGAACGTTGCATTCCCACACTATCCCACACTCATCGACTGCTGAGGGGCTGTAATGAAGTGTAAGTGTGTAAGGCTTTGTTAAACCTGGTTAATTACGTTAATTAAACAGGGAAATCCAAAACAGGGGACATGTGAGCCATGCCAGGTAGCTGCGCTCTGCAATATCTGGAATACACCTTTACAATCAACTCGCATTGATCCTCTGCATCTTCACTAATTCAGGCAAGGGTCAAGGTCGAACTTCCTTTCGGATCCACAACCTGCGTTGGCTAAACACCACATGACGCCACTGGGAAGCCATGGAAGCCTCTGCCCCAACATTGACATTGCCGTTTCAAACGTAGGCTTCCACAACATGCCATTGTCGAGTCAAGTGTGAAATTGTTGGCAAATTTAACGCCGCGTTCAAGACATATCCAAACATATTCAAGGGGCAATTCTAGATTCTTGGCTCTGCTGAGCATTGCAGAGTCGAAACCACCACTACTGTGGCAGACAGCACTTTACCGAATTGATCCGAATTGCCTGGTGTTTGCGTTGTCTGCTGTGCGCCTAGACTAAGGCTGTGTGCTTGCTGAAGCTGTGTGCCAGCAGTTCGTTCATGAACTATTCGTCCTAAACAATTTCTGAGTCTTGTATGGTCTTCTGTGGATGCATGTTCTTGTTCGTATTATGAAATCGTTGTTTGAATATGTTTGAATGGTCACACATGACCAAACGCAAAAATACAAAATTGACATATTCTGCCATCTTCAGAATGATCTTGAACAGTCTTGCTATGTCGCTTCCTCCTGCTCCTTTTTTGGTGGGCTGTGCACTTAAACTTCAATGTACTTTGCACATATTTGCGCATTACTGTACGGATCACCCTTTCCTATGGAGCTGTCGATGTGGTACACTCCCAATGATGACAGAATTCGGTACTTGTGCGCCAAGCGTGACTCAATTTCAATCTATTCAAAACGACTGCAAGCGAACAAGACTTCCATGTGCGTCACGTAAAGCATTGCCCTCTTAGCCTGTTTCTCCAGCCAGGACAGCAGTTTTGACTGGTGTTCTTTCAGGCCATTCTCCTTGCAGAACCTCCAGAGCTGAAGGCACAAACACTGAACTGATCGCCGAACTGATGGGAAGCGAAGGATGAGAAACACCCAGTTGTACTATGTTAATCAATGCAAATATATATATATATATGTATATATATATATAAACTATATATTATACACGAACACACACACACACACGCATGTACTGTATATATATATATATCTCTCTATACATAAGTACGCAAAAAATAGATGTAAAACACATTAAATACAATATATCTCTGTGTGAACTCCACATTCGTATACTATGCCGCATAAGCTTACAAACATAATAGCGCAATGATGCGTACATCTTTTGGCAATGCGGGATTAAATCGCAACATACCTGCCTTTCCACTGCATCAGCGAGTTCCTCCGTGGAGGACACCTGCGTTTGCAAATGTTCCGCAAACTAGATGGCCAACAAGATGACGGGCGTGCTCTCGGTTCACCAATGTATCTCCAAATTTGACATCCTTGGCCACCTGAGATGTTTTTTAACAAGTGCCTTTGACCTCCTTTGACAAGTTTTCCACAGACTTGCATAGTGTTCCTGACCTATTCTGTCGCTGAAGGGCCTTGAGAGTGACTTTCCTGTCGTCTGCTAGCAGAATCTCAGCCTCAACCAGCTCTTCCGAGCCTGTCGCAACAATCTTTGTAGCAAGTACCCTAAGACAAAACTTTTGAAATCACTTGAAGGGGACCGGACCCCCGTCCCCTGTTTAGCCTCAGAAAAAGGAAGAGAGATTAGATGAAAGGAAGAACAGACAGAGCAAGATGGACTGATAAAGGGAAAGATAGACAGACTATTAGACAGATATGTGAAGGTGTAGATGCAGGATGAGAGAGAGAGAGAGAGAAAGAGAAAGAGAGAAAGAGAGAGAGAGAGAGAGAAAGAGAGAGAGAGAGAGAGAGAAAGAGACAGTGATACAGACAGAGGTAGAGAGACGAGGGTTTGAGAGTGAGGTCTAGTTCCAGCTATAGCTAAGTTCGAGTTTTTGTCTTAGCTACAGCAATAGCTTGATCTTGTTCTTGCCTTAAACTGAAGTCTAGTTGTACCTGTGCTAAAGCTATAGCTACACCTGAGATCTCCTCGACGGATTTTATCCTCTTCATCCTCCTTCATCCTCATCTTCCCTCTCATTCTCCTCCTTCCTCTTCCTCTTCGTCCTCCGCTTCTTCCTCTTCCTTCTTCAGTTTTGTCCCATCTCCGTCTTGTCTTTCGTTTTTGCACCAACTAATTTTATATCATTTGCCTTTCACGCGATCAAGGGGTTACACCCACCAGCTTTTGCACAAACTGGTTCTTGCACAAACTAGATTTTACGCAATCCATTTTTCACACAAACGGGTTTTACACAAACTATTTTCTTCCGGCAAATATACCTTGCACACAAACTTGTTTTTGAACAATCTAGCTTTTTATGCACACTAACTTTTGCATCAACTAGCATCTACAAAACCGAAGTTTGCTACCTTTTACATAAACATCATAAACTAGCCGTTACACAAAGCAACTTAAAAAAAATATGCGCTTTTGCACAAACTAGATTCTACACAAACTAGTTGTCACACAATCCAGTCTTTAAATTTTAAACCACAACATAGTTTTTAAACAAACTAACTTTTACACCAACCAGCTTTTGCCCCAGCCAGCTTCTACACAAATAGTTGCATTTACACCAAGAAGCCTTTACATGAACAACCATGATACGTGTTATTCTTCTATGGGCTCCCCTTGGCCCACATCCATTAGGCCATGGGTCAGAGGACCGGCGGAATAGCCGGAGGCATCTAAATATTGCGGGAACAGCTGCCGAAAGTGATCGAAAGCGCAGGTAGGGGTAACTACAGCGATGTAACACGCAACGCACACACACTGTTGGATATTTAGATTCGCCAGTAGTGAGGAGAAGTGAAAGAACACCACCAATTCCTGAAATCAAAGGCCTGACACGGGTCAAGAAACATGAATGCAGGTACGTCAAAGGGACGTCTCCCCTTGATATCACTGTGACATCTGGCCGTCTTCGTTGGCACAGGAACCAGAGTCACACCTGTGCCCCCTGCATGCTTGATATCTAGAGTGCATGTTATTAGCAGTGCGCGCACACACACACATAGCCCCTCAAAATGAGAGGCAACTTAAGTGCGACGCCAAGCAAGTCTCTCTTTACCGATGCCATTGCATGATTGGACCGGTTGACCCTTCCAAAGTGTACGAAGAAACCATTGAATCAAAAGAACATTCGCATGGTTAAGAAAATCTGGAACACGTTGATACATGAGGCCCAGCAAATCCTGAACCTGGCACAACTGAATTTCTCTGCGTAGGGAAAAACATGGGAATGTATCAGTCGAAAGCGAGCACCAAGCCCACTGAGGATTGCATTAGAAGTGTTTGACACACGCAGACACACGCACAAGAGGGTGGGAGGGAAGGGGGAAGGGAACAAGGACAGTCAGCAACAACACACAACGGGGAAACAAGAGGAAAAACAACAAAGGCACACACAACAAGCAGGCAAAACAAAGAAAGGGGGGAAGGCGGGGGGAGACAGCACACAGGAACCCAACCCTGGCACGCAGAAGGAGCAGGCACCACCAAGCACAACAGGCAACAAAGCAAAAACACAGCAGCGGAGACGACTGAAGCAGGACAGCCAACGGGAGGAACAAACACACANCAACAGGCAACAAAGCAAAAACACAGCAGCGGAGACGACTGAAGCAGGACAGCCAACGGGAGGAACAAACACACACCTGAGCTAGGGGCAGGGGGGGGGAGAAGGGTTGGGCGGGTGGGGAGAGGGGGAAGGAAGAAGAGGAAGACAAAAGGGCGGCAGCTATACCAAAGTATCCAAGGTCGCACCCAGAGCGGGGGGGGGGTTTGCGCCCAGTTGCGACCAATGTACTTGAAGGCGAGCGCATTCAGAAATACTTCTCCCTTGCGGTACTTCTCCCTTGTGGGTACTTCTCCCTTGTGGGTACCTCGCCCACAGGGCAGAACTTCGCCTTATGTCTGCCAATGTTTGTTGGACGAACTTCAATGTCCACCTTGACATTAATGGCTTCTATTGCATGCAATATGCAATGAGAACTTCAGGATGTTGGCCACACCCCACTTTGCAGCCGGGAAAATGCCCGGTCATGACCTTCATACCCGTTGAAACGGACAGACGGTACCACCAAGTGAGGTAGAGTACCCAAAACACACTGTTGGATATTTAGATTCGCCAGTAGTGAGGAGAAGTGAAAGAACACCACCAATTCCTGAAATCAAAGGCCTGACACGGCCTATTAACATGAATGCAGGTACGTCAAAGGGACGTCTCCCCTTGATATCACTGTGACATCTGGCCGTCTTTGTTGGCACAGGAACCAGAGTCACACCTGTGCCCCCTGCATACTTGATATCTAGACTGCATGTTATTAGCAGTGCACACACACACACATTAGTTGGTTCGTTCTGCCACGATAGAGTGCGTTGGCACAAATGTATACAAATGTTCCCAGAATATTTATCTGACACAGTCATCCGCCAGCTCTCGCCCTTCTGCGCATGTTCCTGCCTGGCTTTGCAACTGCCTTTGCTGCTGGCTTGGTGGCTGGCTTGACGGCTGGCTTGACGGCTGGCTTAGCAGCTCCCTTAGCAGCAGTTTCGGCTTTTGCAGGAGTTTCGGCCGCCTTCGAGCCTGCATCACGAAAGGAGCAGTGGAAACCTCTCAATATCTTAACAAACCAAACCCAAATATCCAAAAATATTATATATTTGGGTCCCATTTGTTAGACTTTCAATTTCGCGCACATTCAGATGCATTCAGCATTCCCCTGCTCTGTGGCTGAAGTTTGCACGCAGGTGAGTGAGCCAGCCAGCTGCAGCACTTGTGTGCAGTGATTTGGCCCAGCCTTTTCCCAATCCTTTTTGGGGAGTCCCTTTGACCGGCATTTTTCCTGAACCATGGTGGCTCCGAACGGGTTTCTTCAGCCGCTTACACATCAATAGAATCAATCCCAAGAATGTTTGAAGCTTTGAGGATCTTTCTCTCGACTGCATAATTTAGAGCTCTCTACATGTTGAGGATCTTTCGAATGTGTCTCAGGAGGATCTTTGTCGAGTCTCCCCTCCCTTGTTCGATGGACTTGCTTCAAATGTAAGGTCAAATGCAACAGTCTTCACATGTGCTGCGTATTGCTACCATGCGATGCTAAGAGCAGGAGCAACATTGAGTACAGCTCAATCGCAAGTGCCGCTGGGATGCCCTTGGAAGTCTCTTTCCCCTTTCGCCAAGGGTCCTGCCGAGTGCTCAGAGCAAGGCTGTTTTGCACTGGACTCCATGCTCCACCATGCTCCACCCATGCTCCACTCATGCTTCTTGTGCTTACACGTGCTTACACTTCTTTGCATTCAGACTATTCCTTCAGTTGAACACTGCCCGCTTCATTATGGTACTCCGAAAAGGAGTACTTTTCTAGTACGAGCTAAATGGTGCTGGGATATGTGCTGTCGCCTGCAGCCTGACGAATCTTACCACTCAATACTCAATACTCCCAAACGCGGAAGTCCTTGCAACTCTTGTGTTTTAATCCCATTCTGCATGGCACAAAATCGCAAAGTGGGTCCTTGCAAAAGTCCTTGCGACTGGTTTTCCCTATTGGCACACCGAAAACATCCGATCAAAAAAACATTGAATTTTGTATGTTTATTTTATCCCATTCTGCATGGCACACCGTCATACAGTTGTTTGACTCCCAGTATTGGATATTTGTTACTCAAAAACACGTGTTTCTTACAAAATCCCCATGGCACAGGCTATGTCAATTACGATAAACGGAAGGATCTTATCATGAATGTTTTGAACATGTTTTTGGCAACCAAACTGCGTGGCACACAATGCCTGAAGTATGGTATAAATTTCTGTGTTTTGGTTTATAGATGTAGCCGATCCGCTGCTAACTCCCAGCTGGGTGACGAAACCATTTTCCCCACAGCAGCCCAAGATATGACATGCAACAATTTCTGCAAATAAAGCATCAAATTCCTCAGCTGCTTCTGCCTCAGCCAACAAGTCTCTCATAGTAGAACTTCACCCCCAAACGGGTTTTGAATGACAGTTCTGAACGAGGTCAAAAACGAGGTCAAAACGAGGTCCGAACGAGGTCAGAAAATAGCTTTGGAAACCCCAAGCTCCCAAAAGCAATGCTGAATACAAGGCCAGAATGTACAGGATGCAGCTTCTACCACGAGCTCAGCAGCTCCTACGCAGCCCAGCAGCAGTCTAGCAGCAACCTAGTATCAGCCTAAAGCAGCCTAGCAGTAGCGGAGCAGGAGTCATGGAGCAGCAGTCTAGAAGCAGTCTGCGACAGTCTAGCAGCAGTCTAGCAGCAGTTGAGCACCAGCCCCGCAACAGTCTAGCAGGCTAGCAGAAGTCCTGCAAGAGTGTAGTAGCAATCTAGCAGCAGTGGCGCAGCAGTTTGGCCGCACGTCATAGCAACAACCCAGCAGCCATTTAGGAGCAGCTCAGCAGCAGTTTGGCTCAGCAGCTCAGCATACATCAAGTGTGCCACTGCGAAGTTGGTTTTAAACCAATACTGAAATCAACCTACGTAATACAACAATATCTACACATTATAGCCTTTCCCCATAGACAGTGTCAATTCAGACATCGAAAATGTCAACTAACTTAAACTTATAGTCACAAAGGTGTACCTGATCATTCCAAAGATGCTTTCCTGCAACAGCTCGCTGTTTCGCAACAACCCCCCTGAAACCTTTCCCCCAAGCATATGGATGCATTTTGTCAAAAACGCAACGACTTAAGCACTTGGGAGTACCACTCACTGTTCCTTACACTGACTGATTCTAAATTCATTCCAAGTATTTCCAAGTTGACTCAATAGTCCAATTGCATCCACTTGTTCCAATTCTTCCCTCGGTCAGAGGAAAAAAACACGGTTGAGAGGGTCTCACTTGAAGGCTCTCGCCAGAACATACCCAAAGAACTCGCAGCCTTGGCTGGATCTGCCCAGGGATCGTCCATCTCGCCTCGGTTCCAAAACGTTTTCGAGCACTCGTCGAGCACTCGTCGAGCACTTGGACACTTTGATTCAAAACAATTCAAATGCGGAAAAGGAAAAGAAACCATCGAGAAACATCTGCAAAAGTCCCTGAGCAAGTGACTGCCAGTGGATTTTCCTTTGCTTTCATCGCCCCATTTGGGCCATTTGCCTGAATAATCAACAGCAGCGGCTAATCACTTGACATGTCCTTGAGAAAGTCCTCATCACAAAAGGAAGTACTCAAACAGGCTCAACCGCTGGGCACAAATATCATCAAATATTAAACCTTTTGGTACGAGTAGGCATGTTGAATAAGAGCTTCCGTGCAACTGAGTTGTGCCGCGACATGACATGATTCAACTCAAGTTCACCAACAGATGTCAAACGTTTGATGGGACTCAATCGAAAATGCGAAGTGATTGAAGATGATCGAAGTATCGTTCAAGGAAGCGGCGCATGGTGATGCACGGCCTCCAGGATGATCCCAACATGGACATCGAACCACAAAAGGATCAGCAACGAATGCAAACAATGCCAAATAATGCCAGTTATTTCTGATCAAACAGAATTGTGGGGAACATACAGAAAGTCCTGTATGAACCTCACCACACCACAAGACTTTCATAGCTCGTGACGTTTGCAAAGTATCAGAAGCCTCGTGATGGGATCGCCGCACCTCTGAATGTACTCACTGATCCTGCACACCACTGCTTAGAAGTCAACAATGCATATACAGTAATTCAAAATAGATTAATTAGACAGATTTAGAAAGTCCCAAAGTCCAAGCAACTGCCAACTGCACACATCTGCTTCGCGCGTCAATCAAAACTAAGCACCTAAATGGCAGCCTTGACATCACCCGCTTGACCAACCAAAAACCGAACTGGGAACAAGCTGTAGCCACATGAGCCCACAACAATGCACTCATCGATTTGTACAGGTTTCTGACACAAATTGTGGTATCAGGACCAGAAGGACTCTGGTGGCAGTCAGTGTTGGTGGATGGGGGCTCGCGATGTTGGGAGAACATGCGGTCTGGGACGCAATTAAGGATAAGATGACATTGACAAGAGCTATAATGAATTCCTTGAAGTATTCATTTATCACCCCTGAAATCCTCATCAGAGGGACCCTTATTGGGACAGCCGCCCAGGCTGTTGAAAATTCCAGAAAATTGGTTCTTGTTTATGTTTTTTAGATTTTCAACAATTGTTTGGATTTTTTGTTTTGTTTTGGATTTTTGATGATTTTTGTTGGTATTTTTCCCGAGAGCGTCTGAGCGAAGGGTTCTTCTAACTGTGAAGGTCTGTCATACATCTTCACATCTTCACACCCTCACATCCTCACATCTTCACATCTTCACATCTTCACATCTTCACATCCTCACATCCTCACATCTTCACATCTTCACATCCTCACATCCTCACATCTTCACATCTTCACATCCTCACATCTTCACGTCTTCACATCCTCACATCTTCACATCTTCACATCTTCTCATCTTTACATCTTCACATCTTCACATCCTCACATCTTCACATCTTCACATCTTCACATCTTCACATCCTCACATCTTCACGTCAAGTGTAGGAGTGTACTTCACATCTTCACATCTTCACATCTTCACATCCTCACATCTTCACGTCTTCACATCCTCACATCTACATCTGCACATCTTCACCTCTTCACATCTTCACATTCTCTCTCTCCCTCTCTCTCTCTCTCTCTCTCTCTCTCTCCTCTCTCTCTCTCTCTCCCCTTTTCACTCTCTCCTTCTTCTTCTTTCTCTCTTTAGGCCGCAGGCAGTGCCGACGAGCCGTCACAAAACGTCAACCCTCTCGCAGGAAACGAGGTTCAATCGTCAAAAACTGAAGTAAACTTGCGAGTTCAAGGTGTCCGCGGCAACCCTTCACGCACGAAACGAGGTTCGATCGTCAAAAACTGAAGTAAACTTGCGAGTTCAAGGTGTCCGCGGCAAACCTTCACGCACGAAACGAGGTTCGATCGTCAAAAACTGAAGTAAACTTGCGAGTTCAAGGTGTCCGCGGCAACCCTTCACGCACGAAACGAGGTTCGATCGTCAAAAACTGAAGTAAAATTGCGAGTTCAAGGTGTCCGCGGCAACCCTTCACGCACGAAACGAGGTTCGATCGTCAAAAACCCAGGTAAAATTGCGATTTCTTTGTGGCGGATGAACCCTTCACGCACGAAACGAGGTTCGAGCGTCAAAAACTGAGGTAAAATTGCGAGTCCAAGGTGTCCGACGCACGAAACGAGGTTCGATCGTCAAAAACTAAGGTAAATTTGCGATTTCAATTGTGCTGGATGAAGCCTTCACGCACGAAATGAGGGTCGATCGTCAAAAACTGAGGTAAAATTGCGATTTCAATTGTGCTGGATGAAGCCTTCACGCACGAAATGAGGTTCGATCGTCAAAAACTGAGGTAAAATTGCAAATTTCAACTGTGTGTAAGAGGGTTTGTGCGAAAAAGGAACTGTGTGTAACAGCGTCTGTGTGTAAAAGCGTCTGTGTGTCAAAGTGTCTGTGTGTAAAAGCGTCTGTGTGTAAAAGCTTCTGTGTGTAAAAGCGTCTGTGTGTAAAAGTGTCTGTGTGTAAAAGGGTCTGTGTGTAAAAGCGT
>BGPT01000474.1:26697-50783 GCA_003297045.1 Symbiodinium sp. clade C Y103 | reverse complement strand
GGGAACGGGAAGGGAAGACGAAAGGGAAGGAGAAAGGAAGAAGAAAGCAAGGGGAAAGGAAGAAGAAAGAAACAGGAAAGGACGACGAAGGGAAGATACAAAAGGATCAGTATTCCAGATATTCAAGCTTTGGGAGATGATGGTTTTGGGCATCTCCTGGGGTAAGGACGAAAAAATGCTTTTTTGGGGTATCGTTGGGGTATCGTTAGGGTATCGTTGAGTCCGGTCGGTTCTTCCGTGAAAATTATACTGCGCTATTGTGCACGAATTTCTGACTTGTGTCCCAGCAGCCTGGTGCCCAGCAAACCCTCCCGAGCAGATTGCAGCAGCAGCCACCACTGCAGCAGCAGCCAACACTGCAGCAGCAGCCAACACTGCAGCAGCAGCAGCAGCAGCAGCAGCAGCAAACACTGCAGCAGCAGCCAACACTGCAGCAGCAGCCAACACTGCAGCAGCAGCAGCAGCAGCAGCAAACACTGCAGCAGCAGCCAACACTGCAGCAGCAGTAGCAGCTTCAACTATAGCTTGTCTAGTCTTAGAATCCCTGATTGGAGGATCGCCCAGCATAATGACCTAACCTTGCAACATGGAGACTGATGGTTAGAAAGGCTGTTGTAGTCTCAGTCAAATGCTGGTAAGACAAGGGGGTATCGTTTTTAGGACGTCCCCTATCGTTTTCCAAGCCAAATCCAAAAAAACACATCTGCAGTGAACGCTCCATATAAACTTAAATTACGATANGTCCCCTATCGTTTTCCAAGCCAAATCCAAAAAAACACATCTGCAGTGAACGCTCCATATAAACTTAAATTACGATAATTTAGATCCCGGCTCATATACTCACAAGCAACTGGGGAAATCTTACCCAATGCACGGAAGCAGCGCCTGCGGAGTCAAGGTATCATCTTCAGCCATGCTGGAAAATAAATCAAGCTAAGCTGGTGGTGAAATATGAGAGCTGCTACCAAACGTCTTTGAAGTATTCTTCCAATGCCGATTTGCGTGCTGTTGCCTAATCTTTTGCGCGTATAGATTCTGGGTTCCCCGGTCCATGTGAAGAGATCACGCGGTGCTATGGCTATGGTGTGGCACTGAAGTTTCTAGCATGACTAGGTTCATCCTGAAGTCAGATTGATTCTGATTTTGTGACTTTTTCAAGTCTCGTGTGGCATGGGTCTAAGCATCCTGGGCCCTGGCCCCTGCATCTTGAATGGCAGCAGGACCAACGTGTCATCTTGAACCTTTTGAGTTCCCATGAGTGGGAAAGAATATGAAGTGCCCATGAACATAGAACAAAATCCGGAGGTTGCAGTGCCACTTGACGAGCTGATTACATCTGATTCTCTAGATTCAGAGGTGCCAAATGGACATCACGGACTCAGCCCCTCCGCATCATTTTGGCGGAGCTTGCTCGCCGTGCTGGCTTGGCCAAGAAAGGCGCACCCCCCATCAGTCCTTCAAAGACAAACAACAAACTTTGATGACCTTCGTATAAGCTCTTCCCTGGCAAACAAATGAACGACCCAATTGCTCTCCATGAAACGATTGGAGCCGAGCTGACGACTTGATCCACATATCCATGGGGGCTTATGCAAAGGGCACTGGATACCCAAAGTCTCAATTCCAGGTTGAATATCTCCTGCCATTGCCTTGTCACAAGGCTGAAGCCAACCAAAGCCACAGTGACCCTTGCAATGCAAAATAGCAATGCAAAAGCAACACAGTTGACATAGTGTGTGACCGTCCTGCATTGGTCTCCTCAAGCAACACCCGCCTCATGAACACGCGGCGTGCACAAGCTTGCTGTCAGTCCCTACGCTCATTTTCCAGAAACGTGTTAGAAAATCATGGAGAAAGTTCGAGCAGTTCTCTTAAAGTCTCTGAAATAGAACTCCGATCATTTCTCTGTGGAAACAAGCTATGCATTCCAGCTCTAGAACGGTTGGTGCGAATCCACAAGTTCTTGAAGGAAATTGAAACAACGAATCCTGCAACCGGCAGCGGGTGGAAAGTGGAAACTCTGCTCAAAGTTGTTGGTGGTTGTGAGGCAATGGATCCTCAACGCAATCTTATCTAAGATTTCCTTAAATGGTAGACAGCACCAAACAAATCCCTGTTGCAAGGACAAGGCGGGCTGGGAATTGCTTGCAGGCATGATTGATGATGTATGGGACGGATCTATCTCGTTTATTCTCGTTTCATCAGAGTGGGCCGCGCCTGGTGTACATCACAACCTCCGTGTCGTCAAGGCCCTTCAGGGATTTTCTGGGCGGCTCTGAGGACTGCAGTGGCGGCGCCTCAAAATTGGCTGTGCGACAGGACTCATTGGATCTCATTGGATCTCATCATTCGATCAATATGATCAATATGATGGTATGATGAGAATATAATGGAAGATAGAATATAAAATAATATATATATATATATATGTATAGATATGTATAGTGGATATTAGTCGTGGGTCAAGTGCGACACATGAAAATGCAGGCCAACTGGTGCATCGGGTTCGCTTCAATTTCTTTGAATCTGGGACGTTGGTTCACCCACAAGGCATGACCGGCATGACTTTGCTCGCCCACAAGTGACTCGCACAACTGAGCGAGCTAAAAATCCCTGGCCAGTGTGTGCCCGGGCTACACCAATACACGCACAGAGAACTCTTAAGTGCTGGCTTCCTTACATTTACAGTCTTGGCCCAGTCTTGGCATATCTTTGGGTGTTGACCCAATTTGCTTTGAAGTTACCCAATAGCTCGAAGAACAATAAAGATCAATACAGTGGAGATGGAGAAGACGGACGCTGTTTGCAAGTGGCTCTCCAGCGCTTCCAGGTAGGCAGGATCGCCTTGGGCCGCCGTTGGACGGCAACAAAAGCCTAGACATGCCGAGACTACTCAAGCCCACGCAAGAAGTGGATAAAGAATGATAAAGATAGAAGGCAATGGGTGAAAACGGGTGCGAATCTGTGCATTCTCAGTCTAAGAACATGCAACACTGCTAAAAATTCAGATATGTTCACAGCGGCATAGAAGTGTCCTTGAGAACTTCCCCCTGCTTGGCCCAGTCACTACAACAATGAAGTTCTTGGGGTCACAGAAATCACTTGAAGAAGGGAAAGGAATCCGCATCACCACTATGCGGTTTGAGTGCTTTGGAATGCTTTGGACTCTTGTCTTGGCTTCTGAGTTCGTGGCACTTCTGACCTCTGAACTCTTTGACCTCTTCACATGGGGGCGGCGAGAAGCTGCCCACAGCAAGACCAAAGGAAACCGGCGCTACACATGAGGCCCTGGAGTATCAAATGAATTCAAATGCAGATGCACAAAATACATGTAAGAAAAGTGTTGCTCCGAAGATCTCTGGCCTGCGAGAGCGGCTGGAGATACTTGGCACCTAGCTTTGCAATGTCAAGTTTTTGTCAGTCCGACTTGAGAATGCCTGATCAGCTGTGGCTCAGAAATCGTTGAAGGATGCGAGGGTTCGAAAAACGGAAGAACTACCGTCTTTGTGATATGGCCAGCTGCTACAAAAACAAGAAATTTGCAAAGAGAGGTGCTTTAGATCAGCCCTTTGAAATCAGTCACCTACCAAACATGCGTCAAGCATCGTCAATCCCACAATGCGTCAAACTCTTTGCATCGGCTTCTGCTCTCTTTACTCCGCTCGTATGCCAATCATTATGCACCTCGTTCTGTTCCTCGGCCAGTACTCTCCTGCAATCTGCAGAATGCACTGGTACGATTCGGTACGATCTTCCATGTGCTTCTCATCCATCCCTCGCTACACGAATTCCTGTTCCAAAATGTTGGCGACGTGGTAGGGCTGGGAGCCCTGACTCAAAATTGTGAAGAATGTGTCAGAACCAGGCTGTGCCACACCACTGCTAAGATGTCAAGAATCTGAGAAACATGATCATTGGATATCATTGGTAATTGAAATTTGAAACTTGCATGCAAACAAAGGCCTCTCCCTTGAAGGTCTGGAAATGCCATGCGAAGCACCTAAGCACTGCATGGATCAGGAAACGTGCGGAAACGTCATGCAAATGACATGGATCGACAAGGGGTTGCTTGACGCTTTGATAATAGGAAACTAAAAGATTGCAATTTGAATCAATTTGATACATTTTGGTGCAAATCAGGACCAAGAAAATGCTCAAAGATTATGGCTAGCCTGACCAGAGACTATAGGGATGACACCTCGCATGAGGTTGAGGTTCTACAGCAAGTGGGTGAAATCATAGGAGGCCTTAAATTTGTTCCCCAAAGTCGAGTACTCAAAGCGGGCTCGAGAGGATTGACTTGGATGCTGCTGACGCTCAAAGCATCCAACCTGCCCAGCTTTGACCAATGGCTCACTTATTCAGTAATTGTTCATGCTCCCTTAAAATCTGATGAAGTGCTGAGCTTTACTAAGTGTATCTAAGTGTCCTGCTTGAGCCCATTGGGCTGCTACACTCAGAGCCACAGGTTGTATTGCTAGTGCCAGGCCTGCAAGTAGCCGCAGCCGAGCACAGTTTCCACGAAATCGATTGAAATCGTGTGGAGCATGTGGAGCTGAGCCCAGCGTCACATCACTGTCAAATACAAAGTCAAAAGCAAAGTCGAATGCTGTCAGTAAGCCGACTTTTGTCCTCCAAATTTCAAAATGGGGAGATATGGGGAGGTAAAATAGCGGACCAGCCTGGAATGCATCCCGCGCAGCCGTGGCGTCTGAATTGCTGCCTGACCATTTCCACTCCACGCTACTCCCCATGAAACCGAACAAAAGGAGCCAGGCAGATTTACAGTGGAGAGCTAGAGAATGCTAGAGACAGAGCGACAATGAGTGACAGATACAAAGAACAAGCAAAGATATCACAACTTTCTACAAGTTTCATTGCATGCCATACTCTGTCATTAATTATTTGAAAAAGAATAACAGGTGCAAGTCTGTCAGTCCTATGTCAGAATGTCAGCTGGCAAGAACAAGTCGTCTCACAATTGCCTTGAGTTTTGCTGGAAGACCGGGGACTTCCTCAGTTCGAACAACGATTTGAACAACGATTCGCCGTGGAGAGGCAAAACAAACGCACGCTGTCACATGCCAAAACAAAAATATATGAAAATATTATGAAAATAAAAACAAACGCCTCTGAAAGCCTCCCAGTATCTCCCAGTCCAGCTGTTTGCCCTACCAGTAGTAACTCCGAGTATCTGGTAGCAACTCCTAGGATGTAAAATGTCTTGTGTTGATTAATTGATTCTTTCAGATTTCTCAAAAGCACTCCGGTCGGCTCAGACAGGCCACCCCTGCAGCTCTTACAGAAGGATACAAGCGCAAAGGCCCACGCGGCCTCTACAAGAGAACATCATTAGAACATCCACTACAGTAGAATCCACTATCATCAATCTCTGCATGTGATTCTGCAACACAAAATGAACGGGCTTGCTGTCCAGGCAAACTGAGCGAGGCGTGCGACAGTGTCCCACGCCTTACCAAGGGCTCCTGGTGGATGTACACACCGCACTTCTTAACTTCTTCAGCCGCTCGTGTGCAGAAGTCCTGTTTGGCAGCAACATGCTTTGCGTGTTTGCGTGTGTCATGTAATATCTGAGTCAATGAGGCAAAATCAGCTGAAGCAATACCTGAATCCTTCTCTAAGCTCCTTGTACTTCCAAGGTGATTCAGTGTGCTCGTGCGTCGTCAAGTCACGAACCTAACAGGCTCCGCAAACCCTTCTTTTGAAAGGCAGGACTTACATTTGATATCTCACGAAAACCCTTTGCCGATTCCCTTCAGATTTGTTTTCCGCACCTCTTCCCTGCAGTTTTGGTAACTCGGTCAGTCTTCTCTTCTGGATGCATAAGCAACTTAATCTCGGTGGAGCTTCGGCAAACCTTTACCGCTTCCATGGGAAGGGGTTTCTCTTGCGTGAGCCCAATTTGGCTTCATGGCCACATCCCCATGCAGTGCCCATACAACTTACTTTCATGGAGCCTTGTGACGCCGTTCATATTGCAAGATACATTGTAATTCTGGCTTGTGTGTGCTTGCTTGCGGGCAAACTTTCGCATTTTCCAACCAAAAATCCCGATGCACACCTGGCAACAGCTGCTCTGGACCCGACCGGCCCGACCAATTCAAGAATGACGTCTCAAGCCCCGGCAGAGGGGCCGGCAAAGGAAGAGATAAAAAAAAATGAACCAACATACTAAAATTACACAAAATTACTAAAGATACCAGAAGCATCCAAAGGCAGTGGACCAGCAAACCAAACAGCAAACTGAACTCCGCTGACGCCCGTCAATTCGCTCCCGCAGCAACATTAGCAATCTATGGAACTTCCATGTGCCTGCAAGGTATGAGATCGACAGGTTGCAGTGTTTCTGAAGTCTTGGACTAAGCCTTCCACTGTCACCTTGCGCGATACCCCTGTCATCCCCTGTCGACGTCAGCAGCTGCAATCGCAAGGGCCAGAAATGTTTTGATCATCTACGAACAACTATATATATATATATATAGTATATACACACACACGGATATTGGTGTATATATGTATATATATATATTATGTATATAAATATAGTATATTCTTATTATTATACACATATCTATCCGATCTGTTGAGATCATACCGAAGGAGTTGCAGGCTACTTGCCGAAATATGTCAGGCATGTTCTGACGGCCTCCCTCAGGCATGGCCCGCCACCATGGGCTATCAAACGGCTGCACTGCAGGCTTCGCAAGGTGGGGGCTGTTCGATTTGACACAAATGCTGCAAATGCAAACTTTGTCCTTGCAGGCCTTTGATCAAGAATGGTTGCATGATATTTCATGCAGTGCCATCAAAAAATGCATCATATTTGGCAGCATGTTGCCAAACGCATCCAAACGCGGCATTGCAGCAAAGCCTTTTGGGTGACTTTAGTACCAATGTGAGGCGATAAAGGTCAGTAATGCCTGTATCGCCTTTTTGCTTGGTCTCCGATAACGGCTCACAGCCAACAATCAGCAATTGCCATTGCTACAATATCAGTTCACTTTGCATTTCGAAAACCTTAACGATGAGCTTGTCCTGAAATATCCTGACTGTCCTGAATATTTAAGGCTGGGCGCCCTGGCACAGCTTTGGTGAGCCAAAGCTTCTACTGGACACTAATGCAAGTGCTTGGCCAAGCTGCAAGCTCTTTCTGCTTGAGCATGATGGCATCGTAATTTTGGCGTTTATCCACGTCTGGAAATGGGGTCTGAAAATCATCACTACTTCAGAATGCTTCAGACTTAGATGTTTGTGAACCAGCCAATATCCTGGCTCGACTGGTAGCCTATCTCTCCATCGACTGCCATGGTGATGCGGCTGTGAGGCTGTGGGATGCTTATTATTCATGTGAAGGAGGAGAGTTTCCGGATGTAGTTGGATGAATTAGGAAGAAACATGAAGAAACTCAATCATGGATTACTTTAACTTCCCTTCAAATCACCCTTATTGGTTTTGGCGGCTGCTCAATGGATCTTGGTGGATCTCAGTGGAATCGTTCCGTCACTAAGCTTGGCGAAGAACTGCTGGGACTCATGTACATCGTGCTTCTGCAGCACGTCGTGCTCAGGTGCCATACTGCTCAGCAATCAGGACATGGCAGTGCCATGCCTGGTCATGGAAACTCGGCAAAAGAGCAAGAAGAAACAAAATGAAACAAACACCCAGATCTTCGCAGTCCAGGTCCCTCGTTGGGACAGCTGATCTTCGATGATCTTCCAGCTGTTGCTAAACACCCCTCACAGTATCGCATATCAAAGGAATCATGGCGAGCATATATTTTCTTGCTCCCGTTTGTATCTAGCAAACAGAATCCTGTACCATACTTATATGCTATAATTATTGAATGCCTTCATCGTGTGCAATTCACCTTGCAGGATAGCTGTACAGCTGCACCTATCGTCTCCGACGGGATCTTGACCGAGACCTGCAGAGGTAAGATTGTGAGTAACATATAGTAACATCATGTTCCGTTTCTGCGACGCATCACGATTCTGCGGAAAGGTGATGTAACTGGGTGACACAGCATGCCGTGATATCGTTCCGCGTCTCTGTAAGCCTCCCCAGCCCCATCAATCATCATCAATACATCCTGACACAGCCCTGCCACGACTGCAGGCCCCTCCGTGCCTCGATTTGCTGGTATAGCGTTCTCGACTTCTCCCCCGCTCTCGCCCTCCACTCTTCTGCTCTCGTATGAGCTCGTCAAGATTGCCGACCGCCCTCAAACCCAGAGGTTCGACCGAGATGACCGAAGTAGCCCAAGCGGCCCAACCCCAAAGCAAAAGAACTGCCAGCTGTATTGAGATGGTAGTGGGTTTGCGCTGGTAGACAGGGATTGCTTGGCCGACCCTGGAAATGGTGGTGCTGAATGAAAGCACTGTCCAAGTGGGTCGCAAGATCTGAGACTGCAACTTCAGGTGATTGAGCATTGGCCTGGGGTCAACGGATGTCAACGCTTGAATGCCCGTTGCTGTAAGACCTTCATGGAAGGCATGGAGACCGTTTCTGTGGTTGAAATCTGGGATATCTGGGGGCTGGGGGATAAGTACACAAAGTGTATCAAAATGCAACCTGCATATCTACAGCAAACATTCAAAACATGGCTGGCAGCTGAATGTGCGGCAGTATGAGCAAAAGGTATGACATTTCCTTGGAGTTGGGAGGTGTCTGTAGCCATATGAGTTGAATCTTTGTGCTATTTGCTTCGCAAGATCTTGGTCAAGGACAGGATCGCTTGGGAAGGGTTCGCAGCCCCCTTCAAGAGCTTGTCCATCTGCGCCATATCCTAGAAGCCAAAAACACCCAAATAAAGTGGGAAGGCTACGATTGTCGCCCAAACATGCAAGACAGATGGAGTGATGAATTGCCGCACTTCCATGTTCGCTGACTTCAAAGTTGCAAGCCTCTATTTTCTCATCTCTTGGATGAACTACTTCGACAAACTTCGCCAACGCCCTGCGGTGAACGTCGTAAAAATAAGGTCAAACATGGTCAACCATGGTCAAACAAAATCAAACAATGCATCTTGACACGAGTCGCGTGATTACAAGCTTCTCCTCTGTGCATCCATATGCTGGCCATCAGTTTGCTATTTCTCTTCGTGTTCGTCTTGTGGGCCGGCCATGTCTCGAACAATCGTCGACAATGACGAGGCCTGTCATCCAACCGCCAT
This sequence comes from Symbiodinium sp. clade C Y103, assembly GCA_003297045.1. NCBI lineage: Eukaryota > Dinophyceae > Suessiales > Symbiodiniaceae > Cladocopium > Cladocopium sp. clade C. The sequence goes on along the minus strand of BGPT01000474.1, from coordinate 41,590 downwards.
CGATTTTTGAACTGCAGCATGGCCTGCACCAGCCGAAGCATCATCCGTGTCATTCGGTATTCTGCGATTTGACTACAGCTGCCTCTCATTGAAGTCTCTTTCTAATATGCGGTAATATTTCGTAATGGGCTGCAATGCTTAGTTTTTTTTTCAAGAAAATCCTCTTTGTTTGATGTCTTCGTGGCCCGCTGAGCTCAGTGCTTGATCCAGCTTTGCAGCTCCAGTGAAGCAGCCTCTCCTCAGCTTTGACTGACAACTTCATCAACTTCCATGTCTGTCGACGTCCGATATGAGTCCCAGCATGATCCAGCATGTCACACGCCTTGCTTGCAACTCTAGTGAATGTGGACGAATGTGTAAAACAGGCACAACAACCCAGCCTTCCAAGACTTGCTGGAAGCAGGTATACATGGACATTGGATGACATTGGACTGCAGTAGCTATCGACAAACAAGGTCTTCTTCTGCGACAAGCTGCTCCATCTCACCTATTTTGACCATGAGGAAACCAGAGGGCTTGCTTGCATTTTCGCAAACCTTGGGCAGCAAGCATGAAGTAACCCCTGCTTTTTACTTTGCTCCTTTGGTCAAAGCATTCACTTGTTGCCAGTCCCTTGCCTCCCACAAGGCTTTCATGTCTGCGTCGAAAGTCGATTCCCGTGTGAGCAGTACATCCTCGGAGCCAAGTTTGTTCCAACCCGTCTCGCCAACTGGCCGACCATGTCTAGCCATTGCTTTAAAGCAAACTTACATATTGGAATATTGCATCAAATAATGTCAAATTGATTCGAATTGGATGAAGCAGTGAGATGACATGACTGCTATGTTTGCGGCATTGAGCCGCCGCATGATGCGCTCTTCGATGTTGAAGGTCTTGCACAGAGCTTCCACCTTCGGCAGGGTAGCAGAATTTGCAATGATGACAGGAAAACATGACCCAGGAGGAACTCACAGGCTGACAGCAGCCGTGTCAAAATGATCTACACATGTGACAATACGTGCCCGTCAAACAGTGCCGCACACCGTACTCTGATAACACGCTCTTAAACCGAACCAAACATCCTGACACCCTTCAAGTTGACCGTAAAACGATTCAAGAGGGGTTGCAAGGCCATAAGGAGACACAACCTGCGGATCGATTGGCATTTGGCCTTAGCGATTAGTGAGGCATCTATCTAGAAAGGCGATGCTCGGCATCACGTGGCGTCATTGGAGCAGTCACAGTGCATTCACAGGAGTCGTTGCATGTCATTGGTCGAGTCATTGAGTCATTGAGGTATGGGCAATGCTCAGCATTGGGCGCAAGTTTGCCCTTGCCTCGTCCTTTCCTCTTGTCCTTGGGCAAACCTCACAGACACAACGGGCAACTCCCAAATCTCCCAAGGCCTGGGCTTGGACCAAAGACAAAAACCAAATGGAGCAACATGTAGGATGTGAGATAACATGAGTATATAACAGAGTATATCATATTGTATTATCATATATCATCATGTATCATCACATATCATCACATATCATCCAAGTATTGATTCCCGATGATACCATGTCATGCATCTTCTTGCAAACACTTGAGATGACCACTTCAAACTCAAAAGCATGAAGTGCTACACAAAACCGGCAGTCTGAAGTTGAGATGCTCTCCGCCAAGTCTTCCTGAGGATTTGCCTGCAGTCGATTCCGCTGACTATCACAGGAAGTGGACAAATTGAGCCGGTGTTTTCTTCTTTCCTGGGTGCTGTTTCTGTCCTCGTTGCTCTTCTGCTGTGATTGTTTGCTGGTCTGATCTGGTCTGTGTTTGGACCAGGTTTCACATCTTTCAGTTGTAGGGAGCCTCTGAGGCTGTGAAGGCGGTGCCCATCGGATTCATCCTGGGCTTGTGGAAAGGTTCGATTTAGCCAAATGTACAGCAGCTTGGACCGCCATTGTACAGTAAGGTTGGGGGCGTTGCAGAGCTACAAAGCCTCACAAGCCAAGGTTGTATGTTGGCACCGGTTAGTGCCGGTTGGCTTTAGGATAATTCAATAAAAGTCAATAAATTTGCATCGATTTGCACCCTTGAGATCTCTTGAGCGCACTCAACATCATTCAACCATATTTCAGCACTGTCTGTTTCATGTTCTCATACCCTGGCCGAGGTCGTCACATCATTCCCATCATGGGATTCATCATCATCATAGGGTTCATGCCCATGGGAGACCTCGTCATGGGGCCACAAACTTTCATTCGTGCCGTTTGAATTCCATTCGTGCCATTTGCACCCATTGGCTACCAACTAGCACAGCGAAACATTCATGAAGATGCTACAGCAACTTATCAGCAACTTCAAACCAGGCGCATGCCCATCATGCCCATCGGCTGCGCCATTGGCTGACCCATTGACTGACCCATTGACGGACCCATTGGCTGACCCATTGGCTGGCACATTGGCTGGCCCATGGGTTGGCCCATGGGTTGGCCCATGGGTTGGCCCATGGGTTGGCTCATTGGCACTCCGGAACTAGGCATAGACGATGGCATGCTCATTCCCATGCCAGGCACCTTGATCTTGAAGCGAAGTGTCCAACTACACAAACATCATCAAACAATATCAAAGGCCAAAACGCAACGAGCCATACCGACCTTCATCGCTGTTGTCAGTCTGAGCTTGCAATGAAGGTGCAAGAACATGCAAGAAAGGAAAATGATCTATATGCTAAGGTCCCTACCATGCCTGCCATACCCATGCCAGTCATGGACATACCCATGCATCCGCTTGGCGACATGCATCCGCTCTGCATGCACCCACCTACGTCAGCAACGAGTTGTGCACACTCAACTCCGGAGGAGTGGGGATGCAAATGGATGCAGTATGACACCGTGTCCTCTCACACACACAAAATTGCTACTGATTGGTCTTTCTGCACATCCGCCACTATCCGCCACTGGTGTGCTGTCGAGAGACCATCTCCTTGCATGGCCGTGGGCTTCAGCCCGCTTTGTTTCAGCTATGGCTTGGGAGGAAATGATTCTTTGTGTTTTTTTGTGTTTTTCTCTAATGATTCTCATCTCTCTGAATCTTTGTGTGGGTATGGATTTTGCCTGCTCTGCTGTCAAAATGTTGTCTTGATGGTTTGATTGTTTTGCGCGCGGTAAAAGTATCAGGAGACTGCATGATAGTGCTGATCCAATCAGATACACAGCTACGCTGCCACTCATCAAAGCTCGTCATTTTTTTCCGCAGCCATCGCATCCCGAGCTGACGGCAGTCCATGGTGTCCTGCAAGAAACCGAGCAACGGCTGAGACAACAATGGCTTAGTGGCACCTGGTGGGTACTATGTCAGGAAACCATGGTCACAGAATGAACACTTTCAAGCAGAACATGGCAGAACTCTGAACAAGCGTTTCAATGCATTTCATTTGCAGGGCACTGTGCAAGGATGGGGGAAGGTTTCTTGGAAAATGTCAGAAACAGGATCATGTCCGTATGTGGTGCACTATCCCCAGCACAAGAAGGACCAAATCAGATTCAAGCTGATGTAGGTCCAAGATGGTCTAAGTAGGACCTTGAGTAGGCACGTGCTAAGATAACCTGTGGTAAGTAGGCCCAGTAGGCATGTGCGGCATGGCGCACAAAATTAAGCGCGGGTGGGCTGGAGCCAAACCAGAAATCTTCAAGGAGCAGGCAAAAAACGGCATTCCAAAACAGTGCAAGCGGTGCGCCGCAGATGAGCGCACCAAGTGAAATAAGATGAAATTAGATGAAATTAGTCTATGCTGTCAATTGACACTGTCAATGCTATGGATTTTCTCGGCAGTTGCTTTGAATTTGTCATTTGACCAAACTGCTACGAACTTCTGTTTGTGGAACGGGTCCTCTAAGCAAGTCCAGCTTTGGCGAGGGCTGCGTAAGCTGCCTGGATCTTCTGAAAATATTCGCAGCTACGATCGTCAGATTGTTTGTCCTAAGTTGGACCAAACGCATGAACTGCACAAAAATTCACTAGTCAAAAGCGTAGCCGAGCTATAACCCATTGCATCAGCAAGAATTTCTATTTCTTGCCGTGTGTGATACAATGTGCAGGTTTTTTCGTGGATTCCAACTCTTAAAGTGGGCAAACCATGATGGACGCCCTGCTTGAAATTGCAAGTTCAATATCCAGCTGAGAGGCTGGGTGATGTTTGAGGGCAAGTGCGCCTTCGCAGAGCAGGGTCTTGAGAGAAACAAGACACAAACCAAAGAAAGGCTAATAATCATTGACAACCTATTAGAAGCCAGGGTGCCATGTTGTTCTACTTTATTTTGCATCTTACGATTGCACATCTGCATGTGCATGAGCAATCCAGTATGATATGCGGCGCTAAGAAATGAATGAACCACCTTCCCAGGGATAGAATTTTATTTACATATTACAAACCCTAAGTATCCCTAAGTATCTTAAACTTTTACCGATCTCTTGAAGCTTTTGGCCAGCTTGTTTGCATATTTATGCAACTCTACGGCCATTTGCTAGTGACATCCACTGCTGCCGTGACGCGATAGGCACGTCTCACTTCCTCTGGGGTCGCTGTGTGACTTATGCCCAAGGTGTTGTAGTGTGGCAACGCCTGCCGCGTCGATCCGGCGTCTGCCTTGGCCACACAGAACTTTCAAGTCAAAATATGCCAACGTATTGCATGTCAAAATTGCGAAGCAGAAACAGCACAGGCATGTCAAAACCATTCAAAATCAGTCTCAGTCTGAAGTAACACAAAGATTTTTGTAGCCGTTGGCACCGCCAACCGTGGCCGAATGTAGCCATTTGAGAAGAAGTACCTTGCACCGCACCACGTCTACTGGGCGCCAAAAGCTTATAATCTCCACTTCAAAAAGACACGAGAATGGCACGAACATGGCTGTAAGGCACCAGTGCCCACTGCAGCAGGACATCCAATTTGGGCCCAATGCAAACCCTTCATACCAGTGGGGGCACCTTGATGTCAGAAGGTAGCTCTGAGAGCCTCTTGTGACTTTGGATAGAACGTCCTATCAAAGGAATTTACTTGAACATGTGTCTGCACCTCAGTCGGATTTTCGCAGCAAGAACTTCAATCAAAACTAAAGAAACCATGACTAATAAACAAGTTTTTTCATGTCGGATTTCCAACCCGCCAGTTCGGTTTCCTCACCCCAGTTTTACATATTTTGCGCTCGACGCTGCATTCATCATTCTATGTAGCCAAGGCTTTCGGCTTGTCATGACTTCTCAATGCAACACTCCTTATCGGTGCTCCCCTGGTGCTTGTGTGCGTTGGGTACTAGCATCTTGCTCTCCCCTGCGCAGCAATAATCTGAACACAAACGTGGATCGTAGCACTCCACATCTGTGCTGCCCAAAAGGCTTGGATCCTCCTTGCGCTTCCATCTGGTGTCGTGGGAAGTGGTGTACTGACTGCAGTGCAAAGGCACGCAGCACTCTTCATTTGTGCTGCCTTGCCACTTGTAGGTATTTGTGTCCACCTTCTTGTACCACTGTGTGCCCTTGCCTGTCTTGTTGCGGTCTGTGTCGCAAACAAACTCGCCGCAGAAAATTGGGTCACAGCACTGCTCAAAAGTGCTGCCTTGCAAGGTGCCATCATTTGGTTTCGGCTTCCATTGGGTTGCCGGGTCACATGTCTCAGGCAAACAAATCAGCTTGTCGCAGCATTCATCGTCAGACCAACCTTTTCGGTCTGTATTCGTCATAGCATTCTGCTCAGCTCTGTGTACCCATTTGGTTGGATCGCTGCACTTCCAATCCTTGCAACTTTTTGTCTCGCAACATTCCTCGTCAGTGCTGCCCAAACGCTTTCCTGGATTCACCAGTAGCCTAAGAGAGTCTTTGCTGCACTTGTATTTGTCACATGTGAGCTTCTGGCAGCACTGCTCTTTTGTGCTTCCCACCAAAGCACCCGGCTTTGGCTTCCATTTCGTATTGTTTGGGCAGGCAAAGGTGTCGCACTTCAAAACGTCACAGCATGTGCCACGATCGCTGCCCCGCAAATTCTCGGCGCCTGGGCGCAAGCCGTATGTATCATTCGGTGCACAAACGAAGTCCTTGCAGAAGAGCGGCTCGCAGCATTCAGCATCGGTACTTCCTTTCCTTGCCACACCAGGCGATTCCCAAATATCCAATTTCTTGGATTTTCCAGGCTCCCGGCAGGTGTGCGTTGCACACAACCTCTCCTCACAGCACTCTTCTGGAGTACTACCAAGCAGCCCAACATCGCCCTTGTCTACCCACTTGGTCTCATTGATGCACAAATTCTCAGGGCAGAAGATTGGGATGCAACAAGTTTCGATGTTGTAGCCAGGCTTGCCCTTGGTGAAGTTCCTTTGTCATCCGAGGACAACACTCAAACAGCATCACAGAAATGACATGAATCAAGGAAGTGATGGGAAAGACAGCAAATTTCAGTTCATGTTCCAGGAGCTGTGTCAACAGGCCACCGCCTTACGTAGCCACTTTTGGTCCGTTTTGTCATAGAAAAGGTTTGCGGAAAGTCTGAGAACATCACAGAATGTCACATCAGAGAAAGAGACATTGGTTTTGGAGTGCCTGGGAGAGTTTGAATTTGGATGCAAGCAACTGCAATCGTGTGAAACAAACATGGAAGCAGGAAATTGAAGATGTAGCTGAGCTTCTCATGAGGCGTGTACTTCCCCTCAGGGCATTTCACACCTTCGTCTTGGCAAAGCCGCTTGTCGCAACACCGAGCCTCTGAATGGCCAAAGACATTCGCACCCTTCAGCTTGGAATGTGCAGGGCATTGGTAGTCATCACATGACCTGCCGGACTCCAGGACAAGCGTGTGGTCGGGTATGGTCATCTCAACGCAAGTGAGGGCTTTACAATCTCTACAGTTACAGCAAAAGTAAGCTGGGAAAAAAACGACTGTGAGGAAAACTTTCCAATACTCTGTGACTTGGCCTTGTAAGTGTCCTGTCACATCTTTGGTTTCAAGTCACCTGCTACCGTACGTTGCTGCTATACCATTTCAATTTATTTCACTTGTTGCCCGTTCTGTATCGTTCTGCTATGTATTGCTGCGTTCTGTTTTCCAATATAATAATACTATATTTTCTAAGGAATGCATAGGAATACTATGACCACCTCGTGACCACCTCAAGCGCCGGTCCAGGAATGTCCAGGATGATACGAGAGCAGCATGCTGTGACCATGCTGTGACCTTCCAATCTCAGGCAAGTGGCTGTGGGGTAAGACAAATGTCCGTCATGTAGACCTGCCCTGTTGTCCAATTGCCAGGTGCCAGGTACCTCAGACTGTGGAAATTGGACTGGGCAAGGAACTCCGCAAATGGATTTCGACAAATTTCAGCTCAGTTTGGGCATCAGAACAGTATCAGAACTTTCAATGCTCTCACAGTTCTCCAGACATCTCCGACTAGGCTCTATTTGGGCTCTGTTTAGTCTCTTGATGTCTGTTGTGCTCAGGTGCTGAAACTCGAGTTTGTCTGCAGCCTGCCCAACAGGTCCTGCAACTTCCTTCACCCAGCCTTGGGCGCCTGCTGGGACCTTGATAGTGAGAAAGCCACCCTTTGACCCAGCAAAACCCATGGTGCGGTCAACCGTGCTGTCGGAATAGAAGGTTGCCTTGAGAACCCAGTGCATGCCGATCTTCCACTCTGGGTCTTTGATCATCCTAACAAACAGGGACAAGTCTCAAAGAACACATGCTTTGGCAAACGCTGAAGCTCCAAGAAACATGAATTGAAACAGAAGAGAGGCAGCGACCCAGCATGAATAAAACATAATAAGACAACTCAAAAAAAACAACACAATTGCATGGGAATCAGAGATGAATGAGAGATGAATGGGAGATTGATGAGAGATGAATGAGAGATGAATGAGAGATGAATGAGAGATGAGGATATCTACGGCCAGTTGGCCGACAAGATTTGAAATCTGGCCCAGGGACGCTTCGCGAAGCTTCTCCGTGTCCCAGATTGCATCCAAGGGATTGAGGCCCTGCTCCTGCACTCTCAAAACAAGAAGTTTTCCCAATATCTCAACATATACAAGCCTGTATAGGATATCTTGACCAAACATTTCAAAATGAACATAATGAACATGATATATGTATATATATATATATATATATGTATATATATATATAATATATATATATATATTATAATTTGATGATATCCTACATCAACCTCCATCATGGAGAGGCAGCAGTTTTGAGCAACCTCAAAAGTCGGCAAAACCTCGCTCCTTGCTGATATTGTAACTAGTGGCCAGTGATGAGGGGAAACGGTTTTCCAAATTGTTCGGACAGGGATTATTCTCTCTTCGCATGGACATAGCCTCAGCTCACTGCTTCCAAAGGTGGCCTGGAGGACTGCAGTTGCTGTTCAGATCCAAAGCGATTAACATGACACCGGGAAAACCAAATGCGGCCCAGGTACGGTGACTTTTGCTGCATTGACCCAGGCTGGCAGAAGTGCCAGCCCAAGAAACTTCATGGTGGCGGAAGGGCACGCTTTGCCAAGCATACGCGTGCCACTTGTCTTCGAAGCAGGGTTGAGCCCAAAAAGAGATAGAGAAGCCATGCGTGACTGAAATTAAAATAATCATGTCAAACAAGACTCATTACCAGCAAGCGTTGCCACATGATACATGTGAGATCATGTGAGCATATTATGTGAGCTGCATAAGTCTTTCCGGCTAGCACTACAGGGACTGAGCCTGCTTGTCTTAACAAATCTGAGACTTGACTTGCCAAAACTGAAACATTTGCAATGAGGATCAACCAAACATAACCAAACCCACCACCGCCCTGCCACAAGCAAAGTGACTGTCGCAACTCTGCATCGCTCCACCGATCCGCTTCTGGACCCAGAGCTGGACCATTGAAACTGGGAAACTCCTTGGCAGCTCAACACAGTGGGCAATCAAAGAAACAGTAACAAACATGGTCAAATACATTCAAATACTGGACAGCATTGAACACCATGAACACCTGCATCAGTTCTTCACTTCATTGCCTAGCAAACAAGAGGGTCAACGCCTCTCAACCCGAGTAAGTTAGAAAGTTCACGTCTAGCACAATCCAAAAGGACACACCACGCTTTCTTCATTATTTCCTCTTGTGTCTCCGTGCAGCACTGTGATGCGCTGATTTTTTTCTGGACCGTGGCAATTGGCTCCTCCAGGAGACGCTGAATACGCGGGTTCGACTTCCAGCCGTCGTCAGCTGATTTTCCAGCCTTGCCGCCAAGTTTGCATCTGCAAGGCCGGAATATCCAAAGAGATTGAACAAGGAGGATATCCATACAAATTCCACACAAATCCTAGACACAATTGATACTTCAACATCTTCAACAATCTTCAGCATGTAAGTCAGGTTCCCTGACAGAGGTGCCTGCCTCTGGTGGCTTTGGTGCAGCCTCTTCAAGGAGAACAAAGGGCTACGACATGCTGCTGCTGATGACTATGAGGATGAGGGCTAAACGATGGCAATATCAAGATAAATGGAAATAAACGGCAAATCATTATGATTCATTATGCATATTATGCCAACAACAGGGATGCAGGAATCGTGAGGAGTTTCTCCGTCGGCAGCTTGGCATGCCGAGTGAATTCAAGACAAACCACAGCACTGCACTTGCACTTCAACTTCATCTCCAATATCTTCAATCTTTTAGTATTGCGGCGAAGGGACGGAAAAGTGATGAGCGCAAAAACTCTGATGGGAGCTGTCAAACAAGCTCGTGCCTGCAAAAACGGATGGCCACTGGGCCGTGCTGCCTCTTCTGGTGCCACAGGCAGCGGACCAAACTCGCCTGAAGATGAAGGAGTACAATTGAAGGACTAGATTAGATCAATCTACCTCGGGGATTGCAAAGGTTTCAAGATGTTAGAAGGACAATCAATGTAGTGTAGAAGCATGCGGGACTTTCATCTGCTTCTGATCGTTCAGAACAGCCGAGCTTGCAAGGCTAGGGCCCTACATACGAAGTAGGTGCTACAGTCTGAGCAAATGACCTGGACGGAGCCCAAAGAACGCTTCTTTCAAACGGAAGATGATGTCAGATCCTGAGAGTTTTTCATGCGCGTCGGCACTGAGGAGAGGCATAAAGCAAATACACAAGAGATCAACTTGCAGAAAAATCAGAAGAGCATAGAAGAACCAACATAGCCAATGCCTTTGCGGCTAAGAGTCTGTCGGCCTCTCTGTTGACCGAATAGGCTGAACTAAAAGTTGACTTAGGGAAGCGCACTCCTGACTACGCAAAACAATTCCAGCACCTGATGCTGAAAGTATGAAGGATTGGGCACCATTGTAATCCGTTGAATGCAAGTGAGTCTGCAGTGACAGGACCCAATGACGAAGGACATCTACGCGAATGCGCTGGGTCCTTTTGAAAAACATGTCTGCTTCAGCTGCTCATCAGACATCCTCTCCCATGCGTGATGCAGAACCAATCTTTGGAGCAGCTCCTGCATTAGGATTTCGGATGCATCAGCGCTTCATTTGATGTGAATGTGTCCATCCAAAACATATATGATGGCTAGCATTTGCTAGCCACATTGTCATCTGATGCGGTGTTTTTGGGGTTCAAAATTTGACAAGACATAAACCGAGAACACCTCAATCCTTTTCAGACCTTTGTATACTTCTTGTGCATTACTCAGTAATCACTACTCAACATCGTACTATACGAGTTAGTATCAATGCGCCTATCCGCCGCTACCTATTGGAGAATGTTGTTCAGCTGTTCCATGGTCCGTCCCTCTGTCTGGGCGCAACCCCTTGTCGCTAATTACCGCCCGCGGTGTGTCTCTGGTTTTTTACGGCAACTCTTCTTTAGTGCAGGCTTCTGGCACAATTCAGATCAGCTGTGCGTGCGCGCGCGTGTGTGTGTGTGTTTGTCTGTCTGTCTGTCCGTCGGTCTGTCTGTCTGTCTGCGGGTGTGTGTGTGTGTGTCTGTGTGGCCTTCTGTCCTTGAGGGAGGCCTTCTCTGTGTTGATTCTCTGCATCTTGCACTCTTGCCTCGCAACATCAAATGCAGTAGGTGCAATGTAGGAAAAGGGAACAACTGATAAAGAGTTCAAAGTTTGTCCCTCTCGGTGCTTCCATGGTACATGATTTGTTGAAAAGAGGCGCGGTTCCATTTCTGCTCGAAGTTCATCATCTCTCTCCTGCCAGGATTGTCATTGGGACATCACAAAACAGGTTGGATGTTCTGCTGAATGGTTTGCCGGATGTTCAAAGCCCAAATGCTCAAAACCCAAATGTAATTTGCATATAGAATAAAAGTAAAAGTATGGACAAGTTATATATATTATGTAATATATCTAATTATTCCGTAGTATGTATGTGTGAGTAGTACATGCAACCTGTTGTTAGCTGAAATCGGGTGAGCCACCTCTGCTCTTCACTTTGGCCCCAAACCTCAGCACACCAAACTGCGCAGCTCGGCCGCAAAAACGTTAGGCAAAACATTTGAGCTCATTCGAACCCAACACATCCACACACTTAGTGACACTAGAATCACTAGAAAAGACAAGACCATCAAGTGGTCTGTGTGGAATTGAATCCCTTCATGCATAAACACAACATGATATCCGAGCCTAGGTAGTCCATCGAAGCATAAGCCATCGTCCCCGTTGAAATACTCCAATCATCGCGACGTAGACCAAATTGAATACCAAGATTGTGCAAGTGACAACAAAATTCTACAAGTATCAACAAGATTCAAGTCAGCAAAATTACTTTCTTCGAGCGATCCCCACCAGGATATTTTATTTGGCATATAGTGTGATACAGACTTCGACCCCTTTCTGGCAAAACTTTCTGGCAGGGAAGAGGAGGAGAGGACAACTCTGATGAATTCCAGCGACCTTCGGTCCCTAGATTTCATCAGAGTTGTCCTCTCCTCCTCTTCCTCTTGGCATTCTATCTGGCATTTTCTCTGACATATGCTCTGCCATTCTATCTGCATGTTCTGACATTCTATCTGACATTCTTTCTGGCATTCTTTCTCGCATTCTATCTGACATTCTTTCTAGCATTCTAGCTGGCATTCTTTCTGGCATTCTATCTGTCATTCTATCTGGCATCCTTTCTGACATTCTTTCTGGCATTCTATCTGCTGGCATTCTATCTGACATTCTATCTAGCATCTAATCTGGCATTCTTTCTGGCATGCATACGGATTGAAGTCCGGCAGTCACCACTGGGATCTGGCAGTCGCGGCTGAAGCCCGGCAGTGCCCAGTGGGATCTGGAGCTCGCGGCTGAAGACCGGCAGTGCCCAGTGGGATCCGCTGAAGTCCGGCAGTGCCCACGGGCACCTTGTTTTTTTGACCCCCCACCTTGTTTTTTTGACCCCTTGTTTTTTTGACCCCCTGGACATGTTTTCTGTTTCTTTAGGATTTCATTTGAGGGTTCTTCCAGCTTTCATGCAGGCTTTCATTTAAGGCTTCTTGGGTTTCTTTAACGTTTTCTTTGGGGTTTCATTAAGGGTTTCATTTAGGGCTTCATTTANTGCAGGCTTTCATTTAAGGCTTCTTGGGTTTCTTTAACGTTTTCTTTGGGGTTTCATTAAGGGTTTCATTTAGGGCTTCATTTAGGGCTTCATTTAGGGCTTCATTTAGGGTTTCATACGCATGACTGCAGAAAAATTCTTTACGATTTTGTTTAGGGTTTCTTTAGGGTTTCATTTAGGGTTTCTTCAGGGTTTCATGAAGGGTTTCTTTAGGGTTTCATTTAGGGTGTCATTAGGGTTTCATTTAGGGTTTCTTCAGGGTTTCATTTAGGTTTTTTTTTGTTTTCTTGAAGGTTTCTTTAGGGTTTCGTCTAGGGCTTCATTAAGGGTTGGTTTATGACTTCATTTAGGATATCTTCTGGGTTTCATTTAGGGTTCCTTTAGGGTTTCATGTAGGGTTTCATTGAGGGTTTCATGTAGGGTCTCATTAAGTTCTTTAGGGTTTCTTTAGGGTTTCATTTTGGGTTTCTTTAGGGTTTTCTTTAGGGTTTCATGTAGGGTTTCATTTAGGGTTTCTTTAGGGTTTCTTTAGGGTTTTTTGTTTCAGTTAGGGTTTCTTTAGGGTTTCATTTGGGGATTCTTTACGGTTTTCTTGAGGGTTTCTTTAAGGGTTTCCTTAGAGTTTCTTTAGGGTTTCATTTAGGGTTTCTTCAGGGTTTCATGAAGGGTTTCTTTAGGGTTTCATTTACGGTGTCATTAGGGTTTCATNTTCATTTAGGGTTTCTTCAGGGTTTCATGAAGGGTTTCTTTAGGGTTTCATTTACGGTGTCATTAGGGTTTCATTTAGGGTTTCTTTAGGGTTTTCTTTGAGGGTTTCTGTAGGGTTTTCTTTAGGGTTTCTTTAGGGTTTCATTTGAGGCTTCATTGAGGGTTTCATTTAGGGTTTTCTTTAAGGTTTCTTTAGGGTTTCATTTGAGGCTTCATTGAGGGTTTCATTTAGGGTTTTCTTTAAGGTTTCTTTAGGGTTTCATGTAGGGTTTCATGTAGGGTTCCTTTAGCGTTTCTTTTAGGGTTTCATGTAGTGTTTCTTTAGAGTTTCTTCTAGGGTTTCTTTAGGGTTTTCTTTAGGTTTCTTTAGGGTTTCATTTAGGGCTTCATTGAGGGTTGGGGTTTTCTTTAGGGTTTCTTTACGGTTTCATCTAGGGCTTCATTAAGGGTTTGTTTATGATTTCATTTAGGATAACTTCAGGGTTTGATTTAGGGTTTCTTTAGGGTTTCATGTAGGGTTTCATTGAGGGTTTCATGACGGCTCTCATTAAGTTCTTTAGGGTTTCTTTAGGGTTTCATTTAGGGCTTCATTTAGGGCTTCATTGAGGGTTTCTTTAGGGTTTCTTTTAGGGTTTCTTTAGGGTTTCTTTAGGGTTTCATTTNTTTCATTTAGGGCTTCATTTAGGGCTTCATTGAGGGTTTCTTTAGGGTTTCTTTTAGGGTTTCTTTAGGGTTTCTTTAGGGTTTCATTTAGGGTTTCTTGAAGGTTTTCTTTAGGGTTTCATCTAGGGCTTCTTTGATGGTTTGTTTATGATTTCATTAAGGGTTTCATGTAGGGTTTCATTTAGGGGTTCTTCAGGGTTCCACTAGGGTTTCTCCAGGGTTTCATTTAGGGCTTCATTAAGGGTTTGTTTATGATTTCATTTAGGGTTTCATGTAGGGTTTCTGAAGGGTTTCATTAAGGGTTTCTTTAGAGTTTCTTTTAGGGTTGCTTTATGGTTTTCTTCAGGGTTTCTCTAGGGTTTCATCTAGGGCTTCATTGAGGGCTAGGGTTTTCTTTAGGGTTTCTTTAGGGTTTCATTTAGGGTTTCATGCCGGGTTTCATTTAGGGTTTCTTCAGGGTTTCTTGTTTCAGTTGGGGTTTCTTTAGGGTTTCATTTAGGGATTCTTTACGGTTTTCTTTAGGGTTTCTTTAGGGTTTTAATTCGGTTTTCATGTAGGGTTTCATGTAGGGTTTCATTTGGGGTTTNTCTTTAGGGTTTCTTTAGGGTTTTAATTCGGTTTTCATGTAGGGTTTCATGTAGGGTTTCATTTGGGGTTTCATGTAGGGTTTCATTTAGGGTTTTATGAAGGTTTTACGTAAGCTGTCATGTAAAGTTTCATGTAAGTTTCATGGAGGGGTCCATGCAGGGTTTCATGTAGGGTTTCTTTAGGGTTTCATGTAGGGTTATTCTAGGGTGTCATTTAGGATACAAACAGGAGAGAATAAAGCAAAAGAAAAANAGCAAAAAGCGGAAACATTGGGAAGCAGAAAGGCAAAGAAGCTAGAAAAGCAGAAAAGCAGAGAAGCAACAAAGCAGAGAAGCAGAAAAGCAAAAAAGCAGAGAAGCAGAAAAGCAGAGAAGCAGGAAAAGCACGGGAAAGCAACAAAGCGGAGAAGCAGAAAAGCAGA
>BGPT01000474.1:0-16159 GCA_003297045.1 Symbiodinium sp. clade C Y103 | reverse complement strand
CTAGCGACAATCACTGGCATGTTTGACCTTCACTGCCATGGTGTTTTAGCGTTTCGCATGCCGGACAATGGCATTAGAATTTGCAGGTTTGACCTTCACCGCCATATTGTTTTAGCGTTTCGCATGCCGGACAATGGTAATAGAATTGGCAGCAGGCAGCGTGCAGCAAGAGCAGGAATGGCAACCAAAAGATGCGCCGCAGCAGCAGCAGCAGCAGCAGCAGCAGCACCAGCAGCAGCAGCAGCAGAAACAGCAGCAGCAGCGGTCGAGTAGCAGCCTCCAGTAGCAGCAGCCTGCAGGCAGCAGGCAGCAGGCAGCAGGCAGCGTGCAGCAAGAGCAGGCACGGCAGCCAAAAGATGCGCCGCAGCAGCAGCAGCAGCAGCTGCAACAGCACTAACAAATGCCAGCACCCAGCGTGCTATCACCAGTCAGCTAGCCAGCAGCCAGTAGCCGGAACGGTCTCAATAGCACAGCCGCACCGCCGCCACAACAGCAGCAGCAGCAGCAGCAGCCGGACAATGGCAATAGAATTGGCAGCAGGCAGCCTGCAGCAAGAGCAGGAATGGCAGCCAAAAAATGCGCCGCAGCAGCAGGAGCAGCAGCAGCAACAATAGCCATTGCAGAAGCCACAGCAGTAGCTACAGCNCTATAGCAGTAGCAGCGGCTACAGCAACAGCCACAGCTTGCAACCTTTCAATTCACATCGCGCACTTTTCCTATACGATTTCAGACGCAGCATTAGGCAACCTTTCTAGCGACAATCACTGGCATGTTTGACCTTCACTGCCATGGTGTTTTAGCGTTTCGCATGCCGGACAATGGCATTAGAATTTGCAGGTTTGACCTTCACTGCCATGGTGTTTTAGCGTTTCGCATGCCGGACAATGGTAAAATAGAATTGGCAGCAGGCAGCGTGCAGCAAGAGCAGGAATGGCAGCCAAAAGATGCGCCGCAGCAGCAGGAGCAGCAGCAGCAGCAGTCAGCAGCAGCAGCAGCAGTCAGCAGCAGCAGCAGCAGCAGCAGCAGTCAGCAGCAGCAGCAGCAAGAATAGCCATTGCAGAAGCCACAGCAGTAGCTACAGCAGTCGCTATAGCAGTAGCAGCGGCTACAGCAACAGCCACAGCTTGAAACCTTTCAATTCACATCGCACACTTTTTCTACGATTTCAGACGCAGCGTTAGGCACCTTTTCTAGCGACAATCATTGGCATGTTTGACCTTCGCTGCCATTGGTTTTTGGCGTTTCGCATGCTGGACAATGGCATTAGAATTTGCAGGTTTGACCTTCACCGCCATGGTGTTTCAGCGTTTCGCATGCTGGACAATGGCATTAGAATTTGCAGGAATCGGAGCCAGCAGGAATAATTTCAGCGTAACAGCTGCAACAGCAGCAACTCATGCCAACGCCCAGCAGCTAGAGAGCCAGCAGGAATAATTCCAGCGCAACAGCTGCAACAGCAGTAACACATGCCAGCGCCCAGCAGCTAGCCCCCAGCAGCCAGCAGTCACCAGTCAGCCAACCAGCAGCCAGCAGCCAGTAGCCAGCAACTAGGAACGGTAGCAGTGGCGGTTACAGTAGCTACAGCAACGACGCACACACACACAGACACACACACACACACACACACACACCCACACGCACACGCACACGCACACGCACACGCAGACGCACACGCAGACGCAGACGACACACGCACACGCACGCGCACACGCACACGCACACGCACACACACACACACACCAACACACAGACAAACCAACAAACAGGCACACCCATATACACCCTCCAACACCACCCCACCTTCCTCCCTGCCTGCCTCCATTCCTCTCCTTCCCCTTTCCTTCCTCCGTATCTTCCTAGTATTCNGCACACCCATATACACCCTCCAACACCACCCCACCTTCCTCCCTGCCTGCCTCCATTCCTCTCCTTCCCCTTTCCTTCCTCCGTATCTTCCTAGTATTCAGGCCCCTGTTCGAAGCCCTCCCTGCTCGGGAGACTATATGGCCCCTATTCGGGGCTCTGCTCCCTATTCGGNTCCTTCCTCCGTATCTTCCTAGTATTCAGGCCCCTGTTCGAAGCCCTCCCTGCTCGGGAGACTATATGGCCCCTATTCGGGGCTCTGCTCCCTATTCGGCAGACATATCCATCCTCATCGACGAATTCTACCCTTCCTAACTCATTCCCCACTCATTCCCCGTCCCTCCAACATACCACCGGCGCCGACACAAACACAAACGAACACAAGAGCACGCAAACACACACACTTGAACGCTACACCCAGACTATGTGCCCCTATTCGAGGCCTCCCTGTTCGGGAGCTGATATATGGCCCCTATTCGGGGCTCGCTCGCTCTGCGGGAGACTAAAAATTACTATCCGGNGTTCGGGAGCTGATATATGGCCCCTATTCGGGGCTCGCTCGCTCTGCGGGAGACTAAAAATTACTATCCGGGGTCGGCGGCAGGGGCGGCAGCCCTTAATAACCGTCAAACTGTATTGCGACCCTTTTCCACTAGAAATTTCATAATTTTCCGACTAATCTTCTCCACTTGCTGTTCCACAGCCAGACTTCTCCACTTGAGACCTTCGAGGTCTTCATCCCCCCAAAAAAATTTGAGTATAGTCCTACAAGTTTCATCCCATTAAGTTGTAGTTGTCTTGTGGTAAATTGCTCCGGTCGGACTTTCGCTTATATATGTGGGAATAAGGCATAGTGAGCTCAGGCAACATGAAAACGAGTTAAACCTGGATTTGGACCAAGGGTCAGGAAACATGTCCAGGGGTCAAAAAAAAGCAAGGCGGGGGGTCAGAAAAACAAGGTGGGGGGTCAGAAAAACAAGGTGGGGGGTCAAAAAAACAAGGTCGGAGGGTCAAAAAAACAAGGCGGGAGGTCAAAAAAACAAGTTCGCAGCCAGTAAAAAACAAGGTGGGGGGTCAAAAAAACCAGGGGTCAAAAAAACAAGGTGGGGGGGTCAGAAAAACAAGGGGGGGGTCAAAAAAACAAGGTGGGGGGTCAAAAAAACATGGGTCCCAGTGCCCACTGCGATCTGGCAGTCGCGACTGAAATCCGGCAGTGCCCACTGGGATCTGGAGCTCGCGGTTGAGGTCCGGGAGTGCCCACTCGCGGTTGAGGCCCGGCAGTGCCCACCGGGATCTAGGACTGGCAATGGAAGTCCGGCAGTGCCCACTGAGATCTGGAGCTGGCAGACGAGGTCCGGCAGTGCCCACTGCGATCTGGAGCTGGCGAGGAGGCGGAGGCGGTGGCGGCGGAGGCGGCGGGCGATGGACTCTGATAAAATCACCTGGCAGGTGGGGAACAAGTGAATGCCAGATTGCGACAGCTGTGCGGAAAATATCATTGTAAATGATCGGCGAGGTGGTTCTTGGGTTAGCCACTTCCCATGACAATAAGTCGAAGGTCTCTTCAGGTACGTCGGGATAATCAGTCTCGATATCCTCCCAGCTCATGAGTAGCTTCGTTGGCAGTGGACTCATGAGTGGGCCACTGCCCCCTGCATTTTGACGTTGTGTAGTGCGGGTGGTACGTGTTCTGAGACGTTTCACACACACACACACACCACAATGAATAAATATTACGTACAGAATAGATCAGAATAGCATGTGTACACAAAATGATTAATATACACCTAGTCCTCCAAAGTCTGTATATCATAGATGATATATTGAATATTTAATATATATATTTATATTATCTTGTCCTGTCCAAGTATAATTTATTTCAATTATATATCAATTATATACATGTGTGAAATCGGCGCAACATCTATATCAGCAGCATAAGGTACATAACGGGTGACATAGTGTAGTCAAGGAGCCATGGGAAGCTGGCTTTGGGCTGCCCCTTTTTCTGCAGCCTTCACTTCCTCGTTTTTGCTTTTTGTGTGCGATTCGCCCTTTTCCGATGTCCTCGCATGCGATGCATGTTGTTGTTGTTTTTGGTTTCTTTTTTCGTCCTTTGCTTCTGTTGTGCTCGACCTTGAAGCTGCCTAGTCCGTGGCAGGCTTTTGCAGAAACACCCTCGACGACTCGACATAGTCTGTCTTGCAAGCATTTGCAAGAATTCTACTGGCAATCTCAGGACTGCCATTCTGCATACCCCAGGCAAGTGCCTGCCTCATTCAACAGCTCCAGAATCTTGATATGGCCTACTTGACACAGCGGCTGGCGGTACTGACACGTGCTTTGGCTGCAATTTGTTGCAATTCAGCATGTCAACCTGGCCTTGTCTGGTTGCCAAGCTTTGTGGCGTTGCCCCAAAGGAATTAGCTAGAGAGGGACTCGCACGGAATTCCAAGAGCATCCGGCAAATTGAAAGGTCTTAGTTTCTCAGCAGTGAGTGACCCAAATTCAAGATTAAAGCATTGTTCAAAAAACATTGGCTCAAATTGTATTCATCTTCTTGTTGAAAGCCTGCGTCTAGTATATATACACCATAGGATCCTTGTATATTGTGCAACTGTATTTGCATGTGCGCACGGAAATACATCATGGATGTAGCGCTCAAGCTTCATTGTGAAACATGTGGCACGCCCAGATGCAATCATGCCTAACCCTGCGCACCCTCAGTTACAATAGGTTACAATAGAAAAAAACACACACACACGTAACAAAACATGCGTACATACATACTTTATCAATCATATGCATATATGTATAATTATAGTTAACTATATATATATATATATGTAGAGATATACATACAGACATATACAGACAATTTACAGACAATTGTATACATGTACACATAATTGCAGATACATTCAAAAACCATTGTCGTAAACACACCCTTCTCTCATCTTCTCTCTATATTTCTGGTGGTCCTTCTTGTTTCTCATTGCCCAGCTCTATGCCCAGCTGCTGCCAGCACTCGCTGCATACGCCAAGGCTGTGCGGCCTTGTCTGTCAGCTGCCTCAGGAAATGAAAGAGTGTGGAATGTCTGTAGCATTCTGTAGCACTGCAAGGATCTGTATGGATCTGTATGGCCTCCTCTCTATGATAAATTGATCCAAGGTTCACATGACTCAGCCCTGGCCTCAAAAATATCAAAATGGATCAAAATTGCATAAAATAGAAGGTGACTAGGAATTCAAGTCCCATCGTCTACTGTAAGCCGTGCCATTCATCCTATTCCATGATTCGCAAAGCTCAGTTTGGAAGCGTTCCACCGTGCTAGAGCAAATCTCTGCAAGTGGAAGTAATTCAGAGTACTTCGGTAGCTTGCATGGTCTTGCCTCTAGGATCAACTGAATTGGCAGCAGCCCAGGGCCATCCCCAACTGTCGCAGCCAATGCTGTCCTCACCGCCAAGAGTAATGCCGTCCTTACTAGAAGAAAAGCGAGCGAACAGGAAAACTGGGAAAGCCTTCTGAAGATAAGGTGCACAGTGGACACCCAAGATTCTATAGAAAGCCCAGGACCAATCATGAAGATTGAATTGCCGGGGCAAGCATGATTTGAATTCCGAAGGAGTCATGCTGTGAAAATGCATGGATAACCGTGCGTTCACTTATCTATCGCCCGTTTTTGTAACATGCTCACACGCGCAACCAACCAAACATACATTCCATACAGAACCAAAGATAATTACACGTGGATATCATGCGCCCAGGCACAGAAGTGAAAGAAGAAAACATGTCTACATACCAACAATATCCTAGACCACTTCTTAATTGAAGGTGCAAAAGCGCACACCAGACGCATGCATGAACATTTCTCTCACGATGAACCCCTTTCTCAGTTCGGAAAGGTAAATGAACCACGCACAAACATACTCAAACAATGTCGTGGTCCATAGTGAATCATGTAAATTCATGACTTCTGCGGGGGTTCGATGATGTTTGATCATGTTTGATCTACAAATATCTACAGTATGCATTAGAATGAAAGTGCTGCGGGGCATCTACTAGCAGGCATATAGAAGATTATAGAAGTACAATGAAGGATATCAATGGAGAGCAATCGCAACTCGTCGGAAGCGTGGTGTATCATCGTAGTGTAGCATGATTGCATAATGCTGCGGAATGTATGCGCTGTATGCATCTGTATGCACCATCAAGTTCAGCATCTCTCCACGCGCGTTTGGCTGTTCCAAGGCTGCTCTGAAGAGCAACAGCGTTGATACCTGCAAGACTTGCAAAGCTAGGCCAAATATGTCCAGAATGACATTCAGTTGAGTTACATCAAAATGCCTCAAAAACGTGGTTGCGGTAGGGTTCTACTCGCGAACATTCGTGACCCACTTTTTCGATCACTCTCTCATCAAAGATTGTTTGAGTCTGAAAGTTTTTTTTTAGCTATTTTAGATGTTCCTGGTTGGCAGATCCAATACGCAAGTTGGCTGCGAGGCACTGTTGCGACCACCTCGTCGCTCGGGCGAGCCCTCACCGCAAGATGAAGCGCTGTCTGGCCGGAGGAATCCTTGTGATGCCAGCACTCATCTCGCAGCAAGACTTTGAAAGGACCGATGTGACAGCGTTCCTCTCTCCCTCTCTATGCCAAACAGTACTGAAGTCCGACTTCAAGCTTAGCATACCTTAGCTATCGAATGCTACAAGCACTTCACCATGGTTCGCTACATTCTGCCTAGTAGGCTGCTGGAGCCTCGTAGCCCTATGCCTATGCCTGGCTACATTGGCATGACAAGCGGCTGCCTGACTCAGCAAGTCCGAAGCATTGCCCGAAGCTGTGGGGGCACCCAGCAGCAGCTTCAAGGTGTCCACGTCCGAATCTTCTGCTACCTTTTGCAGCCCCCATTGATGGTCAAATCGCTTCGCATCACTTTCACCTATGCAATGGATTATGAATGTCTATGATGAGACGAGACGATGAGATGACATGGCATGATATGACACGACATGAGGTTAGGTGACATAATATCGCATCATACGGATTAATACGGATTATCTAATGTGATTATAATTAGATATGTAACAATAGTGTATATATATATATATATGATGTACATTGATGTACTAGACTAGATGACATGATATGAGATTCAAGTGGTTACTGTAATGAGAAATGAGAGAACATGGGATGACATGCAATCTATGAGCTGGACATTTGTATGCATACCTCTGCTGCTACCCTAACTCACTCCGCCTTGCGCACCACTGCTGGGCTGGGTCCAGCCATCAGACTGCTGCAAAGGCAGCATGGCAACTGTGTCGGGCTCGGGTGGAAACTTTGACCGAAGCAGGCAGTGGCTGCGACAGAATTTCATCGTCTTTGTCCCTTTGACTTTCAGTCCCCCTACTGAATTCACCATGCCAAAACCTCTTCAACAAATGCACGCAATCCTTCACCTGCACTACTTGTTGACACACCGAATCGGTGATTATATTCAAACAATTCAAAAACATATTCGAACAATTTCGAACATAATATTCGAATTATTTTGAACGAACTAGGGATTGTATGTATAGGTCAGTTGTTCTCGAGCTACTTGGCTGAAGAAGGTGGTCCTGTCGTCTGCGTGTCCGCGGTCAGCACAGGCAGCTGCACGGTGAAAGCCACTTGCAACTCACAATTGCATACAATGCTGCAACTACGAGCGCCATACTTAAGTCACATCAGACTGGAAAAGTCACATCATCCCCATGGCACAGCGTCATTGCAGAAAAGTCACATCAGGTGGCTGAAAATCACATCAGGGAAGGACACACACACACACAATGTCTCTCTCTCTCTCTCTCTCTCTCTCCATCGCCATCTCAACAGGTGAGACTGACCCCACCAGGTCAGGGGCGAGTAGCGCAGCAACCCTACAAATGGGGCAGCCAAAAGCACGAAAAAATCACCACGTAAGCAACCTGAACAATCAAGCCGAAAGAAAGAACATGTTCAAAGCTTGCATTTCCACAGGCACAGCCTGTTTTAGTTTCATCTGTAATGAATTGTAATGATACATTTAGCTAAAAGTGGCTTAAAGTGGCCGAAGCATTGCGCACAGTGATGATTTTGAAGGGCACAAGTCGATACAAACAGATTATTGGCAGCAAATCCCATTGGCATAGATATGATATATTGTATTGGTGCCCTGTTTCCGTGACCAAATCGAAACCCTATTGGTACAGCCTCAAAATTCTTGCAACACAAGTGGGTTAGTTGTACAGTAGTTCCTGTTGGCAGGACTATGATGCAGGGGCCTCAGTTTCCCGCAGCAAAATCTAGGCCCAATAATACTTGGCTGATGTTCTTGCAATACAAATAAGATTAAGATTAAATAAGTTCATTACATCCTGCAATACAAACACCGAAAGTTGTTGCAATGCAAAACTCAAACTTTTTCCAGGCACACGGCTCGAAAACAATGAAATAATCGAGTTGTTAAAAGTTGTGGTGATGCCAAAATGTCCAATTTTATTTTTCCCAGGCGCACAGTCCCCCAATACAACTTTCACAAGCTGATCCGACCTAGCCCTAGTGCTAGTATCTGCAACTATCTGCAAGTGCCAATGATATCAATCTTCTATCATCAACTTCGCTCCCTTCTCCAGGGCATCGTCGTCTCAACGCGTGTCGATGCAGCTTTTTGTTCACACAACGAAGGCCAGTTAGTAGAGGATGCCACCGGCGCTGTGCCCGTATTTCCTGGCGCATTAAGCGAATTTTCAGGCCACCCATGGCTAGCTATCCATTCTCTTCAGCGTGCCCTATCCATCCTACCTGTTATGCAAAGGATGGGTCATCATATCACTTGCCTTTTGCCTCCCAACAGCACTCAGTGGTCTCAAAAAAGTGTGTGAGAGAAGTTAGCATCAGAAACATCAGTCATCCCCACCTCTTTTGGTACTTGTTGCCTTTCCGCGCGTAACCCCTGCGAACGGAAGAAACATGAAGCAACCAGGGCAGGCCCAGCATCATAAACACAGATCGCTATCCTTTGAAGCCTTGGCATTTTGTGATCCTCTGACCCTTCCGTGACTTTCTCCAGCACGGAGCCTAATTACTTGTGATTAGTTCCTAAACATCTAGTTTGGGACCCACGTAATGTCAATTGTCTAAAAAACAAACTAGTCACTAGCCTGGATGGTTGGGGTATATAATTGAATGGAACTGAAGGCTTGAAAATATCTTCAATACAAGGATGTGAAAAATCGACAAATATGAATGTGATATGCTCAGCACCATTTTTTGTCTGCCCAGCAGTCGCAGCCTTGGTGCATCCAACCTCAGCATGGAGGCTGAGGCGAAGCCAAACACATCCAAAAGAAACAGAATTAATAAACTTACATAAAACATCAAAAAACAACATAAAACTATAATTACACATGAAATTGCAAGATCATACATGATCATACAATGGTCATACAAACCTTGCAATTCCTTCCTTGGCTGAGTGAAACGGATGAAGGCATGTCAAATGTTGTTCATAGGAACACCATCGTTGTTGGCCCGTGTGAGACTTCTTGGCGAGTCTCCCTGCCTCACAGATCTGCCCGAAACCAGACCAAGAAAACAGCAAGTCTCCGCACTTTGTATAGATGCGCGGGTTTGGTGCTTCAGGATCCTTGTGCCGTTAAGGAGTGAGGCAGGAAAGTCTCACACGAATCAACGCATGTGCCCTGCAACTTGCATTCCATTACGCTCCCAGAACCAACCACCCAAACCAATTCTATCCAGTCCCAATGATCACGCACTGCTCCACAGGTAGCAAAGATCAAGTAGAGCCACAGAAAGGACACTCTGTACGAGTACTTGCTGGTGGCCAAATGAACCTCAACCCCACAGAAAGTAACTGAAGAAAGACTCCCAGATTTCTGCTGGGTCCTTCGTGGGGGGCTCCCAAGACGAATACCGAGCTCGATCCAAACCTAGGTCTTGCAAAGTTGGGATTGACAGACCCAGACAGTATCAAAAGTGCATGTCACTGACAGTCACTAACAGGACCCAAACCGTACAATGTCATATCCAGTTTATGTTTCCGTTGGCAATGACTTGGAATTCCAATTTCCTATCAACTGCTTGCACTGCTCCAAGCTCTCCGAACAAACAAAACAAGAGCCTCCTCCCCACGAACTTCCAGGTGCAAGTTAACTTTAAAAAACTCACGAAGTCTTATTGCTCTGCGGCTCTGGCTTAGCTTTTTTGTCTCTGGATCCATGATGAAGTAGCGCCTGCGTTTGCCCAGCGATATGGCAATGTGATGCACTCTAGAATGAGCCCTGAGCATTGTGCTTGCTTTGGAAAAGCAACGAGGAGCAAATGGAAGGGTGACATTTTTCAAAGAGATTGTGCAAATAGGCACGAAGCTAGTCGAACTGGTGTCTAGCATACGTGCATGCGACAACAGAGCCCTGAAAAAGTAGCTCATATCACCGTGTCTCAGCAAGTTGCATTGAAGCAAGGAGGGTGAATCAGCTACGTACGAGCTTGAACATATCTTCAATCCAGCAATGACAGTACTCTATGGTGAATTAAAAAAGGCCGCAGGCACAAACACATCAGAAGGATTTAGAAGGCATTTCGAAGGACTGAAGATCAACACGTGTGATTGTGTGTATTACTATGCTACAATGTCTTGCTGTACATGTCTTTTCTTGCATCCTGGAGGCCCTGGGCAAGCCTCAGCCACTCTCTGCCAACCCCGAAGTCGAAAAAGGCTTCTGTGGCGGTATATCCTCCAGCCAATTCAAGGGCTGAAGTCTCAGCGATCCTTTTTCAAATGTGGTCGTAGCTTTCATTGTGGGAAACTCGCTACAACCTCCTACTACATTGCGAAGGTAACCCATCAAGGCACTCTGGTAATGCATTCAGGCATGCCCAAGCTCTGCAAGCAGCTTGTTTTTCTTGTATGATGCTCAAATCTTGCTTGAGGAACTTCAAGATATATAGTGCTCAAGGAAGTTCAAGGTAGTCCACCAATATTGCAAGCAAGTTCCCTGCAAATGGCAATATACATTCGCAAACCGATCCATACGGGATGCAAGAAGAGTGGCGTGCCTTCGTAGTGTATCCGGGAGGCTATGGCAATCGCCTCGACCAACTCAACCCATAAATCCACCAAAAACACGACAAACCAAGAGATACCAAGAGCACATCCTCACCCACCAGATCCACCAGTCGCCAGTCACTAATGATGCTAATGGATGCTAATGGAGCCACATGGGCCAACGAATCCCTGGTGGACTATGAATCATTCTATGCCGACACTTCAGAAATGGTCACCAACCGGTCCCCTCTGAGACATGTCAAGTAATGTGTTACAAACAGTTGTGAACCTATGCATTGATACATATTGATACTGACTTGCATTTACGCTCCTGTTCAACTGTTATCCCCTATGGTTCAGGACTATGCCAGAAACGGAAAAGCATGAAACAGCGACAAGAGCCCCAGCATGTTGTGGAACATTGTGGAATCTACACAGCGTTTACTATCGCTCCAACCTCACGGGATTGCCGCGCAACGCTCTTCTCGATGACATCCCCGTAGGATGTGATCTCAGAAAGTTCAAGAAGATTGAGCATCAAACGAAAACGTGAACATATGTGAGCTACAATATGTATATATATATATATACATACACACATATGTATATTATAATATAATATAGGATGCTTTGAGACATGAATAGGGTGTGAACTGTGGAATGATCCTGGATGAAGTGTCTGCATATGTCTGCATCAACTTTAGGTCAACCAGGGGACCAGCACAGTGCACGCAGCTGCACTTGGAGAAATGCAGAAAGCGTGGACAGGGCAATGATTAGGGCAAGGGCAGGTCTTGTCGACATCCTACCAGTTCGCTGCCGAGTCCCTGGCATCGAAAAAGCGCTTCAGCCACCGCTTTTTTGCCTGACGCTTAGGCTATCAATCAGCTACGGTACATCATGTGACATCTAGGTTATGAAGCAGCTGCATGCATGAAGTTCAAACATTTTGGATAGAAAATAGCACAAGTATGGAAAAGTAAGAATACAGTACAAGAACCTGTTCGCAACAATTCTCCAACAAAGGCCTGTGGCCTTATATGCAATCATGTGCGAAGAACTGTATGAAAGAGCAATTCACCGGCAGGATTCTGTATGCATCAGTGGACCAAGCTCCAAGCTCCTATGAACATCGGTATGGCATTCATATGCACGCGGCCATAGCGCAGTCGCATCTCCTGAAGACGAATGTAGATATGATGCACGTGGACACCGTTTTGCATGGGATGTGCTGAAAGAAAGGATCAAGTCAATCAAGTCAATGATTTTCTGCCAGCTAGCAATTATGTGTTTTGTATCCTCTGGGCTGGCAACTAGCATAGGAGCAAACAAACGCAAACATAGCTGACACTGATGCAGCCCAAGCTCCTCTTGAATGTTCATGAGCCTAAGCTTGCAAGTGGTGGCATGGCTAATAAATGCACGAGTCTTCGGACTTGTCTTGTATTGACTGGTCCTATTGCTATCAAGATTATCAAGATGACCAAGGTGGAAATGAATGGAAATGAATGGAAATGAGGCAATGTCTACATTCCTCTACCGTTGTCCTCTGCTAAGGCCCCGGCAGAGCCTCCTGGTCTGTGTGACTGAATTCGACATGGACGTCTGGGTCTCGCGGAGGTGGCTGCTTCCAGGGTTCCAGAAAAGGCAGGAAGACCTTGCCATCTTCCTCAGTGAAGGAACACGTATCGAAATGTATCGAACACACCTAATCCTTTGCTGACAGCATTGCATCCATTGCATTTCTACTGGGCATCAGGCAACCACAAAGTACTCCCGGATCCATGCCTGCCACACCGGCCAGACCCACTGCCACATGAATCCCCATGATGCTGCCCTTCAATAAAAGAGAAATCCTACAATGAATCTCCGAACGCGACGCCAAGACGGGTTCTGCAGTGGCCAGGCAAAAATGCAAAACAGGTGCTGCAGAGTTTACCTTTATGAAATGGGCGGCTGCCACATGACTTGCATGTGGTTGTGTGTGGTTATTAGTCTAATCTCCCACAAGCAGCTTCCGTCGAAGTACTACTAGAATATACCAGAATATGGTGTCGTAGTACATTGCCTCCAACCAGAGCGGCGGTTCAACTTGCCGCTCTGCCAGAATGATCTCGAAGCTAATAGCCTCGACAAAATACAAAAACATACATCGCTCAATGATATATAGTTTAATGATAACAAATGCAAATCCTCACTTTTGCAGACTCTTGCACTGTTTGCACTTACGACATGGTATGTCACAATCCCAAAAACAAGGAAGCAGTAGAAAGCAGTAGCAACAAATATGCAAAACACATGGGGCAAATCGCCTCTGTGGACAGTTCGGCACGGTCCATGACAGAATCGACTGCAATGTGGCCATCAGTAAATTCCTTGGGCCCGAAATGTCCAGAATCTGGGCAGTTGCAGAAAAACATAACTAGTCATAACTATTGCAAGCAGTGAGCATGAGATGCATGAGTACCTGTTCTGGAGAGGAAGCAAGATGAAGTTGCGGCATGCAGTACCAGCAAATCCCAAACCACTGAAGGGGCAGAACTGGAAGTTCCAAATGGACAAGGAGTTGCACAGCGTCATACAACTACAGCCAAAAGGCTGTTCTAGGAAATGAAGATGTACAGTAAGTGATGGCTTTAGTGTGACTGAGAGAGCCAGTGAATGAATCAGTGGCGGGTCAAGTGCCACAAGGGACCAAGGTGCACTACGTACGAACATACTCCCACTGGCTTTGCAAAGTCTGGATATGTCTGGATCAGATCACTTCAGCCTACACAAGGGCCAATGGATACCCCTATGGCTTCCCTTTTCGTGCTATTCCTACGGTATGCAAAAATAATCCAAGAGATGCAAAGGATTGCGAAGGTACATTGCTCAAGACGGACCTGACTTGGCTTGAGAATCTGGCCAAAGTTTCCTTTGGCGGCGGCAAGGCCGCCAGAGTGGTGATATCGGCGCCCTGACCACAAAACAGTCCATTGGCAAATTGCAGGTTCAAGATGATTCAAAATGTTTCAGCTACGCTACTAATACTACGTTATACCAGGACGGCAACGGCACGGAATAACATAGAACGGCCCGGATGTCTTGCCAACCTTGTGCCAATATCTGTCTCGAGCTTCCAGCCTCCACTCCTTGCGTGATTTCTATGATTTGCAATGCTAAAACATGCGAAAGTTATAATTTATTCTATACATTTCTATACCTATGCTAAGTGTCCGCTAAATTGACATATTTTGCCCAGGCTTTGGTCCATGCGAGCCCTCCATTCCCAGAGAATTGGCCAAATGATTCCAGTGATGCCAGTGATGCCATCACTTCACATCACTTCACGTCACTTCACATCAGTTCACATGGACTCGCCAAAGTGACCCGTCAAAGTGTGACATGTTTGACATTTCTAAACCTTTCGGTCCTCCACCTCTGGAGTGGGAGCAAGACCGGCCGCATAGGCCTCGGCTGATGTTGGTCAGCATGTGGGATGTGTTTCAGCTGTAGGTTTCGTAGCTTCCTACTAATGCCACACGTACTCATCTCCAACAAGGTATTGACGTGATCCATTGGAGCCATTATATAGGTAGATAGAGAGAGAGAGAGAGATATATATATATGTATACATTAATTGTTTTATAAATGAATTAAAATGAATCATAATGAATCTTCCCCTACCCAAGCCAGTTGCATCCCTTGCTCCACGATGCTCCTCCCCGAATCACTCAATCCGCGGTCGCACCTACACATAACTTTACAATATTTTCTTGAGTGTATAGATAATAGATCATGATAGTTCATGATTAAATGGCCATCACCAGTACATCACCATTGAAGATTCAAGCAGATTCAAGCAGTGTGCTGACATGTGATGACTTCGCGGATTGTGTTGCTTCATCATCTCCATTGACTCGACCAGTGTACTTCAACCTTGCTCTGGTCCGGTCCCGAATGGTCAGCTTGGACATTGCCATTTCTGAGGGAGGTGCTGCTTCTCGGCCCTCAGCCTTTGCCGCACGAGTCACCCGACAATAAACTGCCAGTTTCATCCTGATGGGATTCCGATCAAGTTCGGATTCAAAGTCGCCAAATGCCATGAATTCACATGACATTGGCATGAGAATTTTGTATAATTTGGATTAATTTTGTGGGATTTCGTGAAATTCGAAAGATTTGGTGGGGCCATGTGGGGCCATGGCTGTCAGCTCGTATTCCTCATCCTTCAGCAGCTCCGGTGGCCTGACAAATCTTTTCAGCTGGATGTTTGGAGGATCTGGAGGAACTCTGGCCGTGGTCCTTTAACATTTTAAAATGTCACCTTGCCATGTCAGGACACATGGGAGATGTTGGACACGTGACATGTGCGCATCTGTACGTCTGTCATCATCTGATACTGTACCATCTGTGCATATCAGGCGTATGTTTACAATGTTTGCATGGGTGAAACCAAAAGTCACCCAGGATCACCCAGGACTTGTTCTTGTTTTTTCTTGTTTTTTCTTGTTTGGTTTGCGATGTTTCTGGGGGTGGTCGTGTTCGAGCACACTGGCCTGTAGAGATGCTCCATGAGATCATGCAAATCGGCCTGCTCGGCAGGTGCCACTAAGGTGCGTGACTTTAGGAAGCTTTAAGAAGCTTAGGAAACTCATGGAAACTCTAGGTTATCTCATTGATCAACTATGCACATGAAGCATCAAAGAAAAATGGAGAGCTGGGTTTGGATGCACCAATGATTCACTACTAATGGTCTCTCAACAGCTCATTATGGCTTCAACAAATCAGATTCTGCAAACTGGCAATCAACCCTGTATACATCCAGTCCCCCCCAAAAAAAACCATCGGATGATCAGTGCTGTGTTTCGTCCCCTGTTTCATTCTTCCTTGGAACCCTTGCAATGTAGTGACGGACTGAAACTTAGCATGCCACGGAGCTTTTCAAATTGCAGATTCTATAAAGTTAGAATGCGGAACGATTTTCGGACGGGGAATAGCCAGTTAGAATGCTGGCACAAAGGGCACAAAGGGTATATGGTCCCATGAGATTTAGAGAGGTGAACATATGACAAAATATGATAAGAAATGATATAAATTAATATACATATAAATATATATATATACCTGCTAAACCCAAAACCCAAGAATTTCTAGGGCAATTTAAAATAACTAGTTATTTGGATAGTGTCCTAGAAATTTCTAGGGCGCCCTAGAAAT
>BGPT01000473.1:265872-293061 GCA_003297045.1 Symbiodinium sp. clade C Y103 | reverse complement strand
ATACATACATACATACATACATACATACATACATACATACATACATACATACATACATACATACATACATACATACATACATACATACATACATCTAGGTAAATTATAACGACCTCACTACGACCTCACTGGAATATATGGTTAGTATAGGGAATCATCCCCAAATGGCCTTATTTCAGGTTAGTGAAATATTGTAATTTACCCAGATACATACATACATACATACATACATACATACATAGATGCATGCATCCATACATACATACATACAGACATACATACATACATACATAGATGCATGCATCCATACATACATACATGCATGCATGCATACATACATACATACACGCACATGCATCTATCCATCCAATATGGGACACCCCCCCACTGTTGCCGCACTGAGGCGAGATGGGCCGTATCGGAGTGCTATTTGAGCTGCGGCATGCAGAGACTAGGCTGGTGACTGAGATTCCTCCAAAACTGCAACGAACATGGGGGAACCAATGATACTAAGGACTGAATGGGACATGTGTGTGTATATGTATATATATATATACACAGAGCTTTATGATCAACAAAATCAGAACGTTTGTATTTGAGTGTGTCCAGAAATGGGAAATACCGTATTCATTCTCATTTTCACAGAGAAATTGCCAGTTAGCCATTGGATTTGGGGATACGGTTCTTTTTTTTTTGGGCAAATTTGTCTTGACTTTCAAATGTGTCCCTGCATATCAAAAAGTGATCAGTTGCCATATCCACCCATGGCCCATGGTAGTGGTTCTTCTTGTTGTTCTTGTTCTTGTTCTTGTTCTTGTTGTTGTTGTTGTTGTTGTTGTTGTTGTTGTTGTTGTGGTGGTGTTTGTTGTTGTTTTTTTTTTGTTGTTGTTGTGGTTGTGGTTGTGGTTGTGGTGGTGGTGGTTGTGGTGGTTGTTGTTGTTGTTGTTGTTGTTGTTGTTGTTGTTGTTGTTCCTTCCGGACCGCTGTCCGCGCGCACGGCGGTCATCGTTGGACTGCTTGTAACTGCGCGTTTATGTCCATTTCGCTCACTGTAGGCAGTGTTTCGTGATGGTACGTTGAAGTTCTGCCCGTCAGGTAGAAGTTCTGCCCGTCAGGTAGAAGTTCTGCACGTCAGGCAGAAGTTCTGCACGTCAGGTAGAAGTTCTGCACGTCAGGTAGAAGTTCTGCACGTCAGGTAGAAGTTGTGCACGAATGACCATGTGATTTTTTTGGGGAACGGGGGGGGTGGGGAGGGGGGTGGNCTACTTGCACGTTGATGCTACGCTCATGAGATCTTACTTGCACGTTGATGCTACGCTCATGAGATCTTACTTGCACGTTGGTGCTACGCTCATGAGATCTTACTTGCACGTTGATGCTGCGCTCATGAGATCTTACTTGCACGTTGGTGCTACGCTCATGAGATCTTACTTGCACGTTGATGCTGCGCTCATGAGATCTTACTTGCACGTTGATGCTACGCTCATGAGATCTTACTTGCACGTTGATGCTGCGCTCATGAGATCTTACTTGCACGTTGATGCTACGCTCGTGAGATTTTACTTGCACGTTGATGCTTCAAATTCACGCATAATGTAGGTTAACATACAACTGGACGATCTTATATAATTTTACTGTGGTGTTTTCAAAAGAATAGGCATTTCACAACGTTTGATAATGAACACATGTTTGGGCGATGCTGTCAACAGGTTGGATGCGATCCGAAAAAAATTAGGAAAGTGTCAGAAGACAACGTATGGCTGAAGATATGAATAAAAAGGTGGCATGTCTGCGCGCGCGAACAAAGGACCGAAACATTGTTGTTGTTGTTGTTGTTGTTGTTGTGGTTGTGGTTGTGGTTGTGGTTGTGGTTGTGATATCCCCCACTTTCACCCGTACTGGCGTTCAATCACATGAATGTCAGCACCATCAGACGCAGATTTCTGGAATCAGCAACCAAATTTCTGGAATCAGCGACCACGAGGATGCTTAGGAACCGGAGATGGAACCTGCAGTTGTAGCGATTTTTCAATTTGCCAACATTGATCATGGTTTCCATGCTGAGGTGTTGGTGGGTGGGTGGGGGCTATTAACGGTCCTTGGTTCCGGATTCCTTGTCCCTTGGTTCCCGATTCCTGGTTCCCAATTAGTTTGCCAGCCATGGGATTAACTCAAGATACACCGAAGGAGACTTGGGATATAACTATAACCAAGAACGGGTATCTAACCCAACAATTGTACTGTTAAAAACAATAGTAACGTAACGGACGATGTACTATTGTCATTATTCATGATAGTCATTCTCATTCTCAGCATAGATAATGCCATGATGATAACATGATGGTGTTATCATTACTATTGCCATGATGAAAATCTCCTGTCCATGGAGTCCATGGTTTGATCATGTCCAATGATGCAAGCGTTCTAGGCCAGGGGAAATGGTGACAGTTGTTGGAGCACGTGGAGAGTCTGGGAACCCATGGGATGTCGGGCAGATGGGAGATGCTGTGGTCATGTGCCTTCAAGCCTACTCTATCATTGGGTAAATCTCCATATTTGATGGTTAAATTGCATTTTGGATAGTTACATGCTTTGGTATGGTGAATTTTTGAGGGTCAATTTGCAGGAATTTGTTTGGAAATTGAAAAGTCCAAAGATCTGGCACAAGTGGAATGGTGCACAAACATCTATATAATTCCAGTAGGCATTGTCACTTACCCCAGTTTCATGTTGATTGATTCTGACTATCTAAATTTATCTAACATGTCACATGTCTAATATCTAATGATTATCTATTGTCTACTCATAATTGAAGATTATGATTTTTTATTCTGATGATTTCTGATTTTAGTCTTTGAACCTGACAATTCCACTGGAGTGTCTTCTGCGAGAGCCCCAAGTGTCCAGCTATATATTCTTTCGCAGGCTTGGTGCTTGGGATTGCTACACCTCCGGGTTGCCCCATCCTCGGTGCAAAATTCACAAAACGATGTGGAAAAACCAGGGGGGGAAACCGGCCTTCAGAAAATGATCTTTAAAATCCACAATTTTTAATGGTGGGTTGTCCATTTTTCTTTTTTAATGGAGGAAACAGATCATGAAATTTCGCTCCCCGAGGCAGCTCCGCACAGGTGCTTCATTGTATCCCTGTTGGGCGATGTGGGGCACCCAAAGTTGGGATTTTTGATGACACACTCTGGATGATGTTGTTTTTTTTGTCTTCATTTTCAGTCAAGTTGGACCCCAGCAACTGAGCAGATGCCTGGCGTTTTTTTCGCTGAGGCTGGCACCGGTGTGGGTCTCGCCTGGCACTCAGCCCTGTTCCGGCGCCAGAAAGATGAGAAAGCGTTGGAAGTGTTTGAAACTGGGGTGTCCGAAGATCCTGGAGTTCATCATCATTTTCCCAATTGAAATTGCCAGGGTCTCTGTCAAGAGTGAAACCTGGCTGTGTGGCACATCCGAGGCCGGGGACCAGCGATTCTTCTGCCTCACTTTGCCGTTCCCAGGCCGATTTGGGATGGGTGCTACAAATGAGAAAGATGATTTATCCAGATATCATCAGATATCATCAGATATCATCAGATATCATCAGATATCATCAGATATCATCAGATATCATCAGATATCATCAGTGATGGTACTGGTTTCTTAGAGGCCCGGTTTGTAGGTGCTACCTCGAAGAGTGGTCTGCTCATTTGATGAAGTTGGTCGAGGGCTGGCTGGGAATTTCCCCTATCATTACTTAGCAATCCTCCAAACAAAAGGAACCGTACTTCCAGGATGGTAGTTCGATGATGTTTTTCCCCATGTTTTTCTGGATTTGGAGGGTGGACTTATCAGGTTTGGGACGTGAGAAATCCTCTGCCAGGATTTAGACACTCCGGGCCACTCCATCGCAAGCCCACGAATTGCAGGGGAACTCGGCAACTGCCGAGCGCTTCAGCTTTCACGTGTTGAGAGAGATATTAGGGTTACATAGAGTTACATAATAGATCATTTCCACGAATTGGACGATTTGAAAATTAACTATGGGATTTCCTCTTTTTTCAGTGCAAAGACCATGATTTCCTTCAGATTTTCCCAAGAATGCGAGTCAATTTTGTGATTTTTCTGCGCGGCACCCTTACCGTGGAACCCTGGTTCCACCATTTGCAACACCATTTGCAACCAAGGTCAGGGATGCTTCGGTGATACCAGAAGAGCCGGAAGTGGTGTCCAGTGGCGATAGTCCGGTGCTCAGTGGCTCGTTGTTTCTGGTGGAGCCAAATTGGTGCCATGTGGCCAGGTGGAGAAGCGGAAGCGAATCCTCAGCAGTTGATTCACATCGAGTACAAGTTCGTGAAGGCACCCCTTGATTTAAAAGCGCAAGATTGATGTGGGCTTAGCCCTTTGTGAAAGCCCACATTTTTTCCGGAAATACGCGGTATAGACCCCAAATTGGAGGTTTACTCCTGGGTTTAACCACATCGAACGCTCACCGCTGTTCCAGGATCGTCGGCAGGTGAAAGACTGCGGACCTTCGATTCAATGGGAGGAACTGAACGTGTTTCCTCGTTGGACTCGGTGGTGCCAAAAAATGGTGGATGCAATAGTCCTGGCAAACCAATACCCTCTGGTAACTTACCATGGCTATTGAAAATGGCAATTTTCAGTGGATTTACCTATTCAAGATAGTGATATGATATATAGGGATTTCCATAGCATGGTAGTTTACGAGAGGGTATGACGTGAAATGTTTGATTGTTGGTATTTTGTAGTGATTTTAGTTGCAATTCGTGGCCTTTACCTTCTTTGTCGCCTTACTACTCGAGTCCTCAAGCATGGACATTGTGACTAAGCCATTTAAGTCAGATTATGCTCAAAAGTTCAATCCTGATCCATAGAAATAGTTTGTTGGGTTTCCTGGCTTTTTCCCCCTCCATAGACCGGTAGGACAGCATCGCGAATCGCTTGGTGACTCTGCCTTTTGAGCGGGGAAGCCCCAGATTACCAATCTCCGACATGTGGATATGGGCTATGGGTCAAAAATTCAGACCCACCTTGCATTTTGCGAGTAGAAGCATCATGAGATTTCGGGATAACCAGGTTCTGACCCTGAGCCATGTGAGGGACTTTTCCTGCTCGGCGATGAGGCCGGGGAGCATTTGGATCATCTCTGATTCAAAGTTCAACGATGCCCGGTCCTCAGAGGGAAGCACTGACTTTCAACCCATGGCTGTACTGATCCAAAAACATGGATCTCTCCCAAGTTACAAAACAGAACGAGTGCCAGTCAGTAACTTTTCCAAAATTGGGACTCCCAAACGGTCCATTTCAAGGTCTACTTTCGGGCTGAGTAGCGAAAACTTGGGATTCCTATTGGTTTTTGTTCGTGATGTTCCCACTGGTACTGCTTCAGGATATTGTTTGGTGGTTGACAATTCTCAATGATCGATGATTACCTTACCACCGATTTTTGGTGTTAATTGAAATTCAGCGACCGTTTTAAGTAAAGATGGATCTTATTTTCCTTGATGGGCAATTGTGTCGGAAGAAGCCCTGGGGATGGGCAAGATTGAAGGTGCGCGAGCCGCCCAAGATCATTCGGACAACTCTTGTTGAGATTTTGTTCCGTGGCAACCTGAGCGGGACCTGGCAAAATGTGCAGCTACCACTTTTCGTTTTTGGTGATGCGCATCCAACAATCCCACCTATTTTGGGAACTGACACTTACCCCTATATACTATATATTTATATATACATATGATATGTATGTACACACACACACACATCAAGGTGGATTGATCTGCCTTTTGTGCAAAACCCGGGTTGTAGAATCTGAACAGCTACTTCCAGGCAGACTTCTTTGCCTTTTCAAGCAAATCTTATGCTTTGTTGAACTCTCCCTCTATCCCTCTCTCTATCTCTATCCCTCTCTCCTCAGCTATTTTTCTGCCTTTCTGCCTTCTTTCTACCCATCTACCCACCTATCTTATCGTATCCTGTCTTGTCTTGTCTTGCCCTCTCCTGTCTTATAACATCTAATCCAATCTAATCTAATCGAATCAAAGCTCTTATCTATTTCCTTCTTTTCCCGGATCTTGAGGGTGCATGTGGTTGTGAAGAACGCAGCCCTGTAGAGATCAGTATGAGTCGGTCAGGGGGTGACCAAGCTGCACCCATGGTGCCATGGTAGGAATAATTGTCAAACGAAAACCACCACTTTACAATGATAGTCACCAGATTCTATCACAACTATCATAACTAGCACAACTGACTATCATAACTCTCAGACTTCATACATTTTCAGTTTCCAGAATAGATCGCCGGAGGGTAGGTGTTGGGAAACTGCTTGCTTCGACCTCACTCCGCAAGGGTCGAAATCTTTGTGCAGGTTTCTTGCCCTTTGTCCCTTCCAAGAGCCCGAGCGATTTCTGGCTGACCAGCCATTGAGAGTGAAATCGGGCATGGTTTATGGCCTTGGGTTTACCACATTCGTGGCAGTCAGGTCATCTTCAATAACAGTGGCATATCTTGACCTTTTTGCGGAACTTGGACGTTGGACCCTGGATTCAGGTCGTGACAAGTTGGACATGGAGTTCAGAGCATCGTTGCAGGACGTCATTGGGGCGTCCGCGTTCTGCTGGTTTCCTTACAACAGAATCTCTGAACGTGTCCCCCTTGAATTGCCGAGTTGTGTGGACTGCTGGTTCTGCTAAAGCTTTGACAGAGGAGTTTCCCCTTTCAACTTTTTGAGTATGATGTGGTATACCCAATGCCATAAACCGTCCCCAATTTTACCAGAAGTGGGTGGGTATTGACCATCCAGTTTCGGCTGACCCCACTTGGGATGGGACAGGAAGCCATTGACCAGTTTGGTATTGGCCAAGGGGGTTCCAATGCACCCCCCAAGCTGGTCATGTTCAGCATGAATGATTCAAACATCAATTCATTTTGACCCTCACCCCCAGAAATAGTTGGTGTATCCCCAATTATTAGTCTTGATTCAAGATCCCCGATGATCTCCATGGTTCGTTGGGCCAAAATACAACTACGGGATACATGATACATGGACATACACATATATTGTTGTAGTATAGCGGGAAGAAAACATATCCACAACAATACTATGCACCCGGTAATTGCCCCCATAGCTATGGGATATAAATCCGGCAGGATTTGATCCCTTATTGACAGTCTTCAATCAGTGTTGGTCGTACAAAGGCGGGTGGATTCCCATGTTTTTCACATCTTCGTCCCAAAAAATGTGGAGAATTCGTTCGAGTCTGGGCGAAGTCCGCAGCACCTGTCACAGGACGCCCATTCTCCAGAATGGAGCGGCCGGGAGCCGGAAGATGATGGGTCTGGTGCTCGGTCATCCGCGGGAAATGGTGGTTTTTCCAAAAGCTTCAGGGTTTCTTGTGAATTTTCGCTGAAACTCATTCTTTGAGAACCAACTCTTGAAATTTGAATTCATACCATTTTGTACCAAATAAAATGGGAAGTCCTAGGATCGGATGGTTTTCCAGAATGATTTGACCAGCAGAAATGCCACACATGGTGGGGAGTCACATCCATTCGTCCATTTGCTATTTTCACGACAGATACGACAGTACCAGATTTTTGACCAGCCAGGATCGTTTCCCCAGGGTGGATGAGACTACGGCGAACTCTCGGAAATGCAAAAAAAAAAAAAACACAACTTCAGCAGTTGCGATTTAATATGCTGTGAATGCGCTGCTCTGGCCAGGTCCAGTCATCACAGTGGCGGAACCAACTGGAGTCTGGGTCTTAGTGGCCATAGTGACTGCATGGTGCTGGAAAACGACTGGAAAACTCCTGGAAGTTGGCATCACTTCCAAAGTTTCGCTTGTCTCTGAGGTCACCATACGACTTCCACGGTTGGCTTTCTGACCTATTTCTGAACTCGGTGAGCAGTGATGTGCAACTGAGTTGGGGTCTCCCGAATGCATGGCCTGGAAAGTGTGATGCTTTCCAGATGAATGACCTGACAACACGAGGTTGGGCCCCAGTCAAAGATGTTCCGCTGACTTGGGGTGTTTCTTACCTTTGGGTGTTTCAACTGACCCACGTTGTGAGTGTTTTTGGGGCAACATTGGGGGCCGACCTCATTGGCGCCTTGCACGGTTGAGTCTTACTCATCCCAAGATCTGTTGGTCCATCACACCTCGGGCCGTAGAGATGATGATGTCCCAAAATGAGCAACAAAAAGTCTCTACCTGTCGAAGAACTTCACGGTTCCCCCCCTTTTGGGACAAAACTGTTGGCACGAAAATGTTCTCAGTTTTTTGTATCACTCCTCTGATGACTTTGTGCTTGCCCCCGGGTGGTGCATGATGTCAGCTGGAGCAAAAGTATCTCAGCTGGAAAAGCACGTTCGACTCTCGAATTTAAAGAGATTTCAATAGGGTATGGCGATATTCCTAAGGAAACCCAATCGCACCAGGGTGTCTTAGGGCGCCATACCCATGACCCCCTCAGACCTGCCCGGTGTCATCAAAGGATGGGGGCCAATGACTAACCCCCAAACCTCGAGGTGGGCATGTCCTTTCGAATCCATCAAGAAAACGTCATGCTTTCTGGCTTCAAGATCTTCAAGAATTTTCAGGCAGACCTCTGCAGACGTGCCCACTGATTGGCGCTGATCGGCCCAGATTTCGATTTTCGAGAGCGAAGCACAGATTTGTGTCACCTCCCATGTCCCTCTGAGATCCATGCGTCATCGACCGAGTCAATGGCGAGAGGCTACACTCCTTGGAGTGGGATCAAGGAAATGGCAAGAAAGCGCTGTAAGAGATACTGTAAGTAGGCCAAAGGGCGGCCAAAGCCATGCAACATGGCAACATTGGTTCGTTTTCAGATAGCAGAAGTTTCTGGGTCTCCAATGCTGCGACCTGCATCACATCTTGACCCACCGGCAAGGGTGTTGTCCTGTCCGGGGCAGGCGCCCCTGGGTGTTGGCTCCTGCACTGCGAGCAAACACCACCATAATGTTCCGTGGCATCCGTCCAGCACCAAAGTCGATGATGTGCGGCGCTGGACAAATGACCACCTTTTGATTTTGGGGCGCCCCCCCTGCTGAAAATAGAGCAGAGTCACGACCGGAAAGGCATTGGCATCTTAAGCTGGACAAAGAGGGCAGCGGCCAACTTGGGCACAAAAGTCGCGGCAGAAGCTGTGCCCTTTGGAGCCAGGGAGTGCGTGACTTGTTTGACCCTCAGAGGCATCTGATGAAGCTGTAGGTAGATGACATCTCTGATAGAGATGAGTCAGTACATTTGCAGCTTCTGAATTCTGCACATTTCCCGGCTGCCCTTTTCAACTGGCTTTGCCTTCTTCTCAAGAGAGCCTTTTGAAAGACACAGAAAGTTTGTTCAGCAAAAGCCTTGCACATGGCACAGTAGGTTTCCCTGAAAATCGGGTACTACAAAATCCCATCACTTACCAGCATTTTCCGCATGTTCTGCATCAACGTAGCCATTTTGGGGTACCCAGTTATACATCTTTTTGTTTGTTGGGATTCGCAACATTGTGCCGCGCTATGGAGAGCCCGGACTTGAAATGGTTGTCGCGGTGCTACGAGCGAGAGGTCCACTGATGTGCACTTAGAGGAAAGGTCAAGCCTCTGCAGCGTGCTGAGCGGGTGCTAAATAAAAAGGGGGATACACGAACCCCTGCTTTTCGCTTGTTTAAATGAACACTAAATTATCATGGATCAACATGGACATTCACACTTGAAAGTGTTCCGAATTGTGGGATCTGCGAGCATAGACCCATTCCTTGGCCCAACCTTGCACGCTCGCAGTGGATTGAAGCTGGAGAGAGCCTTCCAGAGGTATCCGCGGACCCATTTGGGGGGTTTGAATTGGCCAGGGGTTGGGTTTGGTTGCCCTGTTTTTTTGCGGGGATCTTTGCATCAAATCTTCGCAGCAGATGGTTCTGGGCAGCCAACAGCCAACTCCACCAGCCCCAGTCCATGGCCCGAGTTGTGCAGGCTCAGCCATGGGTCTCCGACCATCTGGAGCTGCGAGACACTGCTGACAGAGGGCGAGGGTTTCGCAGCTGCACCGGGGGGGGGGTGGTACTTTCTTGATGGTCTAATGACTTGGATGATTTGGGGGTTTTCCCTATTTATGGAAACCTTCATGTGACTATGGGTCAAAATTAGAGACCCCCCACATCGGTTTGAGTCTAGTTTCTGCATTGTTGGGATTGTTACTAGGGTATGAGGGTCTTGACCCATGACATACCCATACCGTACCCATATAATCCCACATGACGGCCACGGAAGACTTTCCAACACAGTGTCAAAGCACCTTCCAATGAATTGACTAAAGAAGCATCCTTTGGAGTTTGCAAAAGTGGGCCTGGGCGTATGCTAGTTGCAAGTAGGGTCCACTACACAAGACCAACACATAGTAGATGTAGAGGAAGAACCACTGAGAATAGTTTCTTGAAGTGAGCAGGTGCCCTACAGATAAGTCAGTTACAAGTTTCACCTACCCAAATGGATTTCATCAATGTGATAGCCGTGATAGCTGCTCCATACATTTTCAACCTGGCGCTGAGGTTGTTCCTTTCTGCCTTGGCCAAGGAAGGGGAGATCCTTTTCGTGTGCCTCTGGCAAGGAATACTGGGTTCAAACCTTCCGGAGATCTCCAGGGAGATACCCGAAAAGTCTGGCGAACCAACCATAGAAAGCCATCCAGCTATGGATTTCAGCACTTCGTTGATTTCTTAGCCCATGTTTTCTTGCATCCTACACATCTCTAATTCCACGTGTCCATGGTTTTGTGCATCCTACACATCTCTATTTCCATGCATCCACACTTTCCTTGGTTTGCACGTTCCGCGCATCCATAGACAAGGCTGTCTATATCCATGCGTTCCATGCATTGACGTATGCATGAACTCATAAATCCCTTTCCTTTTGGCAATATATAAGTTGGAACTTGATAGGACAATGTTGTATGCTTTCATAAACGCCACCAGACAGGCCCAGACGGGCCCTGCCGGGCCAATCACGAGGTGCGAGCCCTTCGTGATTGGTTCAGCATCTGGTCTGCAGGAAGCAACTGTCATGAAGCTGCGATCCGTTGCAGAGGACGACTGGGGGATGTCCATTCACCAGCTTTTCTTGGGACCATGGTGTTGATGCATCACCCGTATCACCCGTATCCTACAAAGTTGGGATCCACCAGTGGTCCATAGGGGGGAGCCGATGGAGTCCATGTAGAGTTTGAGATCTCTCCCACCTGAAAATGTCTTGAAAACTGGCGGTTGCCACAATTTGGACTGACTTCATGGGGTTTCAGCAGTTTCATGATTTGGCTTGGGCAACAGGAGGATTTCAACCGCTTCATGTCTTTGCAAGGCCGTCGGGTTTGACCGAAGATTAAGAGCGCTATGCAGGGCGTTGGAACATGTCCCACTGAATCGGAGCATGTGAGCCAGCAAAAATAAAGATGCTCACAAATGAAAGATGGGGTATTGCCTGAGAAATGGAGATTGGAACCCACCAAAGCTGGCGACGTGAAGCAACATCTTAAACCGTGATACGCGCCAATTGAATTTCACTGTTTGCCAGTAATATATCCTTTTTGTGGTATATATCCAATGGCTTGGGGATTGCCAACATTTTTCATAGATGCCTGGACGGTGTCCTGATGGGGACATGGATCACCAGCCCTGCTGCAGGGTCTGATGGCACGAAATTCGTCACAGAAACCGCTGGCATCTCAGCCGAGCGAGGTTAGAATATTTAGAATGTCCAAAGATTCGGTGTAGAAGGTATAGTCAAGAGCAAAAAACATGGCGGCACCACCACCAAACTGAAGATATGACCTACAAAAGGAGATTCATAGGTAGTAAGTCGTGTCAGCAACGAAGACATATCAAAATGA
The DNA here is from genome assembly GCA_003297045.1 of Symbiodinium sp. clade C Y103. Classification (NCBI taxonomy): domain Eukaryota; class Dinophyceae; order Suessiales; family Symbiodiniaceae; genus Cladocopium; species Cladocopium sp. clade C. The sequence goes on along the minus strand of BGPT01000473.1, from coordinate 281,158 downwards.
GTGTTTCCCTAAACCGCACCCTCCAAGTCCGCCCGTGATCCACGGTGACCAACATCCAGGACGTGAAGTTGCAGAGTTGGACGCGTGGTCCAAGGCGATTATGAGAATGGGATTGCGGAGAGTTAAATGCCCCCAGTTAGGATATTTTAAAACTCTGAGATCCACTCAGTTTCATGAAATTCAACCAAGTTGAAGTGCGCCTTTTGATCTCAAACCTGTTTTTGGTGCTGTCAACTACAGATTGTTTCGGTCATTTTTTGCATTGAATGGTCCAATTCCTGCAGGAATGCAGTTCTCGACCCTAGTCGTCGGTTGTGGTTCCAAAGCCACCAGTTGTTGGAAGGGAACGCCAAGCTGTTTGGCTAGTCGACAGGACAGTGCAACATCAGAGGTCCGTGGACGCCAAGAAAGTTGCGAACGCCTGGTGCCCTGTGATGCGTCCAGATCTACTTCAGTCTTGGTTGAACTTCAACATCCTTCAGGTTGGTCCCGGAAGTTGATCCTGGTACGAAATGGTCAAGAAAAAGCATCGAAATCTACCGGCAACCAAGGTCTTGAGATTCAATACCCTCGCAAGGGATTCTCTGAATGGGCAAGGTCTTGCAGAAGAAGCAGCTTTGTTGCGCCCTGAGCCGGCTTGGTCTGACTGACGCTGGTCTGTTGTGAATTCCTTTCTCATGAACCTGGCCAAAATTCGAGCAATGCCCAGGGCCCCGGGTGGTTTTTGGTGAATTTCAAAATGGGTCACGCTTCCAATCCTGGAGTCCATGAAAGCCAGGTGTGGGGTGTGGCCTCTTTGCAGTTTGATCAACCATTCTTGCCTCCCAAACGTCGGAGCCTTGGTGCTTGGCTACCTGCTCAACGGTCCTCAAAGTTTCCAAGATCTTTGGCTTGCAATTTTCCCTCCCAGTGCCAACCCCTGCAACTTCAAGTCGTAGGTGAACAGATGGATATGGCTCAAGATCATTTGCAAACTTGGATGGTTTCACACTGAAAACTCCCGCAGCCATTTCAGAGCAGTCCCCATCTCCGATCCTTGGCTCAGGTGCAGGAGCACTTTCTCGGTGATTTGTTGATCCTGAGGGCAGCACGGGCCATCGCAGCCGGAGAGGTGCGCACGCTGATGCAAAGCATGGTATTTACCACGCATGGCTAGCTGGGAACCTCCCAAACTATGTGGAGGTGCATTGCAAATTCATCAGCAAGATGTTTCAGTACCAGAGAGTCATTTCTTTTTGGACAGGAGTTGTTGATGTCGTCCCGGCCTCAGAGAAAGTGAGTTGCAGCAAGGAATTGCTGCAGCGCATGAAGGGAATAATGCCGAACGACTGAGGTATGTTTCACCCTTCCAGTGGTGGACCCAGTTCAGCAACCCGAGTCCCAGTTGTTCCAATGACGAAAAAAGGATGGCCTTGACGAGGCCGCGACATGTGCGACGCCAGCGCCTGTCTGACACATTTGAGTTCTCTTGTGCCTCGGCGACAGATTTCAGCGATTTTGTAATGGAACTAGTGGAACCATCCAATTCTTCGGCATTTTTTCTCCATGTTTGTTCTTTTCTGTTGTGAACCACCACCTGACTTTGTCAAATATGGACTGCTGGAAAATCTGGAACCTCCCTCATTGACTCCGATGATTTTCCGAGTAAAAGCCCACTGGGGATTTTGAACTGCCATCTTTGATTCACCGAGGCAGTTGCGAACGCTGCGCTTTGGAGGCCGAGCTGGTGCCTGAAAAGAGGGCGCGACACCCAGCTTTTTGCGATGCGCCAATCGCGAGGCCCAGGCCATCGCAAGGTGGTGAAACAATGGTGCTTTTGCCACCGATGGGGAGACTCACTGACGAGTTCTGGTGACTTCGGAAATGATGGTTAGTTGTTGGGTTAGATATAAGTGACATGGAATGAAGTTGACATAAATGGTTTGATAGGGAATATAACCAGGCTAATTATATTGGATCAAAAACATGGGAACCCCATCCCCACCATGGGGACGACGCTCCCGAGGCGACCGAGGCGCTGAAACGCTTGGATGCCATCGTTGCAGATGCCCGTCCTGGAAAACTCCAGGAGGCCAGGGAGGTGGGTGGGTTCAGGGGATCATGTCCCTGAGCTTGACTGATGTGTCGAAGGCAAGGGCCCCATGGAGTTTGGATTTGGATGGATTCATTGATTGTTTTTAATTTTTTGGAATTTTCAAAGGAATACTACAGTACTGTAGTAGGAATCATGTATGGGTATGTACTGTAGGTAATGATCTAATATGTACCGATTCGAATCGGGGACGTCTGGATATGTACTAATATGTACCGATTTCCGATTCGAATCGGGGACCTCAAAATCCAAAGCTCCTCCACTGAAATCGACTACCAGGTCTACCAACTGATGTGATTCGGTCCGAATGCCTTGACCGGCATCTGGCTAAAGCTTGAAACCAAATGGGCCCCATAACGTGCCATATATAATTGCCTAGATGAAGATCCTGAATGATCCTAATATTTACTGCAATCAATCCATGTCGATCCATGTCGTTGATCGTTATGATTTGGACCTTCGCTTCCCTGCCAGTTCACCGCTGAGCTGGAGAAGCTGGCACAACAGTGCCAGGAGGCAAAAGTGTTTTCGCCAGTGTCACAAAAAAGGCTTTGGGCTTTGGCCAAAATTGATGGCAAGGTTAAGAGGGAACCTGATGATAAACTATTGGTTTTTAGGATTTTCCCACATTTTTGGGACATTCGGACCAGGTGGATCAAGTGCCATTTGCTGGATAGACAGACAGCTTTTCTGAAAGTATTTAATGTTGTTGTTGTTGTGGTGGTGGTGGTGGTGGTCGTCGTTGTCGTTGTCGTTGTCGTTGTCGTTGTCCTTGGCGTTGCCGTTGCCGTTGCCGTTGCCGTTGCCGTTGCCGTTGCCGTTGCCGTTGCCGTTGTCGTTGTCGTTGTCGTTGTGGTTGTGGTTGTCGTTGTCGTTGTCGTCGTCGTTGTCGTTGTCGTCGTCGTCGTCGTCGTCGTCGTCGTCGTCGTCGTCGTCGTGGTTGTTGTTGTTGTTGTTGTTGTTGTTGTTGGAATGTGGTTCTGACATGAGTCAGAGGATGCCCAAACACTGCGACCTTTTGTCGTTTTCTTCTGACTACACATCTCAGAGGCCCTGGTGAAGTCATTTCTCTCTCGCAGGTAAGTCGGTCACATGCGGTCGACGGAAAGGAAAGCTTGCTGTGCTCGTTGGCATCTTAGGTCCAGGGGTTGAAAGCTTCAGGTCTTGGGGTTTGTCAAATGGGGCATTTAGCCAATTTGATGCTAGTTTTATAATGTTTTATTTTTTCGAAAATGATTACACACCATGTAGCCAATATAAAAGTGATAAGACATGACACACACACACAGACAGACAGACAGACATTTAGCATCACACAGACTTTGAGGATGATTTGTGATGGGTTGTGGCCAGTGTCAAGGTCATTTCTGGCTGTATTTATGGGCCTAGCCATGGCCAGGCTTTTGGGGGGACAGGAGTCTGGCGAGTCGCGACAGACGATGACGATGAGATTTTTGTGACTGGGGCCTCACATTACATTTCTCTACATATATATACATATATATTATTACATATTATATGTAGATAATATTATATATTATATGTAATATTATACATACATACACATGTATTTGTGAATCAACCTGTTGATTCATGTCAAGTGATGCCTACTTCGCAGTAAGTTGGCGCGAAAAACGGAGCGATGTGTGCGGCAGGAAAAGATCCAAAAGCCTGTGCCATCCTTGGAACGTTTGGGCATTGGCTTGATCCATTCACCAGGTTTTTTCTTTTTCGATTTTTTTTCCAGCAAACTTGGGGTTCTACAATCAGATTTTGGGTTTTTAGCAGCAAAAACAAGTCAGACTCTACCAGCAAAAACTGCGGTGGTCTCCAACCTGGCAAAAAGTACGACCAAGTGATACCAAGTGAACATCCAATGGCTTGATCTATCATCCCATGGCTGGAAAATCGGAGTTTCATTTATAGTTGATTTTCCCATTAACACCTCCCTGAATGAAGTGGATTTTCCAACCATGATGAAGCCAGTGGGTCCCCCAAGTTGACCAGACCCATCGATTGGATGTTCCCGAGGAGCACAGCCGATGCATATGCGCAATGTGTGGATCTCCTGGCGCCGATCTGAGGTTGAACTGGCGGGGGAGAACTGTTTGGATGTTTGGCTTTCAGGGGCAAAGAAATCTTTCAAGTGTGAAACTCTTGAAAAGTATTTCATAAAGACTGCTTTCATGAAATGTCGAATCAGACACTCCCACCACTCACCCGCCTGTAACAAGCCGTCAATTGCTTGTGCAATCGAGTGTTGTTTGAAAGCTGCGTGTTGGTTCCAGCAAGGCGAAGATCTGCTCTGGAAGTTTGCGCCCAGCCTGGCTTAGAGTTTTTTAGTATCCTCAAAATCCTTTTGCCTTTTAGTTGGACTCAGCTGACTTGAAAGCGCACGAGATATCTTAGAGATAGAGATCTCTTTTATTCTTTTCAGCCGACCTTGTGTCATAAGACGCATTAAACGCATCACTATCCATCGGATTCCATGGCTATCCATCATTCCGACCGTTGATAGGTACCATCTGCACTGGTCTTTCACCAGTGCTTTGGAGTCCCACTTGGCTGCGTCAGCCGACTCGGCAAGTCGGGCCCAAAAGGCTTGGCAGTGAGCTCCTCAGTGCGGAGAAGGGAATGTGAAGATACAGAGTTCTCAAAATAGCTGATGTATGTGGAAAATAGCAAAGAATCTACAAGAATACCCGAACATTTTTATCTTCCTTCTCTAGGTATCTTAGTCTATCTATCCCAATCTTTGTCGATCTCATCTTCCCGATCTCTCATTCCCTTTCTCGTTCCAGTCTTTACCTCAGCCTTTCTTAATCTCAATCTCTACCTCCATTTCTATTTCCATTCTCCGTTTTCCATTCTCCATTCTCCATACACCCCTTTATCCATCCACAAATTGAGAGAACTCCACTACTTTGTTCCGTCGTCAGATTCTCACTTCAGGCTCTTCCTGACCTTTGCAGTGCCAGATCGCAAAGACACTGCCTCAGTCACCACAGATTGAGATCCAAAAAAAAGTGACCAAACCCACCAGAAATGTCTCCATGTTTTTTCCCCAACAATTACAATGGATTGGTGGCCCAAGCTTTTAGCGAACAGATTCTTGACAGCTGGGGAACTGACTCCATGAGATGTAGGCAAGTCACATGGCACTTCGATGGCGAGATCAATGAATAGCTTGTTTGGGCACGCCATGACAAGAGTCTGCCTGGATAATGTACGTAGTCTACTGGTATCTTAAGATATGACAAGTCAACAATGATTTACACTAACTTCTATGTACAGTACCAGCCGGGGCGATTACCGGGCTGGAACAGCTGGATGCTTTCTGGGGATGAAGATCCCCAAGCACTAGGCCACTTCCTGAGCTTTGCGGAATCACGACTGAGGTCTGCTCCGGCTTTGCCAAAAAGATGGGCTGGCCACAGGACTGCTGGAATCATGGAAGGGTCTGGATTAAGCATGGACTGAATGTGCAAACTGTGAAGGACCTGATCGACAGCGTGCAGAATTTCTGTGCTGAGGCGGAATTATTAGGGGCTCTTTGATGTTTTACTTGCATTGGTTGCTGGTGGGTTCCGCCATTCTGCGCGCAGTCAGTACTAGACACCACTAGGCGGCCATCAACTTTGTTCATGAAACCGCTTTGGCTTGTTACTCACTTGCAGACGTGCCTAACTTGACCATCCTTGAAAACTGACCAAGATTCATGGGAATTGGAAAGATGAACAGTTCAACCCCTCGAGAGAACTGGAAACAGCATTTCTGATTTCCGTGAAATGAACACTTCTCTTTAAAATAATATCAAACATTATAATTAGAAGTTGAAAGGATTGACTTTAACGTTTGATATCAATATAATCAGAATGATGATCCAAATCGACTTTCACATTTTTGGGTTGAAACACATTGAGACCATCTCCCAGAATTTTAACCCCTGGTGAGGCCACGCCGGCCACGCCGGCGGCGCCGAAGGCGCCTGGCAGTTGGGAGTATAGCGTACAGGAGGTGCCGTGATGGCTGCCATGGGTGAAATGAGCTGTTTGGATATGGGTCATTGGACTACAACTCAATGAGGATGAATGGGTATGAATGGGAATGACTGGGGATTAATGACCAGCAGTGGTTCAAGCATGTTCAAGTTCGGGACTTTATTTTGAAGCATGCCCACTTCACTTGGATCATACATTTTATTGGATAAGAAAGGGCTGATGACTGGGTAAACAGGGCCAGAGATCGCAGGGGAGGAGTCCCACGATGTGCTAGTTGATGCCTCCTAGCAGAAACATGTTTTTACACAGGAGTTTAAACCTCACTATTCAGAAACAAGGAGTCGATTCGTTTTCGTCTTTTCCGTTGTCTTTTCTGGCCTTGGTCCACGCTGTGCATGGCTGGAGAGTTGTTTCATGCGGAAGGAAGCGGCTCTGACAGTTCTGTCCATTACTTTGCCAGATGGCTGGGGCCACAGGAGGGATCGGTGGCAACTTCGAGCCATTCCTTCTGCAGTGACAATCAATAACAAGTAATGTGGGTAAAACAATAATAAACCACTCATTTGGGAATGGTATATACCACCTATTTATGGTGATTTAGGGGATGGTTTATTATTGTTTTACCAACATTATTTGGGCTTTGTACCCAAGAATCTGACTCCCCTCAAAAGACCCACTTGTCTTGTCTCCTGCAAAAGCAAGGCTAAGGTTTGAAGAAGTATTTGCTAGCCCCCCAAAAGATGGATTTGGGGGACAGCTTCCCAAAAGGACCGCAGATCTGTGTTGCCCAACCCGCAGGTTCGTTTTATCTATCATGGCTATGGGATGCTATGGGTCAAGATGATTCCCACGCCCAAACATCTGAGGACTGGGCCCGCAGGACATCGATGTGGATGTGGGGGCTGCAGAAGTGTGCGTGGTGATGGCCCTGGACATGTTGAGGCTTGATGGATCGCTTCAACATCTCAAGCAGATCATGGGGTTATACTTGAAATATACAAGAACGTACGATATAAAGGTGCCATGGTTAAAAGTTGGATTGTACAACTATATTTGGGGATGGTCGCAAATTCATTTTCATAGGGATTTCTATGCCCATTACTGTACATGGCATGGGATGGATGAATAAACCATATACTGTAGCATGTCTTGACCCCAGCTAGAGGGGTCTCTTGTACTGCCAATTTTTTTCCAATTCTGGGATATCCTTCGAGAAGATGTATGTTGGTACAACAATAATATAATAAACCATCCCCAATTTCACCATAAATTGGTGGTATAAACCATTCCCAAATGGGTGGTTTATCATTTTTTTAAACCAACACATGATGCTTCCATGGATCCAACTGGAAGCCCGCGGTCTCAGGTCGCAAAAGGCCGAGAGAACTTGCTGATCCGCTTGCCTTCCGCAGTCCGCGTCTCTGGCGGCGGTGCGGAGGTCAGTTGTGGTGGTGAAAATCAGTGGCCAATCCAGCCCTCAGCTGGTTCATGTTTTCAAGATCTTTAAGTACACATATACATGTATATATATATATATGTATACTGTATACATATGTGTGTGACGTGTGTGTTCTTTTCCATCAACTGAGGAGTATTTGCAATGAACTATCCAGAGACGATAGCCTGTCTTGGAGAACCATGTGAAATGAGCGATACCCGATCTTTGATCTGGTGTGAATCCATGAGTCCTCCATGTCAGCTGCTGCACCGATGGCTTGGATCTCATCCCAGGTTGACCCGGAAGCAGCAATGCCTGCAAAATTTAAGAGGTGCAGCTGGCTTTGCTCGGGTTTTGGATGGGCAGTGGAGCAGCAAGGGTACTCCATGCCAATGATATTCACATCCCCGAAATTGCGTGTGGCCCTGCCCAGCCATAGATGTTGGTGACTTGATGTTGATTGACCACCAAAACAAAAATCAGCGGACAACTTCCACCCAGGACCACGAGACAGCTGGTTCTGCGGCTGCCGGTGTGCTGACCATGGAGTTTCCAGCTTTTCGTGAAAGCACCAGGTGGGTAACATGGGAGGGGCTGGAAACCCTTGCGGTCCTATTCTTGCTGCGCGAGGTGCTGCAGGGCCTGGCCGGAGTAGTACCAGATATGATGTCTCCAAACAGGCTGAGGTGGGGGTGTTGTCTTGACAACTCTACGTCAGATGCGGAGCTCTTGGTTCGGAATTTGTGACATAGATTTCCTAGAAAGATTTTCTGATTTGAGTCTCAAGAATCGTCAGGATTGGAGCAGGAGCAACCTGCCATGATGATGGGTGCCACCGGTCGGAAGCAGCGAAGCAGATCATGACCTTCTCTCCGACGTGAACTTCTTCGCCAAGGGAGGCATGAAGTCCGGGGAAATACTGGGGCCATATTGTGGGACGCAGCACTTTCTCGTTCCAGAGCTTTGGATGCCAATGGTAAGACATTATGGTGCTTGGCTTAGGTCCTACACCGTAGGTGATTTTGCATCCCTGGTTTTGTTCCATTTTCGACTAATATGGCGATACTATTGTTGACAAGAAGGCTTTGCCAGGATATACTTCAAATTGCTTTACTCTCATACCAGCCTGGTGTGTGACATGTTTTGTTCAATGTCATAGTATGTCGCATTTTTCTGACATTTCCAGCAAGTTGCATTGGTTTATAATGTACAAACTGGATGTCTTTCTTACAGATGTTGATTCGGAAGCAACAGGGCCGGAAATCATTGCACCTCCCATGTTGCAGGCCTCAGCTCTTTGCAAATTCTCTTCGCAAGATCGCGACTTTTCTGTGGCAGAGATTGAGGTGCAAAGAGGCGCATTGGATGCATCTTAAAGGATGTATGTTTAGGTTCAAGTTGCTTCAAGGGGATGATTTTTGAAGTGCTAGATATGGTGAGGGGATGCAGGAGCCATTGACTCGGCGATGCATGTAGCTTGTACTTCGTAGTCAAGAAATGTTCGGAAACCTGGTTTGCTTTCTGCAGTGGTAGTATCTGGTAGCCTTTGGGGAGTAACCTGCAAAATTCCGACATTTTTGCATATTGAGCTTTGCCAACCGACTGGTTGTACACAGGCAAATGCTGAAGATGACTGGGATGGTCACTATTAAGGAAATACTGAAATACATCATATATTGGATATGAGATCCGCTTCTAAAATATGCCTTTGAGGAATTTTCAAATCCGAAGGACGCAAATAATTGGGCATTGAAAAAGCTAGCGCACTGTAGCTGGGACATGGGCCATGGAATCTGCATTCTTAGAGCAAATCGGAGAATCATGGAATTGGGTCAAATTATGATAAAATATTTAAAGGCTTACGCCTGACAGCCGGGCGCCGGCAAGAAAAGGGTTGGTTGGCCCTGTGTTGGCCCATGTTGGCCCTATCTTCCCTACGTTGGCCCGATGTTGGCCCATCTTCGCCTATCTTGGTGATTCTTGGTGTATGTTACCCCTATCTTGGCCCATGTTGGCCTTATCTTGGCGCTATGTTGGCCCCATGTTGGCCTATGTTGACCCCATCTTGGCCCATGTCAGCCCATATGTTGGCCCATGTTGGGCCCATATTGACCCATCTTGAGGCCTATGTTGAGGCTCTGTTGGCGATATGTGAGGCTATCTTTGTTGAACGGCCTCCCAGATACCAATTTCCGTCCCGGACCCCTCCGCGGAAGCAAAAACCACGTAAAAACCACGGTTTTGTTGGGCCCATCTTGGGCCCATCTTGGGCCCATGTGGAGCCTAAGGTGGCCTATGTTGGCCCTATGTTGGCCTTATCTTGGCCCATGTTAACCCTAGCTTGGCTCTTTCTTGGCCCTCTCTGGGCCTATGTTGGCCCATGTTGACCCATCTTGGGGCCTATGTTGAGGCTCTGTTGGCGATATGTTTAGACCATCTATGTTGAAAGAACTTCAAGATGCCAATGTTTCCGTCCCGGATCCTCCGTGGAAGCAAAGACCACGGTTTTTGAGCTTCGCCGACAAACATGTTGAGCCTAAGTGGGCCTATGTTGGCGCAAAATTGGCCCTATGTTGGCCTATAATGTCCCTATCTTGGCCCAAGTTGGCCCCATCTTGGCCCCATGCTGGCCCGATCTTGGCCTATGTTAGCCCCATGTTGACAATGTTGGGGCCTATGTTGAGGCTATATTGGCGACATGTTCGTCCACTTCGGTTGCAAATACCTTTGTGACGCCGATTTTTTGTCATTTTTTGTCACAAGCACGATCCACTGTAAATTATAGGGTCAGCAGTGGAGCGAGGGTCGACCGGGTACGGGTCGGGGGCAGGGCGTTAACGTATAAAACCGTCGGTTACCACCGAAGGCCTTCCGGGCAGCACACGGACTACCTAGACCGGCACCCGGATTTTTATATTGAATGGGAAAAATTATTCTGGGAAAAAGATCATATTTTTTGCATATATTTAATTTTATTAAATTTTAATATTTAATGAAATTAATATTTATATTATTTTTAAAAAATATTTTCTTTTCTAAATAATTTTGAAAAATCAAATATATATATATTAATCTTTCTTATTTTTCGAAAATTAAATAAATATTAATTTTTGATTTGGAATAATATAAATAAATTAATTATTTAAGGAATAATTTCCAAAAAAAAAAAATTAATAATATTTGAATTATAATCTAATTTTTGAATATAGATTGGAATATTTAAATAATTTTATTAATTTAATTAATTTATTTAATATATTAAAAAAATATATAATATTGGAAATAAAATTATAAATTTGATTTTTAAATAATTTATTATTTTTTGATTTTTCTCCTGGGAAAATATTATAATATGGAATTTATTATTATTTTTTTCTTTATGCTAAATCTATTTATTATTAAAAAAAAAATAGAAAGATATTTTTTTATAAATATTTGATATTTTATTAATTATTTATTTTTTTATTTTTGAGAAATATAGGTTATAATTAATATTTTAAGAAATATTTTTAGTAATATTGTTTTATTTTGAATTTAATATTTTGATATATTTTTAATATAATTTAAAATAAAATGATATATGAATATAATTATTAAAATATATTTAATTAAAATTAAATATTTGAGATATTTTTGCCAATATATAAAATTAAGAATATAGAAAAATATTAATTATATAAATTATTTCTTTTATATTTTAATAGATTATATTAATGCTATGTATTTTGTTATTATTATTTAATTTATTATTTTGAATATTTTAAATCTAGATATTAATTTAATTTCCTATATATTTTATTCTTTCGATATATTGATTGGGTATATTTTTTGATATATTTATTATATTTCGATAATTTTATTTGAATATTAAAATTGGAATGGAAGGGAAGGGGGGAACGGTAATTTTTTTAAAATCTAGCATATGGAAATTCCATTTAAAAAAATTAAAGGAAATCGAATAAAAATATCAAATTTCTCGCTAATCCCATTTTAAATTATGAAATAAAATTTCTAGTAATTTCTTTTTGAAATAATTCATATTTATTATTTCAAGATAAGAGGAATGGGGGGGAATGCCAAGATAGGAAGAATCCTTGAATTCATATTTTTAAATACGAGGAAATTTCCATTACAATAGATCGGGGACCCCTCAAATTCTTAGAAAATTCTTAATTATATTATCTATATACACATATAATTAATAATTTATTAATATTTCCATTCCAGAAAAAAATGCGGAACAGGAGAAGTCGAGCAAGACAGCACGCCATTTTTGAATTAGCACCGTCCACAAATTTGTTTCTGGCTTTCGAGTCGTTTGTTGTTTGCTGGTGTCTGCTAATTCATTTTTTGCTCCCGTCGTGCAAAATATATGAATATAGAGCACGAATAATGTGTTCGCAGGCGCGGGAGGCCAGTTCGTCATTTTGGAATTTCTGCCCTTTCAGCGCGCCTGGCTGACCAATATATACATATCAGGTTAGAAGCTACCTCTAAGTCAAGGGCATATGATGATGCTACTTTGGAATAAATCCTTAGTTTTGATTTGAAATTAAAGAATTCTTTAGATCGATTCCTGCTGCTGCATTCTGCTCTTCTGAATTTTCACGTTTGTTTTGGAATTAATAAGATTTAGCCATATCATTTTTATGGTGGGGAAATCTAGATTTCAAAAATATTTAATTTTAGAATTAGCGGCATCCAATAATTCCAAATAATGCATATTTTTAGAATTGGCGGCGTCCAAGAATCTCATTTTCATGGATATCGATTACATAAATAATTATTTAAAATTTGATAATCCCTTAAATTCTTAAAATAATATGACCTTGATATAATATAAAATATATAATTCTTCTTAGATCTGAATCCTTCAAATTCTTAAATAATATATCTTTTAAAATAATATCTAAATTATATATTGAAAAATAACATATATATTTTTTAAATATATATATAATAATAAAATAGATCTTATATATTATATATTTTTTTACAAGAATATCATATATTATTTATAATTTTAAAATAATAATCATTAATATATAAAATAAATAGATATAAATAACAAAAATATTTCCAAAAAATAAAAATAATATATCTAGAATTCTAATTTTCTCAATATTAAATATAGAATTAAGAAATCCATAGAATAATTTTTGAATTATATATATTATGAATTATATTAATATAGAATTTCGATAATATAAAAAAAAGAATATCTATAATTTTTCCTAAATATTAAATACGGATCTTTGAAATTCATTAAGAATTTAATTCTACTCCTTTTTTCTCGAATTCAGAAGGCTATTAATCGGACCTGGACCTATGCGGCATATTAAAAATACCGAAGCGTGCGGGTTAGACCTCGGACCGACCTGGGTGGACCTGAATCCGAATATATATCAAAAAGAATATCCGATAGAATGCCAAATAAAATATCAGATAATATTATAAATAATATATCAAATAATATATTTGAAAATATAAAAATAAATATATCAATATAGATATCAAAATGAAACATAATATTTATCAATATAGAGATTAAATAATCTATTAGAAATAAAATCGATATATATATATATATATCAAAAAATAAACAATTTTGAAATTATATTTAATTTTAATAAATATATTCATATAATTATATGCATATGAATAGATTCGAATCTTATCTTATTATAATTAATATATTTAGATTAATTAAAGAATATAAATTTATTTCCAAATTATCAATACCATAAAATATTTCATATTTTAATATATTTAATATATATATATATTATCCATTTCCCTCCGATTCTATTAAAATCATTTAATTGCTAGACATACAACCGAAATATATATTATATAATTCAAAATTATCCGCCGCCCGATTCCGTATTTTAGCATAAATAATTCAGACATCTTCCTCTACATAAAAAAAAATCAAATATATTTCTTTATTTTTTAATATAAGAAAAATAATCAAAATTATATTCCTAAAAATATATTATTTTTAATTCAAATTAAAATTTATATTTATATTATCATATTACCATTTATATATATATATATTTACAATTTATTCCAAATAATATATATTACGTATCCAAATTATCAATATCAGGAAAAAAATCTAGTAAATTCAATATTTTATCGATAAATAAAAATAGATTTAAATTTAATTTATATATATATATTTCAATTAATTAAACTATAAAAAAATGAATTTTCCAAATATTATATAAACAAAATTGCAAAGAAGAATATCCATGCCTTCAGACGTTGCAAATTGCAAAATTTCGGTTAAACAAATATAATTCCTGACATTTATTAATTTTAGGCAGGATATTTTGAATGACGTACAGATGTCTTGCAGCTGTCACGGAGCCAGATCTCACACGGATTTGAGCAACGTCATTTTCCGCTTTTGGTTCTCGCAGGTATAATGGAAGCAAATCCAATTTTAATCCAATAACATAGAGGCCTTGGAGCAAGCAGCCCGCAAAACTGTAGTGGCTATCTATGTGCTATCCAAGGGGAGCGTGGCTTTGGCTTGGCGTATGGCATGTATTTTTATAACTATCAACAATTAAAAAAACACCAGGACATCCCACCAAAATATTAATAAAAGACGTAGTCCTGGCAATGCCTTTGTCCGAACTAATTTGTTTAGATAAAAGAGCTACGCAACGAGTGCGGCATTTTCTTGCGGAAGCTACTCAAGCTAATTAGGTTCGGTATTACAATATTTGGTGTAATATAGTGCCTTCTTCTATGGATATTTTCTTGTATTAGGAGCAAAAATTTCATCATAATATATTTAGTATTATATTTTCCAAATGCCTTTAAAAAATCGGCATAATGATTACGTAGCGATTATTTCGCTGCCCGGCAATAGCGAAATAATTTTATTTCAATCGGCAGCGGTAAAATACCTAAGGTGCAGTATTTCCATAAAGAATTACAAGCTTAATAAATTTCCCTAATAATTTTCCAAGCTCCAATAAACCAACCCAAAGAAAAATCCAAACCATATAGCCAAATAAATGCCATATAACATACGCGCGCAACTTCCTTTCTAAATATATCGAGCACACCACCTATTTTGGGTCCAAAATCTATTTACAACGAGGCTTCAAAAATCTCCAAACAATCTATTCCATAATAATAATTTATTTTATAATTAATAAATATTTCCAAATAATATTTTGATAGTTATTATTAATTTATAATAAATAATATTAATTATTTTCTTAATAATATATCATTTAAATTATTATTATATATTCTTTTAAATCGCGTCCTCCACAATAACCTTCGGCAACAACATCCTACCAAACCCTTATTAGGCTCGACTTCGCATACGCCTCAACCTTTCTTAAAAACCAATAGCTAAGAAAAATTTCCCATACCACATATCAATTCCACAGCTCCTTACTGCTTACAAAAAGAGAAAAATTACACCAGCATCGACCCCAAACAGCAAAATTCATCTCTCCGTCATGTGCATAGATTTCTTTAGTTCCTGTTTATGGTTTGCGCACTATTATGTCAAAATAGGAAATGTATAAGAGATATTGTAGGGTGTATTTTTTGCGCCGACCTGCCCCCCCCGTCCTTGATTTTACATAAGAAAGCTTCAAAATCAAAGAATGCCAGCTGAAGCAATTTTTCACAGGCCCCCAAGATATAAAATCAAGCGTTCCCAATGAAATTGCTTTTACGGGTTTGTGATATTTCAACAAGCTCCATTTCATAGAGCTCATT
>BGPT01000473.1:237881-259377 GCA_003297045.1 Symbiodinium sp. clade C Y103 | reverse complement strand
GAGACAAAGTGGGAGACAAGGTCAAAATCATCTCGTGACAGGATCCAATTCTTGAAAGCCCACTAGAACCCCAACAGACAAGCTGTTTGGGGAATAAAATCATGCGGCCCAGAGCACCCACACTGGGAAGGCAAGCCCGGAGACAAAGGCAAAATCATGCGGCCCAGGCATGCAACCCTTTGAAAGGAGTAAGAACCCCATACAAGTAAACCTGTGTGGGGAAATATATTTGATTTGATCCACCCCAGAATTTCCCAGGCATGGCATATTTACCTCAAAAATGGTTTTGTTTTATTTTCAATAGCTGTATTAAAAAAATGGATACCAACACGGCTCTGACTGGCCACCAACACGGTAATGAAACAACCTCTCAAGTGTGCACTTAGATGATTATTGGTGCTACATACTATGGTCTGCTGCCCAAAAAGAACGCCGGATTGGACATTGAACGTGCAAAAAAAAATGAACAGTTGGGATCGTGCACATCATGTGTTTCCCAATGTTTTCAACCGTTTAACTGTGATCCTGACGACCGTCGCTGAAGGTGCACACACACTTTTTAAGCTGGGGTTAGCGTTGCAGGTCGTTCGCCAGGCTGAGGGTCTGGCCCAGCATCCCTGACCCCCTTGTGTTGAGGGTGGCCGAGGGTGGGCCGTGAAAATTTCTACAAAGAAAAAGAAAATGTAAATTGACAACAAGTTGCACATGAAGACCATCAAGACCATTGTCTGAAATTTCCAAGCGAGATTCACAAATGTTTGAAGCCAACAGCTCCGTTGATTCACAACATTTGTTCATCACCTCATGACCACAGCCAAGGGGGGACGAAAGCGTCGGCAGAACTGTGTGAAATCCCATGAAGCGTGGCATGGTGCTGAAACTGGCGGGCAGTGCCGAACCCGCGTTCAGCAAAGGCCTCAGTGACATCTCTTGACTCAAGTACGACTCATGAAATTGTCCCCTTGAATATATTGGAACATAATGTGGCCTTCTCCTTCTGGGCCATTGGCTGACTAGATGGAAAAGGTGTGTGATAATTTTGCAGTGATATTGTCCCCAGGCCAGTCTTTGGCAAAGTCACTGCGTTGATCAAAGCTACCATGCGCTCGCCCATGTCCTGCAATGGTCTACTGGTTGGAGGATTGGATCCACTAAGCTCTCCGGTGAACCTGTCACCGAAGAAATGACCTCAGATGCGTCTTCCTTGGCAAAACAGTAGTGAAGATTGGCCTGTCACCACCTGTCACCCTATCTTGAACCGGAATCTCCCTCACAATGGCCGAATCAACTTCAAAGATTTCAGGAACGATTTCATAATATTGCAGACGATTGCCAATATCTGCATATATCATGCCACGTACAACGTCCTCATGGGGCCGAACATGGCCGAAGCACTAGACATTGATGGATCATTGATGGCAGTCCTGGCATCCATAGAGCGTGGTCTCGGATTTTCGCCCACACTTCTCCACCCGCTACCTGAGCATTGCGGCCGTGACATGCCGTGACTGGGGCTGGGCAGCAAAAGGTAAGTTTGGGCACCCCGAGGCCCACGTGAGGCACTGACTCGAAACCTTCAACCATACTTTTCACACCTTCGTGATGGTCCTGCAAAGGAATGCAGGAACAACATTGAACAACCGTCAAAGAAGTGCAAGTATCGAAGCACAAACATGTTGGTTCTAGTCTTCTAGGAAGTGCTTGTGTAGCAGAAAGTCCGGCCCCGATGTGGTTNAAAGAAGTGCAAGTATCGAAGCACAAACATGTTGGTTCTAGTCTTCTAGGAAGTGCTTGTGTAGCAGAAAGTCCGGCCCCGATGTGGTTTGGTATTTCTCACCGCTGAGTGATGTTCAGGCCAAATTTGTCCTGTTCACTCAACCATGGCCGTGCTGCAGCGCTCCTTTGAGTCTTTGTCGTGTCCACTTAGCCATTTCGCCAGGCCTGAATTCTTTGTGCAGACCTTGCAGATTGCTGAAGCGGAGATGGCAAGGAAAACTTTTGGTGCGTGAGATTGCTGCTAGCTGCTAGCATGGACTGTCCAACTGGTTGCGCTGTACTGGTTCCCAATTCGTTTGACTTGTCTGTACCGCAGAGCCTCTGTCTTGCATTGAGGCCCCAGCCGCGCGAAGCAACTCAATTTGCTCCCCCAACAACTCCTCCCTTGGAACACTGACAGGGTATGCAAATGGAGAATGGAATGAGGGAAATACATGCAGATGGAAGTAGAGTGGAATTAATCTTCTAACATGCAAAATGTTGCTGGTTGAATGTTGAAGGTGCAAATGTTGCAGTTGAAACGCATACAATATTCAAATCATAAAGGCATACAAAAGCGTCTCGTGCTCTCTCACCAAGCTCATCGCCCTGAAAATCAGCTGAAACATCTTAGACATGCTTTCACATCAGCAAAGCGCGCTTTTTGCTCAGCAATTCCAAGTCATTGGGATCTCTTGGGATCTCTTGGGATCTCTTGGGATCTCTTGGTCGTTGCACTTCGTTGAGTAAGTGAGGAGTAAGGATCATTAAGGCTCCAACATTTCGCTGGTGTGCAGCTGGTTCAACATGTCCGTAATGTGTGACTTCATGATGGCTGGACTCCTGAGGCATGCAGCCGCATACACCAACAGCTTGACAAATCCCTTCAGCAGACTCCAACTTGTCCAACTTTAGCACGCAACAGAACCCAAAACTGCAGATTCTGGATGCATCTGGATTGAACCATGGAACCGGTCATTGGTTTCATAATGGTTAATGCTTGTGGTGTTACACTGCATCAAGGGCATCAAGGGCAACAGTCAACATCTGCAGCTCCAGAAGACACTTCCGGGTTCACCAGCCTGGCATTCGGAGAGACTACCAGCTGGTTCGTCACAGAAAAGATGTCAAGCTGGTGCCACTGCAATGCCAATTGTATATTATTCCTACTTATATATACGTGATTGCAATCCTGATGTCCGGAAACTGAAAAAATGACAGAAAGTATAAGCTTGAGTTTGGCCACCAGACTTTGCTTTAGACAAAATATGTTATAAAAAAATGTAGGGAACCACTCTGTTTTGCTGGGGAAAAAAACAAAAAAAATGGTTCGTCTTCATCTTCCCTTCAACCAATCCTTGGACTGTTCAAGGACAAACAGTTTAAAAAGGTGAACAAATTGCCAACGGCCGTTTGAGTTTACTTCCGTGTCATTGTGAGTCGCTGACCTTCAAAGTCTGGAAAGAAGTCTCAGTGAAGCATGACCAATGATCCACTTCCATCAGACCGGTTGAAGGATGACTGAAGTTGCTTCAAGTTTGATGATGTTGGATGGCAAATATACTTGAATAGTTGAAATTAGTTGAATGTGTATTGGTACTACAGTAGATGGACAAAATATTCAAACCCTGAAACACACACTATGTTAAACCCCCGCACCCCCAAATCTCAATGTTTCAGCGCGCATGTTCACAAAAGTGATGTTGCGGGTTTGATTTCTTTCGTCCATTGGGGCCAACGCGCTTCAGGTTACATTAACATTGAACTTTGGGGGTGAGGGGGCTGTATCGGATAAAAGGGCTTTGAATATTTCGTCAATCTACAGTAGTGTTGCTGGAGAATGAAACATCCCGTGGCCACCATGAACTTCTCCGACCTTTTCGATTTGCTTCTGCCCGTCTTCTTCCCGAAACTTTACATCCACCTGCCAACAGCTGCAACCAGCACATTTCTGAGGTAGGGCAGGATGTGAAATGAAGGTTTCTTGCAGACAGAGATCAAGACATTGCCAGCCCTGTCAAATGAATTCAAAAAGACTTCAATTCCTGGCAAAGCACAATCTTACAATTTTCCCACTAAATAGATCCCAATACAGTGTTTGGGCATATGGCAAAATAAATTTGGTGCCTGCCGTTGTCATTCCTACCAGTAGCTGCTAAAGATGTGAAGTTTCTACATTTGCTGAGGACTGCAACTCATCATATTCTAAGTGTGACAAAAGTGGCCAGAGTTTCACAGCTGGACTTGGCCCTGGAGATGAAAGTTTGGTCTGGGGATTTTGGTGTTTCTTCATGATGAATTGGACCCCATGGGCCCATGGGCATCCGTTTCGTTGTGATGAGGGGTGAACCACAACTGGACATGTGCAATTTGCAATGTAGGGTTAAGACAAGTCACACAATCTGCAACCCACAAATAATCACCCACAATGTGGATCCGAATCCGTGATGAAAAAGACATGAAAAGACTCACAGAATGTTTGTTCAGCTGTTGTTCAGTTGTGTAAACTGTCAGCACTGTCCGCACCTGTACCTGATCGGATCCAGATTTGGGCATCAGAATTGCTGGCAGTCCTGGCGGTCCGCCCTTGTGGGCAGTGGATGGCAGAATTGAAGAAAGCGTGTTTCCGAATTTCAATTGGTCTTGAAGTTGATCACTGGGGTCAAATGATGTCAAATGTCGAAATAAACAATGACAATGACATAAACATCCAAACACGGAGGAAACACGGAGCCAAATGGATTCCAAATGGATTCCAAATGGTCGAGTCAAACAGGCAAAATCACTGGAGTCGGAGTTGCCTTTCCTATCATGAGTCCCATGAGCCGGAACGAGGAACCTACCTGGTCCTGAAACACTCCTGAGGGCAACATAGCGCAACATGTCAAGCTTTCACCTGGCTCGAAGAGAGAAGACTTTCGGCCTTTGTGACACTACAGAGTTTCGTTGCTTTCTGATTCTCGTCTTTGTACCAACACATATTGTCAAAAGCCTTTTGGTTGCCTTGTTGAGTTATATTTATCCGAGTTATATTCAGTTTCTAGTTTCTAGCATTCTACAGAAACTTTTTCTTGCATGAACGTTGCTTTTCTGAATCCGTTGCGCTTCACGATCTTCACGACTTGAAGCCCCCAAGGTGGGTCTTGGTCCGGAACCTGTCGTATCGACAGAAAGCCCTTTGTCTTTGCGATCCTGGAAACATCATGAAACATCACGAAACATCTCGATGCTCGATGATGCTCAATGATGCTCAGGGTGTTGCAGCTTGGCTGACTCAGGTCATTGTGTGTCATGTTACGGACAGGACATGCTCCCCAAATCCAGCAGTAATCCAGCCACTGATGGAAGTTTCAAACTGCCATTTCTGCACCAATCTGCAATTTTTCCATCATTTCTCACTCCACATGGTGCATCATAGCACGACATGGCTCCTGATCCAGCTTTTGTTTCTGATGTGTCTGTGCCGCCTTAGGGGCTGGACTGGCTCCATATGTTAGCCGATGCCATCTCGTGGGGCTGAACTTTGGTAAACTGCATCCCAAATGAATGAAATATGCTACAGCTCACTGACTTACCTTTGACCTCAAATTTCCTCCCAGGCCACATGTTTATCCCGTTCTATTACATTCTATTCAGTTTTCAGGCGATTGTTTCTTGAGACGCAGGCCAACTCTCGATTTGGCGTCCACCCTGCGGGAAATGAAAAAGTGGGATGCAAAGTGCAGCAACTTAAAGTAAATTGTAGTGCCACAATCATCTACAACCTGAATTTTGCATTATAATAGTTTAGTTTCTTGAAGCAACTATACTAGGCTGACAGCTGGCAAACAGGTCCTGTTAGAAGTTTTCAACCCACCATGTACCAGGTCAAATCCGTCACGATGGAGGTGAAAAATTCTCGCCGGTAGCATTTGGCCTTCTGCCAAACCTGCCAAACTAAAAATGCTTCTGCCAAGGTAAGAAAGTTCTTTCCAACCACAGAGTTTTTTCATGGCCTGTTGGCTCAGCCCGGCGCCTACGAAGTGTCCAACTTGTCAGCCACAGAATTCGTGGTTTCCTGGATAAGATGAAAAACTTTGAGTCAAAACGACAGTGCAAAATACTAGGTGTGACTGGTAAATCTTATATGCACTGATATACCATATGCATGTATATAAGCAGAAAACTATAGAAATCTTCACAGACTAGAGTAGCAAAGCGACGTTTGAATGTGCAAAAACATGACTCACGAGGGCGACTTTTGGGGCTCTGTGGATTGGCCAAGCTCTCCAATATTGATAGATTGCAGGAAGCCAAATCCGGTGCACAGCAATTTTAATGTTTAAATACCATTAATTAACACAATTTGATTCAAACAAACATCCAATAAAAATCCTGCAAACCAAGACCAGCCCACAGAAGTATCTGGACCCCACTGGAAAGTCTGAACGGTGTTGGTTTCTTACAATGGTGAAGATGCAGTACATTCTAGGCATACCCCATCATTTACAATACTCATGTTGGAAAAGGCAAATCAAACAATGTTGAACACAAGCAGTTGGTGGCACCTAACTGAACATTAAACCACACTGTCGCAATTGGTCAACATTAGCAATCTTCTACCACTGCCTGTGCACGCAGATTCCTTCAGGGCATCAAGGATTGCCCTGGCCTCGACAGAAGCTACAGGTACGAAATGGCTTGTCACTGTCCAAAATTCTCCCGAGCAGTGCCAAAGTATGAAGAAATATAGATCTATCAGAAATTCAGATTCTATGCTGATCTCAGTATGCATTGACCACCAATTCGTGATAATTCTTGTATCTGTTGATCATCTGAGGATTAAAAGCTTCTGAGTCCAAAAATCTCCAAGTTGTCAGTTGTGGCCGACTAGCCACTAGCAACACAGCAACACATTGAGCCGCCCCTGCCTTGTAAGGAGCTCTCTAGGAGAATCCTGGCCTCCCTGGCTAGGTCGAGCGACATTGGATAAAAAATACCAAATAGATAGGGCAGGAAGCGGAAGACCAAAGCTGGAAGACCTCGCCATAACATGCTTTAACTTCAAGTCATGACCAATACTGGTACATCTGGTACAGTCGGGGTTGCCATGTCAAGATGGTTGGAAATGTTTGAAAATCCGGGCCACTCATCAGCACGGCTCCGAAAGAACCATCGTTGCCCGGCCTTCTTGGGATCAGCCTTGGGACTTGGAGAGTCATCCTTCGGCTTGGGATCCTTCGGATCCTTTGGCTTGGGCGACCTGGGCAAAGCCGTGCTCCCAAGTGGAAAAGTGGCGGAAGGCTCTTGGATGCCGTTGGATCAGAGTTCTAGAATATGTGTACATACCAGTACAATAATTGCAGGACGTTTTAAACCTGCACGTAGCAGATCGTATTATATGTCAAAGCAATACAATAACTGGTGATGAAAGCAGGGCTGGAGCGGTGGCTCCCATGTCACCTCCAGCATGGCAGGCACCGCTACAACAAGCCATCGCGCAGTTCTCAGTGCGAGGCACATTCCACAAGACTGACTCATGTAAATAAATGATGTGTATATCAATATACTATAGTGGACAATAATACAAATATCCTGTAGTCTAATTGGTGATGTCATTTAAAACATAATCATAACATCTCTTAAAATGCAAGCATGACATTTACTAGATATCCGCCTTCAGAGACGACCCTTGGGGTATGCTCTCGCAACGGGTGCGCCCGGGGCGGCCGCGCCGGAGGGGACGGGAAGATCTGCCGCCTGGACAGCACCTGCGCGAAGTCGGAGATGGGGGGAGTTAAGACGCTAAAAGGGGAAAATCCAATCATGTTTAACATGATCTAATCATCTCTAATATATAATGACCAAAAATAGGGAAAAAAAACAATATTTTTCTTGTGCCATATTTTACCAATGATCATCCAATGAACATTGACTCGCACACATGATTATAGATGGGTTTGTCCAAAATTGGAGGAAAAGAAACAGTAGTTTTGGGCCCCTGAAAACGGAGAACATGATGATCCACCGTGAGATGTTTGGAACCACTTCAAGGACTTCCAGGTAACCCCAAATCAGTCCCACCTCGCCGTCGATTGAAGCGTTTCCTAAGGTCGGCGTGGAGATCGATGGATGTGGATTCTGACAATCGACCAATCATGATGCCAATCATGACAAATCAATGAAAATTAATGGAAATCAATGGACTCAGAAGCCAACGGAAATGTGTTTTTACGAAACATCCCATGCACAGTTCCCTTCAAATTTGGTCATTGCTGTGACGGTTTCACCCTCTTTGGGCGCCCCAGAAGCTAAGGCACCGGACATGTGATGTGGCTAGCCATGGCTCGGTTCGGTGCTGTGGAATTTGGACGTTCGTCCATCATTTTTTTTCGGTCATGGTGTGTCAAGTATTGTTCCAACATGTTGGAACATCTTGGAACAATCCGTCTTTGTTTCATTCGAAGCTAAGATCTTGCCTCAATGTAGCTGCAAATTGTGACCCTAAGCGCCATTGAGTCTATTGAGTTCATGGTTTCAGCATCCGGGAGACATGGGGAGCATGACCACAACATTTTCTGCTTGGTCTCGGCATTTCTCAATGACTCAACGGAACTCATGACCTTGCACCTGCTGAAAGTTGACAGTGATGGTCAATGATGGTTTGAGAAAGACAGTCAAATGAGATGGCATTGTGTCACTGGCAGACTGTAGAAAATGTAATGGTGTAGTAAGAAGTATTCATAGGTAGCTGTGATCCCTGGATCGACCCCTTTGGTGAGGTCGCAAATTCTGTTTTTTTTTCACTTGACCATAGAATTATTCTAGCACTTCACTGGCACTATGTTTGTACACACTATGGTGGCCGCTCAGAGATGTCGAATCATCTGGAAAATCATGGAAAATCGAATGAGCGCCTTGTCTTCAAGGGAAGGAAACATGAAACGCATTTTAAAAAAATTGTTGTTGCAATTGTTGCAATGCTGAACGCACAATGTGAACAAGTGAACACTTTTTTTACATGTAAATAATGTAAATTGAAAAGTCTTGGCACAAGTTCGACCTGGCCCTCTCCGCAACTGGGTTTCCTGGGTTCCCTTGCCAGGTGGCTTATCTGATTCGATCACGCTGGGGGACCTGGGGGAGCTGAACTTAAGAGAAATCCTTTTGACGTTTGATACCTATACTGGCCATACTATTGTAGTAGTTTATATAGTGGTTTTTAATGATTCGTAATCATTTATAATATGTATTAACTTGAGAGGACTGGGGTGGACGAAAGGTAGGTTCTGCTGGATCAGGGAGTTTGAAGTACAAGTTTTGAATCGTGAATCGTGAAGAAACAAAGGGTATGAAAAATGCTCTACATAAATTGTAGCATCAAAAAAGGCGGGAAGTCTCGGCAAAGGATGCAATGGCCGGTCTTCTCCGGACTGTGTTTAAAAGAACACAAGTCTTTCGTCGGGCCTGTTACACAACTTGAGGTCATCCAATGCTACTTACCGGGCCGCCTGTTGGCAGAGAAATGAAAGACATGATGCCAGTTTTTACATCTTTGCAAACAAGCCTTCCCCTAGTGGTTTATAGCTGGGGATGATAAGGATGATGATGGTGGTGATGACGATGGTGGGGGTCGGGGTGGCGGTGGTGATGACAATAGTGATGATGATGATGATGATGATGATGGAAATGAGATTTAGGAAAATGAAAATTAGGATGAAAGTGAGGAGGAAGATGAGGATTCTGAGGATGGGGACAAGGATGATGACAAGACTGACGACGAGGAGGATGAGGAGGATGAGGAGGTTATTTCCCTTCAGCAAATCAACTTCGACCTGTAATACCTTCAAGCCTTGAATTCATGCCAAACACGTTCAGCTGCAGCATCACTCTTTTTGTCATGGGNACCTTCAAGCCTTGAATTCATGCCAAACACGTTCAGCTGCAGCATCACTCTTTTTGTCATGGGGATTATCGAGCAGGTCACGAGATGTCCTCGCGCCACGACGGCTGGGTTAGGCAGCACGTGTGGCATGAGATGATTCAGTCAGCATCCATCAATGGTAACCGACCGAAGTCTGCACAATGGTGTTGAAACTCAGCACGAACAAGATTTAAGGCCCGATCGTGTGCAACATGTAGATCACGGATGGCAGCATTGACATGGTCCAAGGACCTTTCAAAAGCTACGTAGGCCGTAGCACATTCAGTGGGAATGCTGTCGCGGAGTGTTTGAATGGTTTCAGCCACTTCTATTGCCTTTGAAATCTGTACGGTAATGGTCAGGGTTGGCAATAAGATCTCTTGGAACGAAAGTGGCGGCCTTGTCATGGCAGCACTGGCAGTGGCTGATGCGTTGTCAGCAGGCGAACGGGCCTGGAAACGTTGGGCCACAAACTCAGGAGGCTGAAGAACTGGATCAACATCTGGAGCAGACGACGGACGAGAACTTGTCGGAGACTCAGCGATGCTCACATCGGCATTATCAGGATGCTCGGAGGAAGAGGCCATGCTGGCCAATTGTGTCAGAAGTTACATGTAACATGAAACAGATGTGACCTGAAGAAAAATTCGTGGACTCACTTGAGTAGGAAAATGAGCTCATTTGAGCACATGGAAAAAGGTTCAGTTACTGCACATGCAGTGTGTGACAGCACTTGCTGCTGGAGCCCAAAATGGGTGGGAAAGAACAACGTGAAGTGGTGGGCCGAAAAATTTNNNNGTGATCCACATGCAAACATGTACCAACCCACAAAACTTCACAAGCTTGACATGGTCGAAGACGCATATATATATATAGCACATGCTTAGATATATATATATGCTTTGATTTACTCTTCAGAAATAAAACTACATCAACACGTTGAGTTTCGTCTTATTTCCCTTCAGCAAATCAACTTCGACCTGTAATACCTTCAAGCCTTGAATTCATGCCAAACACGTTCAGCTGCAGCATCACTCTTTTTGTCATGGGNACCTTCAAGCCTTGAATTCATGCCAAACACGTTCAGCTGCAGCATCACTCTTTTTGTCATGGGGATTATCGAGCAGGTCACGAGATGTCCTCGCGCCACTCCCCGCTGTGTAAGGAGGCATCTATGGGTTCTACTTTGCATTCTTCCCACACTTGCAAAAGATCGATCCTGGATCTCTTCAGTCCCAGGCAAAACTCGACTTCTGATCTCGACATCTCATCTGCAGGGTTTGACTGGCTGGGCACACGTTCCAACCATGCTGATATGCCCATTTTCTCTTCCAAGCTACATATGTGTCGAATGATGACGTCCATATGGTCATTTGCGGACTTGCACTTCACTATGCAGCTTTGGGCAGCCTGATTGTCGGTAAAGACAACTACTCGCCTGCCAGAGATGAGATGTGAGAAAACTTGGAGCCCTGCGGCCCGCGGCAATCGCAACGCCTTCTAGTTCGAAGATCACTGTATGTTGTTCGGGTCTTTTGATCGACTCCAGGAGGGCATCCGATACACGTTCACTGAAGAAACCTAGTAGTTCACCCGTTACGTCATAAAGCTGACCACCAATTCCAGAGAAGCCTGTTGGCTCAAATGCAGCGTCGACATACAGATGTACCCACTCAAAATGCCGGGTCTCCACAACACGAGGCACATTGGCGACTATCAGATGCTTCAGGGAGGTCAAGGCCGCTCTAAGTTCTGGAGAAAGGGTCCTCAGCCCTCGAGTGATATGTCTGTTGAGTTCTCGCAAGCAATTACGAAACCTTCGGCCAAACAACTGATTGGATGCAAACTGAAGGCGCCCTCTCAAACGTTCGGCCTCTGAACGGCCAAGGAAACCCTCTTGTAGGATACGTTGCAAGGTGTCCCTCAGCTCCTCTTTCCAGTTCACAGTGTTTGTTATTGCAAAGGTACCACTTGGGGCCTTAGACAAATCCAGTTCAACACCCAAAACTTTGCAGCAAGTGTCGTAGGGGACCAATTTGTCCAGCGACAGTCCCCACCCAAGCAGTTGAAAGAAGAGTGAAATACTGACTTCAGAATGTGGGCCTAGACTATCTTCCACAAGGCTGAGGAAGTCATCAAAGTAAGATGTCCATGTGTAGTGTAACAGGGAACTTCCTATGTGCCATAGTGCGAGGGCGCACCTGAGAAAGGCTGTGACGGATGCGATCGATCCGAATGGAAGAACTAACTGTTGAAAGATTTCACCTTTGCCTGACTCTGGATTGAAGACGACCAGAAAGGAATCGTACTTGAAAGCTTCTTCCGAAAGAGGCACCTGTTTATATGCTGATGCAAGATCCCAACATTTGGCCACCAGTNTGAAAGCTTCTTCCGAAAGAGGCACCTGTTTATATGCTGATGCAAGATCCCAACATTTGGCCACCAGTGACACAGATTTGCCCCGCATCTCATGAGCGCGGATCAGCTGGGCACCCATTCCTGCTATATGGTCTACGGAGTGCAGACATACCATTTCGGGCTGCGTCACTGAAGCGTTGACTAGGCTGGCCTTGTAGTCGTCGATGGGACGGACTTTGTCCCCTTGGACCACACCAAACCTCCGGGTCAAGGTTGCTCCTGGTGGCAGGGAACTCGGATCCACCGGACCTCGAAGGAAGCCTTTGTCGAGTTCTTTTATCGTAGCCTTGTAGACTCCTTCATCCAAAGTCGGATCTCCAGATCCCTTCATGCTGATCAGTAAAGCTTGCCTAGCTCTGTCGGCTACATTGCGCAAGGCTTCTGTAGGCAGGCTAGCGGGTCTCATCTTTTTGGTGAAAGTATTCGACTCCGGCAAAGTGCCAGTCAAGTCAAACCCACNGGGTCTCATCTTTTTGGTGAAAGTATTCGACTCCGGCAAAGTGCCAGTCAAGTCAAACCCACGACAGACATCTTCGAACAGGCCCTTATCTCCAAAGTCTGAAATTTCCATCATCCATTGAAAAAGTTTCATCCTCTTGGGTGCAAGGACACTCCTTCTCCTCTCTGACATTCCCTGCTTGAGCGTTCTCTCTTCATCCTCAAGCTCCTTAGCTTTGGCTACCGCCCTTCGCAGAAAATCAGACCTGTCACGCGCTACCGCCTCTGGGCTATGGCTGGCACAAAATTCTATGGCTTCCTGCATAGGTCTCGGCAGCATGTCACAAGTTGTACTTGGGTGCTTGGCTTCACATGCCTCTGCAACAAACTCATCTGGTGAACGATGAATCCCTATCGTCCTGAAATTCTTACTCGCGACATTCCCCACAGTAGGAGAGGACAAGGGGCGAGCCAACGGAGGCAAAGGCTTATCTAGCGGCCATTGAACAACATCTTTGAACTCACTGAGGAGAGGAACAGCTCTGGAGGAGGTTTGCACACCTGTGTCATGCCGGATGGCTTCGAGTTGCAAGGTTTGTAATGCAAACGAGGGTGTGGTGCACAGAGCTCCCAACTGTTGGATGTGCAAGGCAATCTTGGCTCCGATGGCGCGACATAACTCCCAAGGATAGGCTGTTTCAAGGGCTGTAGCCCATCCCTGGGCTGTTGCTCCCCAGGGCTCGTGCTGATGGGTATTGTCACATTCAACTGCCAAATCTTGGAGGGTTGGCACGTTGTGCACGAGCAAGGTGTACTTTCGGCGTGCACTCCCGAACATACAGTGGTGAAAACGTGTGCAAAAATGAGGCACTTCGGCCAAAAACTGCAAAATAGGTGTGGTTTGCCAGAAAAATGATCTTGCTGGATTTTCGATGGAAAACATAACCCCATGCTTGTGGCACTCTCTGCAAAGTCGCTGGGTGACATCATAGAGATGATTTGCAGTAGTAACTCTTGCAAGAAATTGTCCCTGCAGTGTGGGTAGACCATTGGGGTGTCGATCTGTTCGAAGCACTGGAGGGTTGTAACGGAATTTCCGTTTGATGAATCTTGCTCGAGAAGCAGTGCCACAAGGGGGGGCGAAGTGGCAATAAACACATCTTTTCTGCTGAATTAACTCCTTGACAAATTCAAAGGAGGTGTCTTGCATGAGATCCAAAACAATAACTGGGCCACTAACTTTTGGGTGTACGGCATGATCGATGCCAAACGAGTCACGTAGCCCAACTTGCTTCAGCACTGCACTAAGTCTGGCGGTTCCAGAAAAGAGTTCTATACAAAATAGGGTATTGGCTTCAACGCCAGCACATTTACCTTTCAACAGCTCTGCAAAAGAAAGATCAGGTTGTGTGACGGTTGACGAAGCGGTCGATGCACTTCAAGAGTGCTGGGGCAGCCCATGAGGTTTGCCGCAACCTGGTTCTGCGCACACATGCAAGCCACGTGAGCATTTCTGGCCTGGTTGAGCGTCTTTGCAGCCACTTGACATATTGTATGGCCAACAGATGCGCTCTCCGGAGGGTGTCTGGAGCGCCTTTCCAATCAAATCTTTGGGAACATTCGGTCCCCTACCACGGCGCTTGCCTTTGCCTTTTCCCTTGCCTTTGCCCTTGGATGGCACAGATGTTCTGATGGAGGCAGCAACGGGCTCTGCGTCTTGGCCCAACTTTCTCTTGTTGGGGTTGGCTTTTGGCTGCGCTGTGCGCTGTGCTGTGCCATGCGCCAATGGCAGCAAGTGAAAACTGACGCTTGGGCGGGCAAGGATGTTTGGCAAGTGTTTCTCAAGTGGGAGGACGTTCCCTGAATCTCTTTTGAGCGTGGTGATGTTCTCAGCGATGTACAGGAAAGCCGCACGATCTGCTCTCAAAACTTGAACAAGTGTGGTAGCGGAATACCCAGGTGGGGCGTCTTCCTGCATGTGTTGTAGTAACTCACTATGGTACGCATTCATGACATCATATGAGCAGAGCCCCAGCAGGTCGAATGTCAGAGCACGTCGTCGCAACGCCTGAAACAACTCCAGTTCTGATCTGGTTGAACAGGTGAAGTCGCCTTGTTTGTCTTTCACTGTCAAGGAATTGTGATCAAGGACCAACTCCTTACTGGGCTTCTTTTGTTGGAGCTCATATCTTCTAGTCACAAATTTCTCAGGCCCAATGTAGGACAAAGTGTCCTTTTCGATCATGGAAAAGACCAAGTCATAATTTGCGTGTGCGCATTCTTCATCACCCTTGAATCTCAGGCCTCTCAAGCGTTCTTGTTGTTCCTTGATGCGCCTTTCGCGCTCTGCAGAGGGAAGCACACTATGCGTTGCAGGTTCATCTTTCCTAGTCACTTCTGCTTTGATATTGGCCACGACCAAAGTGTGGGCTTCAAAGATCAGCAACTTCACTGAAGTGATGGTGGCTAGGNTTCATCTTTCCTAGTCACTTCTGCTTTGATATTGGCCACGACCAAAGTGTGGGCTTCAAAGATCAGCAACTTCACTGAAGTGATGGTGGCTAGGTTGACGGCTACCCTGTCACCGAAGAATTCCCTCACTGATTGCTCAGAAGGTGATGTGCCCGGAGGCGCTATGGCAAAGGCTAATTGGGCCAAGGATTTGACGTTATTGTCAATGATGGCTTCAGTCTCTTCGGCGCTGAGGCCGGCTTTGGCAGCGCGGTCACGCAAAGCATCAGTGGAATACACCAACGATGTGGCCTCTCTGGGTGCCACAGCCATTACTGCAACGGCCGAAGTGAAAATTGTTCAACTAAATCAAGCGAGTGTCTAGTCACGAACTTGTCATCAAGCTGCATTTGATTTAAAGTGTTATGCCGGCATGTCTGAAACAAGAATGCTTTTCACCACTGAATGCTGAACTTTGCAAATCTGTCAGGGCCGAAAGCATCAGCTCATCTAAATGAGTCAATGTACATGGGTTGCTGCAGCAATGACTTGATTCTCACGACTCTGAGGTTTGGCGTGCAGTTTTTACCGTTCAGCGGCTGGGCCAAATCTCCCCTATGGCTTTCTGACACCGTTTGCATTTTCGGGTGTCTAGGAAAGGGGTGAAATCAATTGCCTCATGTTCAAGTGTTGCGGTGATGCCGCAATGGAAAAGCCTACTCTCAGAATCAGCTTCAAGATGGACCACTTTGCTAACTTTGTGCTGAAACATACTTCCTCCATCCCAAGTCTTGACATGGCTTTTGCGCTGGGATAGCTTGGACCAATGTTTGGGGTCTTCTTCATCACATGAATCTTCGTTATCCGAATCAGTGCTGGAGCTGCTGGCCGAACTGCTGGTTGAACTCGAGTCCGAGTCATCATCCTTACCATCTTTCTGTTCGGGTTCCACCGGGGAGCCTTTCTCTTGATCTTCGGCAAGGTCTCGGCAATCTACCTTGTTTGGCTCCTGCATTAGCCCTGACCTCGTCTTGTCTGGTTGCATGGCTCCTACTCGGATCAATCTGAGTACGCCCTCAAGCGTTCTCAGGGGCGCAGAAAGTNCTGCATTAGCCCTGACCTCGTCTTGTCTGGTTGCATGGCTCCTACTCGGATCAATCTGAGTACGCCCTCAAGCGTTCTCAGGGGCGCAGAAAGTACATCTCTTGAGTATACATCTAAGGAGCTCTTGCCGGTTGAATGGTGGCCGAGCAACAAACGGTGCTCTGAATCTGATCCGGCCTTCGCCAACCAACTGAGCGTAGTGCATTTGAGTGAGTGAGAAGAGACTGCATCCAGCGAGCCACCAAGTTTGGACAGCAAGGCACAAAGCCACTTCGAGGCCTCATTTGAAGAAACTGAACGTTGGCCCCAGCGTCCTGACTTCAGAGGAGCCGGCAGGACTGGTCCATTGTAGGTCTCATGAAGTTCAAGGCCCGCTTGGTTGGCTATCTTGTGCCATTCCAACCCCCAGGGGGGGGGATTCGAGTCCCCAAATCGGAGCGATGAGTGGCATGGGCAGACCATGCTTAGCAACGATGGCCGCCGTCTTGTGGCTAAAAGTTGTGAAGCCCACGAAGCCACTCACTTTCTTTCCCTCCGTAGCTATATCTAACTCAAAACTGCGGACCCTCTTCAGGTCTGACCACCGGCATCTTCCAAAAAGGGCGAACAGGAATGCCCCTGCAGCGTACCTGTCTGTGACGCTCAGTTCAGCATCATGGAGACAAGCCTCTAAGTATGTTACTTCCTTGACCGTGAGTGGCCGGGCTTGCTTTCTTCGGGGTCGCTTCAAGGAAGCTTGGTCAAGCACTCCTTTTGTGAAGGCATCAACAATGTTCTTGTTCTCCGCAGGGATGCCAAGTACATGAACTCCAAAATTCACTGCCTCTATGAAAGAGCTAAGAGTGCTGTAGCTAGCCTTGTCTTGGAACCGTTCCCAGACAAACTCGCCGACTTCGACACTCCGAAAAGGAAAAGGCTGCCTTTGGTAGTAGAAGCTTCTGTGCCAAGTGCAGTACTTCAATAAGCTGTTGGCTCTTTTCAAGATGGTGCCTGGGCTACGGGACCCGCAGAGTTTGCGAATCCTGTCCAGGCTGTCATCCATGTTGCCCGGGTCGAGTACAAGTCCTGAGGGACATCCTCTGGGACATGAAGTGAAGATCGTATATAGTTTCTCCAAACCTCTAGCCCACTTGTTCTGTTCAATTTCCGGATCTGTCAGAGTCAAGCCAAAACTTATGGCCCTTTCATACATTCTTGGCACGGTACCGCTGGTCCTGGCCAACTTGAGAGGCGGCTCTAGCACAGGAGGTTCATCCTCTGCCAAGTCTCGCGGATCTCTGCTGGTGGCTTGGGCAATCTTAGGCAATTCTGGAAGGCTCCAAAGAGGTTCATCTTGGAAGATAGCTTTGAAGATGCCCTCTTCCCAAGGAAGAGTCAAGCCATCGTTCAATTGGGCACCTAGAATCGCTTGGTTGATCATCCCATCAAAGGCATCCAGCTGTTGCCTGGTTGGTTTATGCTCAGGCTCCGTCTCAGGGATGTGTTCCCACTGGCCAGAGCTACTTGCAGCAGGTTCGAACTGGAGTTCATTGTCGGGTCCTCCAAAAAGATCACCTTGTTCTGAGAGCCCTTCTATGGTCTCTGCCATCTCTTGAGCGGCACTATCAAGGTTCCTCCAAGCAATACGACTGCCTCGAGTTGCTCACCTTCTTCGGCTTCGGAGTCCCTTTCAACATCTCCATCTATGTCCCTAGGCAGAGGCAGGTCTCTTGCCTCCTCTTCTGGATTTTCCCCATCCGTCATTGAGCGGAAAGCCTACGGAAAATACTGCAATTCACTTTCCCCAACCGATCTCACGGAAACTCAGCTGAAAACAATCTCTCAAGACAAGCAAACGGAATGGAAGGTTTATGGAGTGACGGATGTCTCTGTCACTTGCTGTGAACGATGTACAAAGTTTGAGTCCTGCTTCAATGCTCATTTTCCGAGCCTGCTACACCAGTCAGTTTCCTTTCGAGCTAATCTGACACGACCAGAAACAACATGTTTGCGGTCATTTGGACTTCGGAAATGAACCTAACTAGTGGATCAGAGGGTTCCCCGCCATCCATGCTCATGGTTATCATTTCGTCAATAAGATGATCCAAGGATTCGAGGTCCTCACTGAAATGCATGCTTGCACGTTGGCGGAGGATTCCCAAGCCCCTGCAATGCTCGGATGGCATGTCGGGACGAGTCGTCCTTGCCTTCAACTTGTGAGGCTCCACAGCTTTGTCTGAGTCCATGTATCTTTTGGCACACTCTAATTCCATAAGGTAATCCACAAGTGAAGTAATCATTTGAGGGGTCCCACAGAGCAAAATCACTTCTCTAATCACTGCTTCGGCTCTCTCTAGAAGCCTCAAGATCTCGGGATCTGCAACCGTCAAGATTTTCACGAAGAGATCTGCTACAGTTTGATTGGACTCAGCACGGGTTGGAGGTCTACGGATGCATAGGGAATTTCGAGGCTTTGCACTCGATGTGCCTGCCTGTGCACGCTTCTCAGGTCCTTCGCTCATAGTTCGTTCCCCTGAACAACGACAGGTTGCAAAGAACAAACCACTGCGCTGGACGCTTCAACCGATGCACTAAAAAGCTAACTGGAATTGCCAATGCGACTGCTACAAAGGAGTCCGCACAGAAAACTGCGATGGTACTAACAGCATCAAGACTGAGTGACCAACCTTTGGGAGGCTGAAGTAATTTTTCAAGCAAAGGAACAAGATGTCACCTCCGGAGATAGTGGTTCTACACGCATTCAAATAGGTGCTGTGGGTTTTACTGAACATCACTCGATGCATACCCCAGCATGACTCCACTCAATGCCACATGGCGACTGAGTTGCACACACGTGCCTTTCGGAATGAAACTCAGTACAACGATGATCCTGCCACTAAAAACTAACTTCCACAAAGTATTTTGAAAGCACAAGGAAAAATTGCAAACATGCAAGACAAATGAAAATTGCGGTGTTTCCTGTCCTTGTGCAGCAACCCAATGGATGCTCAAGCCTTTTGTCGGCCAGGTCCAATGCCTGTCACCTCCACAAAAGAATTCACTGCAGGACATCGAACTCAACATCTTGTCAACGCAGCACATGCCACTCAAGTCACACGACTTCTGAAAGTTAACAAGATGAGGCGTAGACCCTCAGGAGTCTGCTCACTTGAGCGCCCCTCACCTGCAGGAAAATTCAATTAGAGGTCACTTGACATCTCTCAAAACACATGGCATCAAGTCTCGACTCCAAGACCGACTTTGATTCAATCAAATGAAAACTGAGGTAGTGGCAGAGATTCTGAAATATGAAACTTTCGCCCTCGAGTTTGAACCAGCTGAAAAGGACAGAAGTCAACGTTTAAGCTTCTACAAGCTTGTTGCACTTGCAACTGTTGCACATGCAACCAATCATTCCACACTGTCCACTCCGGATTCACTGCATCTCAAAGTTGAAAACAAAGTTTTATATGAAGTGAAATTTGTGTCAGCGCCAACCCCCCTGAAACAAGACACAAAATTTTGAAAGGAGCGGAGTGAAGATACGGACCGGTCGGTCCCCACTGGCAACTGCTGAAAACTGTCAAAAACTCAGGCATTGGAGGATGATGCAGGCGTCATGCTGGGATCAGATTCAGGCTGATCCGGCAACGGTCCTATGTTGGCATGAACGGCCGGCTCCAAGGTCTGATTGTCGTCCACCTCAGGGCCAAGAGCAGGAAGCGGATGAAGTGCTTCTGGAGGAACATATGCTTCGTCGTCCCACGCTGTTGCCGCTGCGGTGGGTCTTGGACTGAGTTGGAGTGGGACGCCATGGGCGTAGGCGTATTCAACGCGCTCCAACCGAGTGCGCAGGCGATCACACACTGCTTCCATCATTGACAGGTGTCTGGACTGTTGATCAAGGCAGCGGAAGGGCGACACGAAATGCATAAAGATCCGTACGTGAAGTTGATCATTGGCCGCTTGCGTAGCTCTATCAGCATCTGCAACGTGGTGGAATGTCTCATAAACTTCGGCAGCTCGTTTGTATTCAGAGTATGCTCCCACCTGTATGTAGAGCATACGGGGGTAAGTCATCGATCCCACTGTGGTGGTGGCTGGAATGATTGTTGAACCTATGTCAGAAAATCTCAGCAGCCCCGGAATCTCATAGTCAAGCTCGAAGAGATTGAGGGCAATTTGACCAACAGTGGTACGACTTCGGAAGGCTAAGATGACTCCGGCTGCAGGGCTCGGATCCAACATGTCAGCATTTTCATCATCTGAAAGAAAAGGAGGCGTAGCCGTGGCTGTGTTCATCACAGCTCCACACCAGTCCCAGATGAAATGCAGCTGGAAAAGGCACAGCAGAGCGAGGACGCCAATGGCGACAGCGCAGCCGAGTCACTGAACGAGTTGCCGAAAAATTTGTGCTCACTTGAGCTGATATGTGGAAGGAGTACATCAAATGCATAACATTGACTCCACATGAAGCTGTTGATGGTCGAAGACGCATATATATATATAGCACATGCTTAGATATATATATGCTTTGATTTACTCTTCAGAAATAAAACTACATCAACACGTTGAGTTTCGTCATGAGGAGGATGAGGAGGATGAGGGGGTGCGGTGCCCTATTTGAATGGCCGATGTGCAAGGAAGGCATGTCAAGTTTTTTCTTGCGCTGATTCTGAATCAAACTTAGAACATGCTGGCCAAGAAAAGGAAAACGGTAAAAGCGCGAACGCAAGTGTAGCACACAAGGAGCCAGCCCGTGGGCGCACATTGGCCATTTTTTCTACGGTGTTGTCAATAAAAACCCCAAACTGCTGGCAGAAATCAGATTCAAGCTACACGTGGCAGAATCCCAGTTGTGCTGTATAAAGCCAAAGAATTGCGTTCACCCCAGCAACCGGGGTGGACCTAATCCAAGCTGTGCTGTCCAGGACAAATTTGAAGGCGGGTGTAAACATGCCGGACGGGCGCCACAAGAAACGTAGCAAGTGGCTTGTGAGAAAAAAGTCTGACACAAAAAATCGGGCAGAGTCTATTTGCAGAATTGTTGCCAGACACATTTTGCAGCAATGCGACGCAGTCTCTGCTAAACATGCCATGCAGCCAAGTACATACGTATAAGGAAGAGAGATGAACAAATGGCACAAAGAAGAGACAATCAAAAATCATTCAAAGTCATATTGAAAGAAATGCAATTGAAAAAGGGAAGTGTTGGAAGGGTTTGTCGCAACACGCACGCAACATAGCATGTTGCGCGGCAACGCAACGCTGTATTTTACCAGATTTTGCACTCACGGGAGGTAAAAAAAGGTGGAACTTAACTTCATTTATGCAAGCGGGCACGCGTTTTTTTTCCTGAGCCGCAAGGCCTCAAAGTAATGACATGAATTTCCCATGTCATGAGAGTGAAAATCCACAATGATTCTTCTCGATTTGTGTGTGTCTTCC
>BGPT01000473.1:218079-228615 GCA_003297045.1 Symbiodinium sp. clade C Y103 | reverse complement strand
TTGTGAATTTTGGTTTGGCATGAATTCGTTTTGCTTGAACCGAAACCGTTTTATTTAAATGAAACGTTTCTAGGAATCGAGTTTACCAGAACTTGACAACACCTCCGGTTTTGTCTGCGTTTTACTTGCTTGTATATAGTGCGAGACTGTATGTTTACGCCAGTGACTTGTGGCTCAAGAACCGGGAAGCGAAAAGTGTGTGTGTGTTGCCGAGAGACGGCCTCTGAGGGTTTTGAGATTGCAGAAACGCGAGACTTGCACGTTNACTTGTGGCTCAAGAACCGGGAAGCGAAAAGTGTGTGTGTGTTGCCGAGAGACGGCCTCTGAGGGTTTTGAGATTGCAGAAACGCGAGACTTGCACGTTTGAGTTTGTTTTGGTTTGGGTTCACTTTGAGCGTAAGAGGTTTGAAAGCGGTTTTCGCGATCTAACTTTGCGTGTCAAAGTTTTACGGAGTTTGTCGGTAAAAACGTTTGTGTGTAAAGGTGTTTGTGTGTGACAGTGTTTGTGTGTGTGTAACAGGGTTTTCTCTGTAAAGTTAAAGATGTTCGTGTATGAATGTTTCTGTCTGAAAGGATCTATGTGTAAAAAGCGTCCGTGTGTAAAAATGTTTGTGTGTAAAAGTGTCTGTGTGTAGAAGCATCTATGTGTAAACATGGCTCCGTGTGTAAGCATCTATGCGTAGCCTCATATGGTTGGTTACTGGAGTTGGTTTCATCACATCGGGTTTACAAGATTCTTTAGCAACCCTCAGCCGCAGATCGAAAAATTGGAAATATTTGGATTTCAAAATCCGCATTGCTAATGTGTTTGTTCCAGGAGATTCCAGGAGAGGACTTCATCGGATCTTCACATTTTCACCGCTTCACGTTTTCACATCTTGACATCTTCACCTCCTCATCAACACATCTGCACATCTTCACATCTTCTCTTCACATATTCACACCATTTCACATCTTCACCTTTTCACATCCTCACATCTTCAAATTACTTTGCTTCGAGTGATCCCCACCACGATACTTTCTTTGGAATACAGAGTAATACAGATTTTAACATTTTGTGGCAAAACTTTTTATGGTAGGGATTGAGGTCCAGCGTTGCCCGGGATCCGGAGCTCGTTGAGGTCCGGCACTGCCCACTGGGATGTGTGGCGCTCGCGGTTGAGGTCCGGCGTTGCCCACTGGGATCTGGACCTTTTTGAGGTCCGGCGTTGCCCACTGGGATCTGGAGCTCGCGGTTCAGGTCCGGCAGTGCCCACTAGGATATGGAGCTCGCGGTTGAGATGTGGCAGTGCTCACTGAGATTTGGAGCTTTTGATTGCTCTGTCGATCGGATTGTGTCAACTTGAGTCTGCGGATTATTTTGTCTCACATTGACTCAATTGACTCAGGGTGCCCTAATTTCTGGGTGCTACGGGTGGCTATCGGCACTACTTCCTTGCAGACCTGTACTGAGAGCCGGGCGTTAGGTTATTTCAATTTTGGTTTCTTTAATGTTNTTTCTGGGTGCTACGGGTGGCTATCGGCACTACTTCCTTGCAGACCTGTACTGAGAGCCGGGCGTTAGGTTATTTCAATTTTGGTTTCTTTAATGTTTCCTTCAATTGACAAGTGACACAGGCCTTGTGCCAGCGTGCGCTTATTCCGAGCAAAAAAAACCACTGAGATTTGGAGCTCGCGGTTGAGGTCCGGCAGTGCCCACTGCGATCTGGCAGTCGCAATTGAAGTCCGGCACTGCCTGCTGCGATCTGGAGCTGGCGAAGAGGAGGCAGATGGTGAACGTGGAAGGCGGCGGGAGGTTGTCCACCCCCGCCCCGCCCCGCCCCGCGTACACNTGCCTGCTGCGATCTGGAGCTGGCGAAGAGGAGGCAGATGGTGAACGTGGAAGGCGGCGGGAGGTTGTCCACCCCCGCCCCGCCCCGCCCCGCGTACACCTGTGATAAAATCTAGTAACCTTCACCTGGCAGGTGGGGAATTCGTCAAATCTTAGCATCTTCGCATCCTCACATCTTCACATCTTCGCATCATCACATCTTCAAATATTCATCACATCTTCACCTCTTCACATACTGACTGACATCCTCTTAGCTTCACATCCTCGCATACTCGCATCTGCACATCTTCCACGTGCAAAAAACTGATGCAAACACATGTTCCAACCAAAGATCGGCCTCTCACAACATGTTTACAACATCTCTTCTTATTTGCACCTTATACATTCATCATGTATAAGTTCATGTATGTTTCATGCTTTACGATCTTCACATGTACACATCTCACTATACTTCTCTTCGCTCTCGGGCCATCCGTCGTCTAGTTTGTCAGGGTGTTGCAGAGGCTCACAAATGGCCAAGAAGGTTGCCCACAGCGTTTCAATCAGATTTGCTTTCTCAACCCAGCGCCTCGACTCGTTTTGGTGAACCTGGATAGAAAGTGGCAACTCTAAACGTAAGCGCAGGTTTTGAAGGTGTACTACAATCCCAGAAAAAATGGTATGGTTCCATCCATATTTCTCCGGGTGCAACCACCCTGATGGCCAACGTCTCTGGCACAACAGGCATTTTCGACGGGCAGGTGGCGATTGCCAGTGCTGAGGACATCAGTGCCGTGACGAGCACGAGCATGACGACCACGACCAGCAGCACCACGAGCACCAGCAGCACCAGCAGCACCACGGTTACCAGCAGCACCACAGTCACCATTAGCACCACGGGCACCATGCGCACCAGCACCACCACAAGCGCCACCACGGTGGCCGGCACCAGCACGGTGGCCAGTCTACATTTTTGTTGTGATTTTTTCTGAAACATTAAACGATTTAATATTTGCATAGCAAACACTATGGATTTACAAGTCTTATTTTGGAAAAAGTGTTTGAACGTGTGTGCTCGCTTTTGGTTCGAACGTGCTGCTAGATTTGCCTATATGGTGAAACAGGGGATAACAAGATTGATCACCTCTTTGGACAACACTATGCAGTATGCATGGCTGTGAAACGCAGACGTTGCCTTATTGTTGACATTCTGCACCTGTCATTGCAACACCATGAATTCCAACCTTTGTCTGGTTGTCAATATCTTCCACAGTCTGGCCAAATTGGCGCCAAAGTGCCCGATAATCTGCAATGGTGAGTGCTGCTTTTCAATGTCTGTTGATGTGGATCAATAGCTGTCTTGTTGAGGCTGAAAGATCTCTGATTTTGTTGAGAACCAAACAACACAATCCAATTTTGCAGTTTGTTTAACTATATACTGTATATATTGTATATATATAGATATATGTATGTCTATTATATATGTACATATGTATCTACATTGTTCTTTACCTTTGGGGAATCCAATCAACCCCCGCTTAACATGGGACAACCTTTCCTATGAGGACAGCGCCACCTGCGGATATCCAATGGTCGTGGCCTACATTTCCATCTAGCATTCTTCTGTGTAGAAAACGAAATGTTCTGGTGGCATCAGAAAAACAGAACCTAAAATTGCCCTGATATATTTTCTGTGTAAAATGCCAAGAGTTTGCTGTCTACACGTACATGCGTAAATATTAAATGATGCTAATATAGATTCATTGTGACCAGTGCTGGGAAAACATTCCAACAAAATTTATTCATATCCAGCAGGGAATCCCTTTTTTCTTGAGCGCTCTTTGCAGGCGCAAACGAGCTGGACATATCAGTTTGGAACCAGCGTGACCGAACATGTCAATGCAGTTGAGACTTTTGGGGATGACATCGTAGTTGCTGGCTTTACCTTTGGCAGCTTAGATGGAAACTCAAATGCTGGCAGTTTCGACATATTTGTGATGAAACTCGACAGTTCAGGTTCCAAAAATTGGACGTTCCAAACTGGAACTGTCGCTGGTGACAATGCGCGGGCTGTTCAGATTGAGTCCACAGGCAATATTGTTGTGGTTGGCTCCACGTTAGGAGACCTGAATGCCGTTAATGCTGGCAGCTATGACTTGTTTGTGATGAAAATAGACAGTTTTGGCACCCATATGTGGACGATGCAAACAGGAACTACCAGTGATGAAGATCTATATGCTGTTCAGAT
This sequence comes from Symbiodinium sp. clade C Y103, assembly GCA_003297045.1. Classification (NCBI taxonomy): domain Eukaryota; class Dinophyceae; order Suessiales; family Symbiodiniaceae; genus Cladocopium; species Cladocopium sp. clade C. The sequence continues at coordinate 224,557 of BGPT01000473.1, read as the reverse complement.
TGATTCGTCAGGAAATATTATCACTGGAGGATTCACATGGGGATCACTACCTGGTTTCTCCAATGCTGGGAGTAGTCGAGACATCATCGTCATCCAGCTCGACAGTTCGGGGTCAACACAGTGGACCTTCCAGACGGGAAGCACTTCGGACGAAATTCTATGGGACCTTAAGCTTGATGCTTCCGACGACATTGTCTTGGCAGGTTGGACTGATGGCCAACTTGACAGCTACTCGAATGCTGGCCAATCCGACATTTATGTGATGAAACTCAACAATGCAGGGTCTTCCCAGTGGATTTTCCAAACAGGTAGCACTGGTAATGACCAGGGCGGTCACCTTGGGATTGATTCTTCTGGAAACATCCTGGTAGGAGGCTGGACGGATGCAGATCTGGGGAACACCAACCAAGGTGGCACGGACATTTTTGTGATGCAGTTGAACAGTGCGGGCACACAGCAGTGGATCTTCCAGACTGGCACTGAAGGCGACGACTACATCAAGGGACTTGCAATCGGAACTTTCTTCCCATACAACATCATTCTGGGGGGAACCACCACAAGTGCCTGGCATGGGAGCTGCAACAGAGGAGCGGAAGACCTTTTCATCATGGAATTGGACAGTGACGGTTCGTCTGTGCAGAAAATCTTTCAGACCGGCAGCAGTGCGGCGGATACTTTGCAAGGGCGCCTTGTGTTGGACGCTGAGGACGCCGTCATTTTGGGTGGCTACACCAGTGGAGGCTTGGGTGGCAGCAATGCAGGAGAAGCCGATGCCTATGTCATGAAGGTTCCAAGGGGGGGGATCAAGGGGGGATCAAGGGGGGATTAGAGGGTGTTGGATAATTGAAGGATAATGGCGGGCCGCTGGGCCTCAACATTTTGTCCAACAGAACCGTACACATGGGATGTATACATAGATAGAGTATGACACAGTACCAGATATATACACGGATGCATGGTGGGATAGATCCGATACATAGGATTGAATAGGATTGAAAAGAAAGGTTAGGTTAGGATAGGGTAGGTTAGGATAGGGTAGGATAGGATTCGGTACGATAGGATAGGATAGGATAGGATAGGATAGGATTAGATAGATAGATAGATAGATAGATAGATAGATAGATAGATAGATAGATAGATAGATAGATAGATAGATAGATAGATAGATAGATAAATAGATAAATAGATAAATAGATAGATAGATAGATAGATAGATTTACAGAGTATGAGTAATTGATGAATAGATAGAATGTAGATGCGGAGATAGATCGATAGATAGGTAGATAGATGGATTGGGTAAATATTGATGAGATAAATACAATAGATACAACGGTAAGATGGATGAGACCCAAACGAAAAAGAGTACAGAGATAGCTATACAAGACAGATGAAACACATACGACAGATGAGTCAGGCAAATACGGATAAGACAGATAGGACAGATAAGACAGACACACAGACCAGGCAGGCTGACAAGCACAAAGGCAGACAGCCAGCCAGGCAGGCAGGCAGGCAGGCAGATGCGTGTGTACTAAAGATACATACATACAGACAGATGAACAGATGCATACATGCATACCTACATACACGCATACATGCATTTACTTATTTCTACTGAAAGCAGCGCTCTCATCTCATCTCATCTAATCTCACCTCACCTCTTGTCACATCACGTCACGTCACATCAATCTTATCTCAATCTCAATCTCAATCTCATCTAATCTCGTCTCGTCTCATCTCATCTCACCTCACCACACCCCACCTCAATCTTATCTCAATCTCATCTCGTCTGCTCTCCTCTTGTCTCGTCTCATCTCTCTCCTTCTGTCTTTCCATCGCATCAACAATGTTCCTACATATCCATATGTAAATGCTAGCCAGCCTGCTAGCCAGCCAGGCATCCATCCATCCATCCATCCATCCATCCATCCATCCATCCATCCACTCATCCATCCATCTGTGCATGCACCGAAGTATATCCATCTATCTATCTATCTATCTATCTATCTATCTATCTATCTAGTCAGTCATTTCGCATACCTACCCATACGTAACCATCCATGCGTCGGCCAGTCTGTCAGTTCATCCATGTCCCCAACATCCATCCATCCATCCATCCATCCATCCATCCATCCATCCATCCATCCATCCATCCATCCATCCATCCATCCATCCACTCATCCATCCATACCTCGTACTTCCCATGCAGAATCAGTGGCTTGGATTTCCGTGGGTCTCCCAGTCCCAGTTTGAGATATTTTGAATTGTGAGCCACCAGCATAAGAATAATATCTGCAAGGGTGTTTGAAAACAGACTCGTCTGAGATGCTGTTGGTGGACCCTTATCATCGGATACTGTTCTTGCAGCGCTTGCTGAAGAAAAATCTGCGGGGAGACAGCCATGATGATGTTCCTTCTCCTAGCCGATGGATATCGATGGATGACCCAGTAAAGTAGTAAAATGGTGAGGATTTGGGTTTGCAGGTCGTTGTCATACCAAAACCACTGATTTTGTATAGCACATGTATCCTTTGCATCAGCTTCTGGTGACATATAGTCCACATGTCCAATTGGCTCCAGGTTCAGCAACTGAGCTGGACCTTTCAGACTGGGACCAGTGGTGCTGACGGCGTCAATGCTCTTCAGATCGATTCTTTTGGCAACATCTTTCTCACAGGTGAGGCGATGCATCCACAGCAGGATAAAGTTTTAAGGTATGCCTCCGCCATTGCCATCAAGCCATGTTCAAGCATCACACATCTTTCTTCAAGCTTGTTTCTTTAGTTCTGGCTCTATGAGAATCATTGAACTGAACATGGACTTTTTTTGCGTGCCTTTTGGATGCCTTTTGATTGGCTGTATAGGTGAAACTGATGGGGCACTGGATGGGACCTCTGCCGGTGACTCCGACCTTTTCGTCATGAAGTTGGACTCTGCTGGGTCGCGTCAGTGGACTTCTCAGACCGGAAGCGCTGCTCGGGACACGGCCGAGGTGCCTCCTGTGGCTGTTTAAAAAGAACTGTAAAAGACATGAAAAAACATGAAAAAACATATGGACAAATAAAGACAAATAAAGAGCATGGACATGGATGTCTTGACGAACACTAGGTAGACACTCTGACTGGATACGTTTCAGAGTTGAAAGGCCTGAGAATCTCGTCCATTTCATCCAAAAACTCACTGGGTTGGTGCAGTTTGGGATTTTATTTCAACCGATGAGTGCAATCCATTTTAGCCTTGCCAGTTTTGAATCTGTGAATCAGGCAATTCATCTGGCAGCTAGCGGCAGCATCTTTGTAGCTGGATGGACAGCAGGTGCTCCTGGGGATTTCGCGGAATGAACATGTGCAGAACATATATTCCAATATCTAAAGTCACAGGACTATGCTAGAAAAATCATGTGACTTATGTGTATATGTGATGGTATGTATGTATATACAAACGTGCGTATAAACATGCAAAGATGTAGTGCAATGTAACTGACTGTACTGTACTGTACTGTTATGCAATGTAATGTAAGGTAAGGTAAGGCAATCTAATGTAATGTGGGGCAATGTAATGTAATGTAATGTAATTCAATGTAATGTAATGCAATGTAATGCAATGTAATGTAATGAAGTCCATGTAATGCCCGTAAACTTTACGTAAACTATGTAAAATCCATGTAATGTCCGTATGTACATACAAACCTATATAATGTAATACTATGCAATGCAAAGCAAAGCAATGCCATGCAATGCCATGCAATGCAATGCAATGCAATGTAATGCAATGTAATGTATGTAATGTATGTAATCTATGTAGTGTATGTATGCAATGTAGGTAGTATAAATGCAATGTAAATGTAATGAAACATACGGATATACATACAAATGTAATGTACGTAATGTAATTATAATGCATTCCAGTGCAATGCAATGCAATGTAATGTATGCAATGTATGTAATGTATGTAGTGTATGTATTGTATTGCAAGGTAATGTCAGGTAACGTAATGTAAGGCAATGTTACGTAATGTATTAGTATTGTAGTGCTTGTAATTTGTGTTATGTTATGTTGTGTTGTGTTGTGTCGTGTTGTGTTTTGCTATGTTATAAAGTTATGTTTTGGTATGTAACATAATGTCATTTCATGTCATGGCATGTAATGCAATGTAATGCAATGCAATGCATGTAATGTATGTACATGCACATATACAATGCAGATTACATTCTATATTGCATGTACAAGGATATGGAAATGTATATCTCTATCTGTATCTATATCTATATGTACAGGATCAGCACATGGATCTGTATGTATGTGCATGTATTCGCACTCGCATATATATATATATAGGTACATGTGAAATATGTATGTGCATAGAATCGTATAGATATTTCGCCTCAGCGAAGTTCAGGAATTTCCCAAAAGCAGTTGGCTTCCCCAGGCGACTTCAGTGGAGCTTCCGCTGGTAGTTTTGATATCCTTATCATGAAGCTGGATGACACGGGTGCTACGGAGTGGACCTATCAGAATGGCAGCGCATCGGCAGACTATGCCTTTGCGCTTGAGACCGATGCTTCCGGTAACATTTTCGTGGCAGGTTCTACCGATGGATCCCTTCATGGGAATTCGAATGCTGGTGATTCGGACATTTTTGTGATGCAGCTGGACACTGCGGGGTCACATCAATGGACTGTTCAAACTGGCAGCAACCTGAAGGATGTCGCAACCGCACTTCGCATCGATGCTTCTGGGGACCTGGTTTTAGCAGGCTACACCACTGGTGATCTCGGGAATACAAATGCTGGATCCAAGGATCAGGGTTTGAGCTCGCGTCTATCGCACCCAACTGTATGTACAATATGTAATGATCAATAAAGACGCCAAGGTTTCGAAACCATTTTTCGGGAAACACCGCTAGTGTTTGTGGTTGCCGGCTGTCTTCCCAAGACTCTCCAATGCACAAAAAATGTGTTTTGGCAATTTTGGTCAACATCAGGACATCTTTGCGATGAAACTCAGCAACACAGGGTCGCAGCTGTGGGCCTTTCAAAGGGGCAGCAGCGCAGATGATAGTGCAACAGCCTTGGAAATCGATTCCTATGGGGACTTGATCTTGGGAGGTTGGACGGCTGGTAGCTTGGATGGCAACAGCAATGCTGGCTCGGTGGATCTCTTTGTGATGAAAGTGGATGCCCAAGGGTCCTGGGAGTGGACCTTCCAGACTGGAACTGCAAGGGAGGAGTGGGCTGGAAGTCTTCAGATCATACCTTCAGGCCGCATTCTTTTAGCAGGTTCCATCAAGAATGGGTTGGGTGGCAGTGGCTAATCTGCAGAAATGACAAAACACATGACAGTAATGAACTGGTCGTATTTTTTGAAGAGCATCTTGTCCCTTCACATATTTTCCATTCACATTGTGCACATGACTTCCTTCAGGCTGCTTTCTCCACAGGGATCGAAACCATACTTCGCCATTCAGTTGCTTGAAAACGCTTGGTTTGACAGACTAAGGTGAAGATATCTTGGCAGTGGAGCTCGACAGCACAGGATCACTCCAATGGAAATTCGTCGCAGGGACCACTGCTGGAGACATTGCACATGCTGTGGCACTGGATGCATCGAACGACGTTATCTTGGCGGGTACTACAGGCCCGGATCCTTGGACGGTCCACCACGATGATCATCTTAGATTGTGACCCGTAGCTTATCCAAGCCATAGGTCATTGTCAAACATTTTTTGGGCAAACATCAATTCATGTTGCAGAATCCCAAATCCTTTCATTTGATCAATTTCATTATTGTTGATGTCGTGGTTGGTTGTGTTCTTGTTGCTGTTGCAATCATTTCTGAGGCGGTGGATTGAACGGCAACAGCCATGCTGGCAGCGACGATATTTTCGTGATGAAGGCGGCTTTGATGTACTTGCAAGCCCCAAACAAGACAAGATAGCAAAGTAAATCTGACTGAAATTCTAATAATTCACTGGAAATTGCTTTTCTATCTTTTAGCTGGTTTCTATATATATGTTTGGTAACTTCGAACCTTGTGGTGTGGACTGCTCAAGCACATGCATCCTTGGATTAGTGAGGTAGGTAGGTTTTTACTTTTGGGGTCAGNGTTTGGGATTTGGTGCCCTGCCCATTGCACTGCCAGCGTGCCACTCATCCTTGCCATCTTCGTGGCGGGCTTTGGACTTGGTGCCCTGTCAGCGCTTGGGCTTTGCGCATTCATCCTCTGCCACTCCGGCCTTCCCATCCCCCCTGTGCCTGCTTCATCTTCCCCAGGAACCTCCAATTCCAGACTGGTGGCCTACTTGCATGAGCGCGGCTGGCCTAGTGCCCGTCCTTCGGCACGCCATTCAAACTTTGAGGACACTGGCTGATTCTCAGCACTGAATCGTCAGCAGGACGAAGAAGTCCGACAGCCTCCAGCTGCTTCGGCATCATCTCCCGGCCACAGGCCACCTTCCTGGGATCTTCTTGGTGAGTCTT
>BGPT01000473.1:159068-208269 GCA_003297045.1 Symbiodinium sp. clade C Y103 | reverse complement strand
TGTGTAAAAGCATCTGCGTTGTGTGTAAAAGCGTCTGTGTGTAAAAGCTTTTGTGTAGAAGCGTCTGTGTCTAAAAGCGTGTGCGTGGAAAAGCGTGTAAAAGGGTCTGTGTGTAAAAGGGTCTGTGTGTAAAAGCATCTGTGTGTAAAAGCGTCTGTGTGTAAAAGGGTCTGTGTGTAAAAGCGTCTGTGTGTAAAAGGGTCTGTGTGTAAAAGCGTCTGTGTGTAAAAGCGTCTGTGTGTAAAAGCGTCTGTGTGTAAAAACTTCTGTGTGTAAAAGGGTCTGTGTGTAAAAGTGTTTGTGTGTAAAAGGGTCTGTGTGTAAAATTGTTTGTGTGTAAAACAGCCTGTGTGTAAAAGGGTNTGTAAAAGTGTTTGTGTGTAAAAGGGTCTGTGTGTAAAATTGTTTGTGTGTAAAACAGCCTGTGTGTAAAAGGGTCTGTGTGTAAAAGCGTCTGTGTGTGTAACGGTGCCTGTGTGTAAAGGTGCCTGTGTGTAAAAGCGTCTGTGTGGAAAGGGTCTGTGTGTAAAAGACGGCAAAGGCGTCTGTGACGTCTTATTTCTCGCTGTCCATCTTCCCATCTTCACATCATCACCTCTTCACATCTTCACATATTCACATCTTCACCTCATCGCATCCTCACATCTTCAAATGCTCACATCTTNCATCTTCACATATTCACATCTTCACCTCATCGCATCCTCACATCTTCAAATGCTCACATCTTCATCTCTTCACATCACACATCTTCACATGTTCACATCTCCACATACTCCTCAATCTCTTTTTATTTGCGCCTTATTTATTGACATCTTCTTTCTTTGAGACATCTTCTTCTATTTCTCTCTCTATATTTTATGCTATACGATTTTCACAATTACATATCTCACTATACTTCTCTTCGCTCTCGGGCCATCCGTCGTCTAGTTTCAATTTAGCATGGCAGGTGTATGACCTGCATCCCCTTTGGCAAACATCCACGCTCTTTCTGTTTGGGCTAGATCCAGCGGGTCACCTGCCAAGGATCACAAATCCGCAACGGCACACCATGTTCTTCACTGCCACCTGGCCAATGAGCATCCGACGCCTTGCCGCTGAGTTCCTGAGAAATCCGGTCACTCGGTGTCCCTGGTGTCCCTGGTGACCATAGCCTGAGGGTGAGAAATGGGAGTGGTGAAGGGTTGCAGATAGGAATAGCCTCAGGTAAACAAGAGGGCTTTGGGGTTCTAGCAACTCTGGCACCAACATGGTGTTGAAACAGAGTAGATTTTCTTGAAGTGACAACTGTCATGGGATGTCATGGGAATCTTTGATGGCACATGAGGGAAGAATTGCAGAGGGCCATTCGTCATGACTTCATGGATGGTTGGACGAAGGGTTGGTCGGATCCTGCGACAACTGAGATCCAAATTCAGATCGGAAACCGGGACGAGCTCAAAGGCAACCAGGACCTGATTTCTGAGCTGTGGCTTTGACACAAGGAGTTGTGCATGTAGGGAATGGTAGGGATCTGGCAGTGATGAAACGGGGGTGAAGACTGGCTTGTAGTAGTGGTTTGTGCAATCCTTACACACGCTGTAGCAGTTGGTACACCAACGTTTTTCGCCACACCGCTGTTTTTTGTCGGGCCTGCCACTGGGACTACGATAGCACCTCGACAGGATATTGTGCAGATTATCTCCCCCTGCAACCAGTACAACAAGAACCAGATCTTACTGCAGGTTCTGTCACAGTCAGGCGGCTGCAGGGTCAATGCCTAGAAGTAACTTGAAGTAACTATAGATATTGCATAGATTCGATATGCTGAATGAGCGTATCTGGTCTAACATTTGCTGTGAAAGGAATCATTTCAGGTATCCGTTTTTGTATCTATCTTCCCTTGTCTTGTCTGATCTGATCTCATCTTCTTGTCTCACCGAGCAGAGTCCTATCTTATCTTGTCTCGTCCCATTGTATTTTTTACTATGCTGTATTTTGTCCAATCATCTATACTGATATCGACATCTACATCTACGGGCGATACGATTTTTGGTAGATATCCTATACATAAACATCTATATCAACATATCTATATCTAATCTTTAGTTTTTTCTTCCCATCTGGAGCCCCAAGCAGGCCGTGTTCCCCGCCAGGTGTGGGGGATCGCAACAACAGCGCAGCCAAGGCGATCATCTTCTGCTCAACGAAGCGGATGCCGCTCGACCCGGTGGCTAGTGGTGGTTTTTCGCCATTTTTGGTGGATTAAGGGTTGTTTTTTTTTTTTCATGGGGATTTCATGGGGATGGGATACATGATATAAAGGAATACCCAATGGAATACCCAACGAAGAATCGGGATATTTCCTTAATTGACTCTCTAATTAGCACAGATGCTGGTTGGTGGTTTGACATACTGTATTTTTTTTTCCATCCAACAACATTTTATGCTGCTGCTGCGGCTGCTGCTGCTGATGCTGATGCTGATGATGATGATGATGATGATGATGATGTTGTTGGTGGTGATGATGACTTTATCCTTTTTGCATATAGTTTGTATACCCTCATCTTTGTTGGTTCTTCAGAGTTCTTCACACATGTGTATGTATATAATTATTAATTATATATATATACATATTCACATCCGTCTTGGGATCCACCAGCCCCAGGTGTGACCAGCTGCAGAGAGATTTGCAGCGCGCCGGTGTGCCCTGCGCGGCCATTCATGGCGACAAGGGCCAGCGCGAGCGAGAGCACGTGACTGGGCGTGGAACATAGGGATTGAAGCAACGAAGATGAGGCTATACAGCCAACTATAGTAGGGATATAGTACAGCCAACTACATTATATAGCAATAAACACTGTATACATGTATATATATATATACACATGTACATACCTATGTAGGAGAATAGTGAGGCTACAAACAACAGGATGTATATATATATATACACATACATATGGATAGATAACCCAATAGGGGTAAGGGGGACAATGATGATAAATCAGTGCATGGACTGGGGCATGCCATGTTTTAAGACGAGGCCAAATGGACGGGCACCCAGAAACCCCAAGCACCAAAGAACTTTGGGTCCTGCATGTATTTGGCCAAGTCGGGCATTAGAGCTTTGGGGAGAGGTTCAGACTGGAGAGAATTCTCAGCACAGTGAGGCTAGTTGGACATGACCCCAGAGGTCCACTCCTAATTGCAGGAGTAGGAGTCCCCATTCAGGGTGTTTTGACCACCACATCTTCGCCCTTTGCGGTGATTTTGAGTTGGGCTCCACACAAATCATTCTGCCACATGTTTGGCCCCTTGAACTAACGTAGTGTTTACCATTTGTGTTGATCTATTATCATAGCAGTATACGATATATTAAGAGGGGTTCTTATAGTAATTATTAAAATATAATCACCCTCAATAATTATTCTAGGTGATTATACAATTATAATGATTATAACAATTATCACCCTCAATAGATAATATAACCACACTATCTGTTTGATTTTTTGGGCTTAAAAGCGAACTGAAGCTAGGCACTGGGCGAACTGAAGTCTGGAGCCATGAAGCTGATCGTGGCCACTGATGTGGCAGCACGAGGAATTGACATCAAAGGCCCCCGGGGCTGACTGGGAAAATCGATGGTCACTGGGGAATGATGTTGATCATTATGGGTAAACATGCTTTACCAATGATCAAATCACGATATTCAATATACTGGATAAATCATGGTAAATCTCCAATCCAATAGTTCAAAACATCGTTTTGCTGAAGCATACTGTCATAAACTGGGGTGTACCCAATTGTGGAAGAAACCCACATGGCACAGTCCAGTCTGTTTTGGGGATGTGGTGCAAGCAGGCTTCACTCTTCAGGCTTTCAGAGGACTTAGACATTTGCTCATGATCGATCACAATGATGGGTGGTTTTTAGGTATCACCGGGTTTGTGATCCCATTGGACAGGTATATCACCATATATCACCCAGGGCAGGGCTATTTTGCAGCACCATCCACAACAGAATTGTGAATCATTGGAGGTGTGACCTTGGTGGTGAACTTCGACGCGCCTGGCAACACCGAGGACCCTTGGGTATGAAAGTGGGTGATTTAGGATCATTTTGGATTGTGGATTACAGATGACTTACATCATATCCCCATAGTAAACATTATTATTTCATCCAAATTATGGGGATGAGATGACGGGCTCAGTCAGTTTCCGAACAGCCAATCGCCTGCGTGACATCAGGACTATGTGCATCGAATTGGCCGAACGGGCCGTGCTGGACAGAAAGGCACGGGTAGGGGTATATGGTGTACGGGGTACATGTTCTAAGCTTGCCTATTATTCACACGGTTCATACGCGATTAGTAAGATGGCATTTCGAGAGATAGGCATGACTTAGGCATGGTTTTCTACATCGATTCCATGCAGATTTGCTGGCAAGTTTTGATCCAGGCATGAGTTAGGCTGGTCGTTTGACTGTTATGGAGCCAGAACATGCGGCACAGTCAACATGAAGATACCCAGTATATAGACAGACAGACAGACCGACAGATAGCTAGACCAAGTAGATATACCCATTAGATATGTACATGAGACATCCCATTCCTATTGCACCCTTGCCCCCTTGCCCCCTTGCCTGTCTTCCGAGATGTTGCCAGGTTATGCTGTCTCCTTGATCTCCGATAAGGATGCCCATGCTTTGCGGGGCATCATCGAGGTCATGAGACGAACCAATCAGGACAGGCCCGCCAGGAAAATCTGTGAGTCTTTGCGGCTCCTACAATCTTATGAAGCAACCAACTCAGTCAGAAACTATGTGACACCAAAAAGAGGTTCTGTAGTGAACTGTGAATTCACCATGATATGAATGCCTGGTGTCAACGCCATTTGTTTGTCCTGCAAGCTGTTTCACCAGGGCACCTGGCTGTTTTTCACCCCAACCAACCTGCAGGAAGTCACGCCGGAGGTCGAGGTGGGCTTCGGATGGGTAGTGCTGGTGAGTTTTTAACATTTGGGCGTAGAATGTAGCTTAAGATCCACCACCTTAAACTGAGAGTAGCTGGTATTCCTGAATAGTGGGCAATCTACATGGCTTTATATTCCTCATGCCCGTCATTCAACGCTCGGTGCAACCACCAAGAAGGGGTGCAGCCTCAGGCGATGTGTCGCTCAGCCGGCCCACCCCCGCCCAGCGGAAGAGCGCTACGGGGAAAGGGCCGGTGAGGTTGGGGAGCCCTGGAGTTACAGTGGGACGATTTCGGCAAAGACGATTTGGATTTTACCACCAATCATGGGGAAATATGGGGAAATACCACCTGAATTCCTGGGCTGTTCTCTTAATGATCACGGCTACTTGTGGAATTGAGCAACGGTTTTGTGCCTCATATTCCAAGAAAGGCAAAGCAAAGGAGGGGCGTCTGACGTTACTGGGGTTCGGGATCAATGAAGGTTATCTGTAGTTTAATAGAATAGTTCAGCTAGAGCCTACCCCTTCTCTGAGACAGCTGATGCTGCACATAAGCAAGAAATGATGCTAGTACCGGTGCAGCGGCTGTTTTATTCATGATTTTAGAGATTCAGACTGGTTTATATAATTTTCAGCAACCCCAAACCTAAGAGCATCTTGCTCTACTGGTCATCACTAGTCATTCATTGGTCTTTTACCGGGAAAGGGCCCCTGTTTAGTTCAGACCGCTGCATTGCCCCACCTGGGGCAGTCAGTTTCAGATTAGGCATGGACAGAGAAACTTGAGGAATTTGCCAGTTCTATGTGTGTTCAGCGAGTTGAGATTAAACATTTTAAGTTGGGAATTTAAGATTTTACAGCATAGACTTCTCAGATTTGTGGTAAATTCCACTACAGGTGAATGGGGGGTGTCGGGGGCTTGACAGCCCTTGGAGCCCTCCCAGGCATCAGTGTGCACAGACAGATGGCAGACTCGGCCAGTGGCCGCAATGGCCAACTGGGCCCTTTAAGGGCGATCAGCTGGGTGTGCAGCAGGGCGGTTGGGCTCAAAATTAAGCCACTGGGCAGGTGTGGTGGGGTGGTTCCAGCTGGGCCCCGTGCGCGTTGTACAACGCGCGTGCGGGTGCACAGGGGGAAAAAGCCCACTGCCACCCGCTTGGTTTTAGACCCAAGAAAGTCCGTCTTTTTGGGGTAATTTTGAGCCACATGCCCAAAGCTGCTGGCACCCACGTGTGCCCAGGTGCGCTGCACACGGGAGACGACCTCCCTTAAGAACCGGCGGCGAGCCGGCAATCGGATTGGGGAAGCTCTGCTTCCTTACACCCTGACTAGTTGATCCATTCGATCCCTTTGCATCCGTGAAACTTTTCCCATAAATTATAAGGTCAATAGTAGTGTTTTCTCACTGATATGATATATAGCTCATAAATAAGTGGTTCAACTTTTCGCTCAACTTTTCAGAGGAGCAGCACTTCTGCTCTCCACCTGCGCGTTGGCACATCAATATCTCTGAAAAGGTAATCCAACGAAACATGAGTTGGCGTCACAAGTGTTTTGCTTTGTCCCCAGATATTCAATGAGTAATAGGTGGGCAACGTCCAACAAAAAGCACCATTTTTGGGGTATCGTTTATGAAACCGCCCCAATCCCCAGTGAAGAACATTTGGTAAACTGGAGATCAATTTGGATGATTGTTTGGAAACACAATCAAATTGGTTTATACAATATAACCAAACAACTTGGGCTTATCGGCCAACTTAGATCATCCGAATCATCCCTTTCTTGTCTCAAGTTTTGGGTGGGTGCCAACTGAGGCCACTCGCCGTCTCTGACAATCAGGACCGAAGTCGGGTATGACCTGAGAGACGGTGGCCCAAATCACCCTTGTGCAAAACCCTGGCACCCTACCCTAAAACAGACGGTTTATGGATGTTTATTCCCCAAATAGGGCAATAATGGGTTTTGACCCATCCCCATGTCAGAAAGTTCAGTCTGTTTCCATTTAGCGCAGGGGTTGGAAAGTTGAAGGCAGAGATCTGATGCCTCTGTTCATCAGTTCAACAGGACCTTTGCAACATTCTGGTAACTCTCCATAGGAATCAAGACCAGTTTTAGAAGGCAGGTTCTAAAACCCGCTGAGTGCCGGGTTTTGAGATGTTCACACCATTGATTTTGACCAAGCCGCAGAACCTGCTAATGCTTCTGGGGCTTTTCGGGCAAGGCCAGACATGGGGGCCCAGTTAGACCCCCAGATTGATCGCTGGAGCCAAATCATCAATTTCATGGTCAACTGCAAAGGATCACTGTCGCCAGTGTACCCCCACCATTTCGCCCGACCACCTACAGGTGGACTTGGGGCCACCTGAGAAGCTGGTGAGGAGATTGGAAGCTGGAGTCAGAGATAGCTTTGGGTTACCCCCCAAAATCCCCACGGGGGTGTAACCAACATGGGCATGCAAGTCTGAAATCCACCATGTGGCACCGCCAGATCCAGCAGCAAGGTCAGACATTGTGGGTTGATGCATGTGAGTTTGCAAATTCTTGTTGGAGAGATTAACATTCCCTGAGACAGTCTGGGGATTGAGTTGAGAATTGAAATGCCCAGTTACCAGCCAAACGCATGCTTCCTAATCCCTGAAACTGCACAAAAAGTGCATGTTCTGCTACTGTCACTGCACAGTAGAGCGTGTCACAGTCCAGTAGTTTCGCAGAGCGGGGAACTGGGAGTCCGACTGCAAACTGGAGGCAAAACAGTGCCTCTGAAACTCAGAACACTCAAAGATGTAGCACAGAGACCTGATTGCTACTGACTCCATGGCCATGACAAGCATAACAGAGACAGATAAAGACTAAGATGGGAAAGGCGTTCAAGAAACTCACCATTCACCAACAGCACACCACCAATTTCTCCTTCGACAGTCTGTGACTTGCCAGCCGCTTCTTAGTAAGTCGAAAGGGAACCAGTCCTTTGAGGACTGTCCGGAGTGATGTCAGCGTTGCAAAAAGCCTGTCCGGAAGCATGCGTCAAGCAGCTGGGTGATGCAAATGGTATCTGCTTGGCTGCTTGACTCATAAAGAAGAAAGAGATATCCTTGAATGCAACACGGTCAAATCTTAGATTCTACACACAGTGCCTCATGACATCCTTCACAGCATTGAACAAAACAACATCTTTTTCAACAATCATTGAGCCCAGGGTACACCTTTTCACCCTTTTCCCTACTACCAACTGAACTACTTTATTTCTTCCATTCGTAGATCATTTTGGGGGTTCTTAGAGTTGGCCTAAAACCTGAAGCCATTGACACCATTGATTCCTCGACGCTACTCCAAGGCGCTTCCCCAACGACTCCGGCACTTTGCCATAGCCAGGTGGCGCTGTGTTCTTCGTGTAAAAACCAAAGAAAAATTGTGGTAATTTACTTTTCTATCCTGGGGATTTCCTATATATACAAGTAGTGCTCAGGCATGTTGTGTGTATCTGTTGGAGGTAGTGTTTCTTGGACCACTAGCTTTGGATAGAGAAAACCGTCTGGTTAAGACGAAGAAATCCTACCCAACTTGACCCTTCCAGGTTCAGTTTGTGACGCTGCACGTGTGTCTGGGTGATGAGAAGGGGGCTCTGTGTCGGAGGTGCTGTGTTGTTCCGGGTCTAACCCACCCAGAAGCCACAGCTGCCACAGGACAGAAGAAAATGAGCCACTGTCTGACAAGACCNGGCTCTGTGTCGGAGGTGCTGTGTTGTTCCGGGTCTAACCCACCCAGAAGCCACAGCTGCCACAGGACAGAAGAAAATGAGCCACTGTCTGACAAGACCAGTTCAGCTTGTGTGGCAAAGGCATGTGTTGGAGTGGTGTTGTGGATTTTTTTCTTGGCACAGAGTTTGTGACGCTGCAAGTGTGTCTTGGTGATGAGAAGGAGGCTCTGTGTCGGAGGTGCTGTGTTGTTCCGGGTCTAACCCACCCAGAAGCCACAGCTGCCACAGGACAGAAGAAAATGAGCCACTGTCTGACAAGACCNTGTTGTTCCGGGTCTAACCCACCCAGAAGCCACAGCTGCCACAGGACAGAAGAAAATGAGCCACTGTCTGACAAGACCAGTTGAGCTTGTGTGGTAAAGGCATGTGTTGTATTGCGTTGTGGATTATTGTCTTGGGAAAGAGTTTGTGACGCTGCAAGTTATTGGTGATGAGAAGGGGGCTCTGTGTCGGAGGTGCTGTGTTGTTCCGGGTCTAAGCCACCCAGAAGCCACAGCTGCCACAGGACAGAAGAAAACGAGCCACTGTCTGACAAGACCAGTTGAGCTTGTGTGGCAAAGGCATGTGTTGGAGTGGTGTTGTGTTTTTTTTTTCTTGGCACAGAGTTTGTGACGCTGCAAGTGTGTCTTGGTGATGAGAAGGGGGCTCTGTCTCGGAGGTGCTGTGTTGATCGTTCATAGGGACCATGGAAATCCGCCTGCTATGGGTTGCGCTATTGATCCCATCCTCCTATTAAACAGGCGCACTACAGTACACGGTCCTAAATATGTGATTTCACCCCCATTAATATTCTGATGATATTTCCATCATACAATCACCATGTATCATCATGTATCAACATTAAGCACCAACCATTGTTAATTATAAAGTGGATTATTAACCATGAATAACACATCGTATATATATATATATAACCATTAAGAACCATTCTATAATAGCCACTATAAATCATCATGAAGCATTCTATCATGGCTCAACCATGCCAGGGATGCTCGCCCCAAGGTTTGGCTGCGGCTGGGTTTGGTGACCTGTTTGTGGCCGGGATTCATGTACAATATATGATATACATTTTAATACATTGTGTAACTACATTCACTACATACAACATGTGATAACATTATTATACTTTAGAAACGTAGATGTTTTTCTTTGAGGACTGTTGAAGCCATCGATCGGGGCGCTTTGCCACTTTTATTTGAGAAACCTGCAATCACATAGGAATTACACGCACCGATGATCGGTTGCAGCTGCAGGGCGTGTGGGAGATGATCGAGTCCAACATGGAAGTCTTCAACGTGAAAAAAATGCCTTCGATGCTCGTGCAATTCTTGGACCTGTCTGCACCGTGTCTAGCTTGAAATGTTCTACAGTGACCAATGTGCGGTGGCATGTTGGAGGGACTTCTTCCATTTTTTTACTGTGGACAAAATTAGCGAGGCTGACTCACTGAAGCGTATGAACACATGAAAAAATGAGAGAAGGTCGTCAAAATGACCCTACTGCCATTTTGCTTTGTGGATTAATCGTCCAAGCCCGTTTAACATCATCATGTACAACAAAAAAAACAACATATTGATTTAAGTGCCATAGCTCATACCTACGAATTCGGGATTTGCTGACTCTAAGTACCATTTTTTCCCAGAAATCTATAGAGTGACTACCAGAACTCCCTGTTGCACCTGAGATGACCACAGCCAGCTGATGAGGTGCCAATTGCTGCAATGCTTGAACCTCAGGGGTGGATTGTCTTGGAACCTGACAGCTACAGGGTTGCAGTAATCTACCTCTGGCAGGAGCAAAGCTGAACAAGCAGATCAACGTGTTGGTCAATGCCTTGGTGAATCATGAAGAGAAGATTGTTTGGTCTTGCAAGGCTCGCCAATTTTGTGCGCGCTCATGCACTCGAAACACTCCTTCGGTTTCGCAAGCAGAGAATGCGACTTGCGTTGCATTTCCAGAGCCTTGTGCAGTGTAGAACGGCTGAAGTCATTTTAACTTGCACTTCGTCGAGTTTTCTTCGCGCTTGATCCACCCCAGTTTGGTTTGACAATAGGAACCTCCTCCATAGGGTGGCCCCCTTGTGTCGCCAAGTTCGTCTACTCCAACGTGCCATGAAGTACCTGGAGGGAGGCGGTTGGTGTCTCAGCGCAACGAGTCGGACAGACCGGCTTCTATTTCCGATTTTTCACCAGTGTGAAATGCGCCATAGACGACCAAGGCGAGATCGTACCAGTGGTGGGAGCCAAAGCTGCTGCCGCCGTGGTGAAGGTGAGCCGCCGATTCGCTGGGAGGAACTCGAAACTTCCAGTTCACATGTGTGTTGTGGTTGATACTGTTGTGTGAAACTTCTGTGTTTTTTGGGGTATTCTTTTAGTTGAAGGTTTTTTGTGGTATGTCGAAAAACTTCAGTAGTACAGTGAATTTCATCAAGATTCGATGATTCTGATAGACTGTTTGTCCATGAACAACACGACTCCCAGATCCAAAATGCAACCCAGCTGTGGCTGTGGATTGCCAGTTCAGGGATGCACGCCAGCCAAAAACTCATTTGAGTATGGGTCAGGGTCAACGATGCTCGAAACGGAGTAAATGAACATTCTTCATCCTTCTAATCGATCATCATTTTTTCTGCAAGACATATTTCTACTGTTCACAAGATCACATACAATTACAATCATTTACATACCATTCATTCAGAATCATGCCAGGGTTTTGCTTCACACTTGGCACCTTGTATTCGGCCATCACCACGGTCGCTCTCTCGCAACGGTAGGCGACCCATCAGTTGGGCACCAAGGAGGCGAAACGGTTGCATCTCGCCTGGCTGGGTGCCATGTCGGCGCAGGTGCCATGTCGAAGGGCTGATCTCGGGCGTGGGCTGACCTGGTTATTTGTGAAGTTGATTGAAGTTGCATGTTCGGTAAGTACCAGTATCAACATGTTCATATTATCTGGTTTCTAAAAATGGGAGAAAGCTCCAAATCAACCAAAATTGAAGTATTCTAGTACTAAGACCGGTTTGAGGTCTCCATTTTAAGAAACGGGTTATGACATACTTCCATTAACTATCAAACTTGGGGATCTTGGGAGTTTTTGCCACGTGTTCTTTTGAGGTCACTGACTTAAGTGTGCCAGTGGTAGCAGAGTTGGCGCAGGATGGGCGAGCCAACGCTTCTGCGAGCCATTTTGGGGAACCTCAAAAGCGTCTAAAGGGTTGAGCCCACAAGAACCCTTGGAGTTTCCAGATTACAATGGGCCATTTGTTGTGGCGAGATGTGGGGTGAAATTTTAAGTCGACCGATGTCCACCAATACACAAATCTCACAACTCGATGACCCGACCCAAGCTGCTACTGATTTCCTGATTTGGAAAGCTGTCAAAGTCAGATACCGCAAAATTTGCTTGGATGGTTCAATACTTAAATGACCAAGACTTGTGATGTGCTGGATCTTCAATTTTTTCGCCATACCAGTTTTGAAACAGGGGCTATAATCCAACAGGAGCTTCTGCGGTATCGCGTCTCGGACAGGGAACTCTGGCGCGTCTCTTGTTGGCAGATGGAAAGAGCGACTTGTCAATTTGCGAAGACCTGAAGCCTTTGGCCTCGACACATGCTTCTTTCCTAGAGGGAGAGACGTTTTTGGGATTGAACATGTCCAAGTTTCGCATAGAGCCGCAGGTTTTCCCTCGAAGGTTGAGCAATTTAGGTGCAATCAAACTCTATGCAGCGAGTTACGAGATGTTTCCGAGGCATTGGTGGAGACGACGCTTCGAAGATCTGACGAGATGGGCCCCGCGGAAATCGTGCAAAGCTTAAACCTGGGATGGTTCCTGGCCATTTTCTTGGTAGGAATCACTCCAGTCTTTGAGTAGGAATCACCCTTTTTGAGTTTTTTTTGTTGAGTTTTGGGTACCCCAGGTTTTTTTCGGTACACTTTGGTACACTCAGAGTTAATAGTTGATTCTTAAGACCCGTAGATCATGAGGTAACTGGTTGATTATTATCAAAATTAGAAAACCGCTGGGATTGTTGAGGTTTGACACTTTACTAGCCATGATACAACAAGCTAAAGTCCGCTCGGAACATCCACACAGTCTTATTAGAGGGCTTTCAGATAGCAGACTCATGGCTCGCGAGTTGCTTCGTTAGTGTGACTCCTGTCCCAACCATGATTGAATGATCTATCAGACAATGCATGAAAATCCGTCACAAATCTTCACATTGTCTGTATTGGACGGCAAATTGTTGAGGTTACAATCCACCATTTGTAAAAATCTTGGATTCTCATCCGCCTGGTGTTAGTAAATTACCAGTTCCAGTATGTTCCAATGATTTCAACCATCGGGGATCATCTCGCCACTCCATAGCTCAGGTCTACCTCATGGACGCTTTTCGTCGCTCCATGGCATTCGGCACAGACGTGGGACGAGCAGTTCAAGCCCTGTGCAGGGAGGCCCAAGCTGCCTGGCCAGGAAGGCCAAGGGTCATAAAATGGAGATTTACCCAGCCATCTTATGCGGATTTACTCATCAAACTAGGGATGAGCAGATTTAGCCAATGACAACTGGAGATGGTTTTGTTGGTTTGTGCAAACATGGGGAGCGTAGCAAGCAATGGGGGTATTCATGAGCACAGGGATAGATGGGGATATCACACGTCAACCACAGATTTATCCAACATTCGGTAATCAGCTTGATAGTTGAGCATTTAGCTGGTCGCTCGCAAATGGGTATTAGTCTATGAATCCCCATTTATCCCCTAAAGAGTCATCCCCAAAAGGATAGAACAGTAATTTCCCACTAGTTCCCACTAAAGTCATCCTTTTGGAGGTTGCTATAACTCTAGCTGTGTTACAACCCCCAGAAAAAGGGTGGGATTCTCTCAGCACCGGGGTAGATTCGAGGTCAGCGGACGCTAGACTGTTGCCAGGACGTAGGGCAGCAGCTGCCATCGGAAGACTTCCAAGTTGGTATGTCTGAAAATGTTTTATATTATCGGGATACAACTTAAAATTTGGGGGTATAATCTGAGATACCCAACAGTGTGACTTTGGGTTTGCATGAAAAGGGGGAATTTGACCATTTGAGTACCATTTATGCGGATCTTATAGGGGAAAGAGCTAGTGGATTTAGGGGTACCAGATTTCCACACAAAGTCACAGTTGCGCAGATCTTACTTTGACATGGTCTCTCCCAAAATCAAATCGCCTGGGCAGATTTTGCGATTTTTTTGTAGAAATCTATTTGTAGGAACTTCCAAAGTTGGAGCAAATCTACTGCAGACTTGTTCCTCTCAATAGCCTCCATTGGGAACGATGCCACCACGGGGTTGCAGTGGGCTTGGGTCAAAACACACAATGAGTAGCTGAACATCCCAAATCAGTCTACGCTGATTTTTTCATCAGTGTTCCAAACCCCTGTTGATTGATATATTTCGTTATATTGTTATACTATGTTATACTATCCTATATATATGTACATATATATGAACCACTAACTCTGACTGCCGAATCCTTTTCGTTCTCAAGCATCTTCATGGATAGGGTTGTTAGGGCTTTGGATCTTTTCTCTCTTGCTTCTTCNATATGAACCACTAACTCTGACTGCCGAATCCTTTTCGTTCTCAAGCATCTTCATGGATAGGGTTGTTAGGGCTTTGGATCTTTTCTCTCTTGCTTCTTCTACCTTCTTGTGTCCATTTCACTGCGGCAACTCCATTTTCTTTCCCTTCCTTTTTGGACTTTCGACGGGGTTCCTACTTGGCATTCTTTGCTGTTGCACCTGCCTGGTTCTGCACTTAATCCAGCCATCTCCTGTTCCTGTCCGACCTGAAGCTGTTGCGCAGCTGGTCAGAATTCCAAGACGTCTCCAAGGTTACTTGCATGAGCAGTAAGGATCGTTCTAAGGAGCATCTTGTTAGAGAACTGANTGAAGCTGTTGCGCAGCTGGTCAGAATTCCAAGACGTCTCCAAGGTTACTTGCATGAGCAGTAAGGATCGTTCTAAGGAGCATCTTGTTAGAGAACTGAAGGAGATTAAGGTGCAATTGACGGAACTCCTTGAAAGAGTCAGTGACTTAGAGGCTTCTTTGTCTGTGCCTTCAGAAGCCTTGGCTGGTGAAGGAAGTTGGGAGTTGATCGGAGCTGAAGCAGAGGTAGGACCAAAGCTAAATCTCTCACTAAGGCATCACGGTGTTGAAAACGGTCCGCCACGACCTACTAAGGAGATCTTAGGATTTGCCAGGTCCAGGCTTGTGTCTTCTGCTGTCTCTGTGGATCATCGTGTACATCGAAGTCTTGCTGCTGGCCATTGGGCCTGGACCGCATTAGCGACTGCTACATTGTACACTTGTACACTCCAGAAGGACCTATCAGAGGCATTCAGAGTCAGCACTGGATTGTTCTACGAGGATTTGGTTTAGATAGCCCTGTGCGCACTACATCGAAGCGTGAGGTGAATCAGCTAGTGGATTTGAGCCATCCTGATACTGTGGTTGAGGAGTTCCCCTCCATTACTGAGCTGGAGATTTTCTGCATCAGTGCGAGGATCCGAGTCCCACCACTTAAGCGATGGAAAAGGACAACATCCGGTTCGCGGCAGCTGGGGAGCCTAGGCTCCTGCTAGCTGCTGTACCTGCTCAGATGTCATTGACTGGCGTGGAGGCTTTGGCCTATGCAATCCCCATCATGGAGAGATCTGGAGGTTTTATGGTAGCCATGCCGGTTGATGTGTTTACGGATGAGGTGTTGATAGCTGGTAAGACAGCTGAAGATGATGCAGAAGCTGGGCCTTCTTTCAGGACATCTACTCTCTTGGTGGAGGAGGATGAAGCGGGTGCTGAGCGTATCACAGATATCGAAGTGGAGTTTTGTCTTCTAGATTTATCTGATCTGGCACTGGCTTGGTTTAATGAGTATGATCCAGTTACGGATTCTCACAAGGAGATAGTTGGATTTTCTGCGGAAAGGCCGGAAGGCATTCCTGAGGTGGCTTCAGTTCTCAAGTTGGCAAATGAGTGGGCTGCGGAGGCTGATGCTTCTCGCGCAAATTTTTATTCAGCTCGAGAAGAGCTGGATGCGCCTCCTACTGCAAAGGCCAAAGCAAAGAAGACCGCGATAGCCAAGAGACCTACAGTAGCACACCTTGCAGACCAAGTCAATGTGCTGGCAGCTCAGGTGCAATCTGTGATGACGTACATGCAGGAAATGAGCCGGAAGGCATCCTCTGTCACTCCTGCTCCAGAGCAGGGGCTTACAAGAAGAGAGTTGGAAGTGCCTCCTATGCCTCCTTTAGGGGGCGGACGCAAGGCGCCTTCTCTCCTGGCTACTCCCAAAAATTTGGCAGGTTTGGTCGGGCCGCCTTCAAAGGCGAATCTGGGTCAACAAAAGGCGGGACAGCTTTTGCCGCCAGACGAGCCCCAGGACCCCTTTGCTCCTATGCAAGACCCAGTGGTCAGTGCTCTCAGCCAGCAAAGCCAAGCACTGACTACGCTGGTTGCTCACCTGACCAGCCATGCGGGCGATCCTATGATAGACCTAGCTTTGGGACAGTCCAGCCAGTCATCGGCTTCGACAAGGGGAGTGGCAAGGAGAGAGAGGATGATCTCCTCCCTGGCAGCTGGGACTTCAACTTTTTGGGTTCAGTTTCAGCAGCAGATGGCGAGAAGGATGCATCCAAGCCGTCAAGTTCCTCGATCAGAGGAGGAGATCAGAGACCTAAATCTCAGCATGTACTCATACCTGGAAAGATTTGGAGGTTACAAAGGGCAGAGAGACCTAGGTCTTATCACCTGGATTGTAGCCGCTGCGGTAGATGCTGCTTCCAATCACAATTTCCAAGCTGTGAAGGAGCACCTGGCTTTGTTGGTTTGTGCTTTGGAGCAGGCGGCTATAGACGGCTCTTGGGATACTGCATACCTTATCAGCCTGGCGCCAGATCCCCCTCAGCAGCTATTCCAGGAGAGGATGAGCAGCATGTCAGGCCTCAGGGTCTTCGCTCCCATCATGCCGGGAGAGTGGGCAGCTGTACATCTTTCGTACCTCAAGGAGCTGGACCTGTTGATGACGAAAAAGTCAGAGCTGCGAAAAGGGGCGCGACAGGAGAGCAAAGCGAATGCAGACCCAGGGCAAGAAAATCCTTCTCCAAAACGGAAGACCAGATTTCCAAAGAAGCCAAAGGCCGCTGCACCAGAGGGGGAATGAAGGCCTCCAACTATGCTGTGCATGACTTCCCTAGACACAACGATGATGGTCCTGAACGTGACATGTTTGCTCGAGCGAAGTCTTCCGCAAGCAAAGCGCAGGACGACAAAGATGCTGGTCCTGGTCCTAGTATAGTTTGTGAGCATAGCCGTACTAAGACGTTGTCATATTCTAAGTGGTGTGCAACTTTAGTAGGAAATGTGCTTAGGACCAGGACTCCTTTTTCTAGTTTTGTGGCAAAGAATCTCCACCTGCCACGTGTTACTGACACGGCACCGTCCTATTTCCCTATGCCCCTACCAGTTGGAAGGTGGTTTGAAAGGATGAAACCCGATATTTCACTTGACAAGCGACGTCGTATTCACGAGAACAGAGCTGTTTGTGTTATTGTTCTTGCTCTCAATTATTGGTATAATGGGGGCCCAGTGAAAAGTGAACTATTGGCTAAGACACCAAATGCGATGCACAGTGCCTTTTATCGCCGACTCCGGTGTCTTATTAGGGCGGAGGGCCCAGCAGAGATGCCTGACCTTTCTGCTTGGGGCCGTAGGATGCCTCAATTAAATGCAAGGCTGAATGAGCTTTCTGATGCATTGACGAGACTTGGTCCTAGTTGCAATCCTTATGATCGCATGTTCCAAGGCTGTAGTGTGCCAGTGGATACCTCGCCAGCGGAAGAGCTTAGACCGTATAGGGATTTGAATGCTGAAAGAATCAAGATCACAGGATCAGGTGCTTGGGATCCTCAACCTTATTTGACCGAAGAACTTCTTATGGCTTTCAGGGAACCTAATCTGCTTTTCCTGCCTGACATGAAGCCTGGTAAAGGGCTGTATCCTTTGTGCACGGACCGGCCTGCCGAGATTATTAAGCTTGCTGAGGTGTGGGACCAAAAGAGCCTGCTTTTTGTCCACCGCAGTTCTCGCTATCTTGACAGACCTTTTGAACAGGTGAAAATATTCAATAACTTTAAGAACTCCAGTGCTGACAGACAGATAGGGGACAGAAGGGGTAGGAATGCTTGCGAGGCAAGGGTGATTGGCCCATCATGCAACATGCCGACAGGGCCAGACTTGTGTACGCTGTTTTGCAATCCAAAGGAGGAGTATCTTAGTATTGCTGTGACTGACCGAAAGGACTTTTATCACCAAATTAAGATAACTGACTCTAAAGCCATCCATAATAGCGTAGGCCCCCATGTCCCAGAAGGTAGTCTTAACCACCTAAAGGGCTACCAGGAGTTCTTGCAACGCTCCTCGGCCACCAGGTACGACAGGTCGCTGCATGGAGACAGACTCAGAGATCGAACTGGTCTAGCGCCTGGAAGCTTCGAAAGAGTTCATGTGGCCTTCAAGGCCGTTCTGCAAGGTGACCATGTAGGAGTAGATGTTGCGACATGTGCACATGTCAATTTCTTGAAGGCGAACAACCTGCTGACCGAAAGTAGTAGACTTCAAAGCGGGAAGCCACTGATGGGAAGTGATTTGTGCGAGGGTTTAGTCATTGACGACTATTTTGTACTTTCCAAGCAACCTCACAATGTACCACTCGAGAGGACAACAGCAGCAAGAATGCTCGACCATGCTAGAAAGTGCTATGAGAGCCAAGGTATTTTGGGATCTCCGGAGAAGGATGATCTTGCTACGAGGGCAAAGGTAGTGGGAGCTTCTGTAAACTCAGCAGTTAGTGCAACCTCCAGGGGTTTAGTCACTGTTGGAGCACCGATAGAGAAGCGCCTTTCTCTGTCCGCTATCACACTTGACTTGTGCAGCCTGAGCCATACCAGCGATGCCCTGCATTTGTGTCTTGTGGGAGGGTGGGTATCCGCTTTCATGTACCGTAGGCCTCTTATGGGGCTTTTCAATAAGGTGTTCCAGCTTGTTGAGGCTGCAGGTATTGATCCCAATGAACCTAAGCTCTTAGCTCTTCCGAGAGTAGTGGCAAATGAGTTGGTGCTGGCAGCAGTTTTGGCACCACTTATGATTACGGAGTTGTCTGCACCTTGGCATGGTGAGATCTTCTGCTCGGATGCCTCTCAGACTCACGGCGCATACTGTAGTGCAAAGGTTGGTGTTGAGCTTAGTGAAATAATGTGGAAAACTTCTAGAACCAAGGGAGGTTATTCACGTTTGCTCTCACCCGTTGAAGCTGCACTGCGGAGAGCTAATGCTTTGGAAGAGACTCAAAACTTCGAAGATGTGTATGAGCAAGGTGGATCTCCCATCCAGAGACCACTAGCCTTTAGGTTTGATTTTGTGGAGGTTTTTGCAGGTAGTGCCAAAGTAACACGATACATGTCTGAACTAGGTTTCTCTTGCTGCCCTCCTCTTGATCTTTCGGAGAGTCCGGAATATAACCTAATGGACTATAGAGTAATGGATTGGCTTGCGCACCTCATCTCGAATAGGTATATAAAAAGTTTCATGGTGGAACCTCCCTGTACCACCTTTTCCATAATGCGTCGACCAGCACTGCGCACCAAGGAGATGCCATATGGACTGGACCCTGAGGATGAACAAACCAAAGTGGGCACGACGCTCGCTCTACGTGGCATGCAGGCCATGCACCTGGGTAGAATAAACATGGTGCCTGGGCTTTTTGAGAGCCCCTGGTCTGCAAAGGTGAAAAGCCTACCGCCTTGGCGTAGGTTGGTGAATCATCCAGAAGTCACCTGTACGCGGTCTGATTCATGTCGCTACGGCCCCATTTGAAAAGTTTTGCTTTTGTAGGTGTTCACACTTGCATGGATAGGCTTGCTTTGAGATGTAGGTGCAAGAAAAAGCATACTGTAGTGCAAGGAAAGTACACAAAGGCAAGTGCTACATATGTGGATGGCCTGGCAGAAGCACTTGCCAATACTCTTGCTGATGCCATGTTTGAATTGCCTCAGGACCAAGAGCCCATGAGCGTGGACGGGTTGGAGAGCCAGCTCGTAAACGAAGTGGTTCTTAGTGCCCCTTGGGTAGTTTCAAAAAGTTGGCCATTCAAGGGAAAGTCACATATAAACATTTTGGAGTGTGGCAGTTTCAGCAGGTTAGTATTGGACCTTACTAAGTTGAAGAAACCTGTTCGAATTGTTGCGCTTCTGGATTCAAATGTGGCTAGATGCGCTTTAAGCAAGGGTAGGACATCGTCAAGAGGCCTTGAACCAGTTGTCAGACGCACTTCAGCTTTGGCTCTAGCTGCTGGCATCTACTATACCTTGCCATTCTGTCCCACCAGATGGAACACGGCAGATTGCCCTACCCGGGATAAGCAGTTACCTCAGCCGGTCCATGGGCTTGACCTCAGCCAGTGGGATCGAGAGGACATATTCAAGCTGGCCAGTGTTATGAAACTTAGAAGATGGGCTTCAAACTGGGCCAGACTAGTTCTCCTGATGCTCGGACCAAACGTTTTGAGCTTAGCTGACAGAAGTGCTTTCAGACAAGTTGCAGGGCCCTTAGATCCAAAGAGGGCGTGTGATTTCAGTGTCTTGGACTTTGATGCGACACTGGGGTACCCAGGTGAGGGGCCTTGTTTCTTTTCACTGTATGGACTGTGCATTGCCAATGGATTTCTCTCTCTGCTGACTGCGTGGGGTCTACCTCCTCCCTTGTCTCCTCTCCTTTTCTCTTTAGGTGTAGTTGTAGCGCCTGTGACAGCCATGCCGTTGTTCCCTCGGAATGCTGGAGATGAGAGTCGAGCGAAGACAAGAGCAGCCAGACCACCTTTGCCTTCGGGGCGGCCTGTTTTGCAGATCACAAGACGTGCAAGGGATCAGCTTTTACAGGAACTGGAAAACTGGCTGACAGAGGAAGGGATAGACTTCCACCTGCTCCTTGACAATGCGTTTGCAAACATAGAAGAAATCAATGTCCTGGTGAACCGGTATGGGCGAAAGCTTTATGAAGCAGGGCGTCCTCTCAATCACTACTCCGAAACAATCAATGCGCTTTCGAGCCTGAAACCACAGATCAGAAGGTCTCTGCAGGGCTGCTGGGATTTAGCTTTTTCTTGGGCGCGTCAGGAGCCCACCATGCACCATGTGGCCATGCCAGGCCCAGTGTTACTGGCTATGTTAGCTACGTGCTATCTTTGGGGCTGGGTGAGGATGGCTGGTATTTTGGCCCTTGGATGGGGCGCAGTGCTTAGAACTGGCGAGTTGCTGCAGGCGACGGGCAGACTTATTGCTCCCCGAGGACACTGGTTTCTTTGCGCCCTATGCGCTCCTGGCCATCTCTGAGCCGAAGACCCGGTTCTCAACTGCTAGACACCAAAGTGCAAAGCTAGACATTCCTGACTTGCTGGAAACAGTGAGTATGGCCTTTGCTCATTTGAGACCTACAGACAAACTGTGGAACTTTTCAGGACAGACTTTACGTGCAAGGTTCAAAGCGCTCACAAAGGCTTTGGACCTCCCTCAACAAAAATATGATGGAGTCAAACCCTTGGACATGGGATCGTTAAGGCCTGGAGGAGCAACATGGCTACTCCAAGTGACTGAGTCAGGGGAACTCGTGATGAGGCGGGGACGGTGGGCGGCCTACAAAGTAATGTCCATCTACCTGCAGGAAGTATCGGCCATTACGTTTCTCAACAAGATTCCTCGTTCTTCAAAATCTAAGATTCTGAAGTTGGCAGATCACTTTAACCCCTTGCACCAGAAAGCTCTCTCTTTTTCAAAAGCTGCCATTCCATGGAACATATGGTGGCAGCTCTTCCAAGCCCAGTAAGAAGAAGAATTCGGCAAAAGTGGGAAGGTTGGCTTGTTGACTTGTAGCTATGCCACAGCGAAAGCTGAAGCCTCCAAAGGTGGCAAAGCATGTGAATACTCGCTAACGCAGGGAAGGAGAAATGGCCGAGAAGCCTCCAAAGGTGGCAAAGCATGTGAATACTCGCTAACGCAGGGAAGGAGAAATGGCCGAGGCTTGAAGAGTTATATATATATATATACACACATATATTGGGGCTTCTCATAATATGTCGGAATTCCTATCAACCAACAAGAGAATCAAGGGACGGCTGAGGACAGGTACCAAGTACCAGGTTTTCAACCCATCCCCAAAAGGATTTCCTCCCGCGGCAATGTGTGGGTGTTTTAGGTTCTCTGCTTGGGACCCCAGTGTGATGACAAGTTGCGGACCGTCTTGACGGACATCTTTAGCCTGCTGATGCCTCTATGCACGATGATGCTGACATATAGATACATATAGATACAAATAATTAATTAATTAATATATATATATATATAATATAATATAATATAATATAATATAATATAATATAATATAATATAATATAATATAATATAATATAATATATACATAATATTATATATACACACAACTGGATAGATTGTAATGACCTCTCTGAGACCTCACTGGACTGATGGTTTGGATTCTGGTATCTATCCTCGGCAAACTTTTCCAGGTTGGTGATTGTAATTTGTCCAGATACATACTGGATAGCAGCACTTGTGACTCGAGGTGTCGCCTGAGCGGGAACGTGGACCTCTCCTTGCAGTATCAGGCGCCTGCCGGTTGCGCCTCAGCCTTCAGGGCGCCCTGGGGCTGAAGAAACTCTCCGGGAATGCGGGGTCACCCGAACTATGGGTTTGGTACCTGGAAATTAAGGGTATTACCCCATATACCACATTACTGGACAAACCCATGTGGCTAGATTGAAAGGGACAATTGTTTTCTAATTTCTAAACTGATACAATCCTTTGGTTTTTCTTTGGGTAGCCGATTCTTGGACAGTCGCACTGCTGGAGTTTGAATCGTGAGGTGCTTCATCACTTGTTGGACAAGTGGTTGGTTGAAGGCTCAGCCGATGAACTGGTCTCTTTTCTTCACATCCCCGTCATCCCCGAGAGGTGGAGCTGGGGATGCTGGGGCCCCTGACCGCTTAGGCTTGTCAGGCCCCCTCCTGGGAAACGACCCCTTCCAACCAGGCGCAGCGGAGACAATTAGGTTGTATGACTAGAAGGCTTCTGAATATTGATGTTGTGATGTTGTTTCAAATTCCAACAAGGCTCTGGGCAAAACTGCAAGGCCAGGCCATAGATTTCAAGAAGAGAAAATCCCTTTGATCGATGGGTTTTCACCATGCCAGTTGCAGCACAAAGTGTTGCCCGTGGTACCCTGGTCTGCGGCACCCGAATCGAAGGTATTTCGATGTTTGCAGTATCTACCCGGCATGCCATTTTTTGATATTTATTGTGATGTTCTCTCTTGAACTTTCTTCATCTTCATGGTTGTCAGTTTGTTGGGGGACCCCAGGCTTGGGTTCCTCCCTAGCCTTGCCTCCCGCAGGTCATCTCTTTAGCAGTGTCACTGACGGGCGTGGAGAGCCACTTTAACCCCAGGTGAGCGGTGTGGAGCTGGAGATGGGCTACTCCAATCTTCCGATAGATGACCAAGCTTACATGGCTTTGTCTTAAACTGTCAACACTGCGAGATACCCCGAAATGAACATTTTGATGGAAGAGGAGGCTAAAGCACAAGGTATTTTCAGACAAATCGACATGGCGGGAGCTGGGAGCCCGTCAAAAGAATCCATTGAGGGTGCCCGGAACATTTTTGCACCACAAATTCCGAGAGATTAGACAATTGCCATAGTGCCATATTGATCAGTATTGCACATAAATGTCCAGATGTATGTATATATTTATATAGACAGATACCTACATGTATGTATCTATGATATCAATATAGATACATAGATATGCTATACATCTACACATCTTTATCTGAGATACATGTACAGTACATACAATATAACTATGCACACATATACATAAACATATATACACATGCATGACAGATACATACATGGAGCTAAAACTTAAGTATACACACATCAATACACACATCAATACACACATCAATACACACATCAATACACACATCAATACACACATCAATACACACATCAATATAAATATATATAATCTACATAATCAAGTACATATATGCATACATATACTGGCATACATCAAATACATATATATATATAGACATATACATGTACATATACATGTACATATACATGTACATATACATGTACATATACATGTACATATACATGTACATATACATGTACATATACATGGTTGATTGCCGATCAGCAGCAACAAGAGATACAGATCCAGATGCAAACTGTGTATCGGGATGAAGAAATCCCATGGTCCGGCGCCAGGATCGACAACTTTTTGCTTGGAGCTTCTAGCCGCTGGGCAAAAAGATGATCTGCTTAAAGGGTCAGTGGTATCCCCAAAATCAGATGCGGCTGGCCTGAAAATGGATGTTTCTGCTCCTACTAACAACAATGCAACTACCTGAACGGGGAATAGTTACGAAAGCTAGCAGTAGCTAGCTATTCAGCTCTCTATCCAAGTCACACCGCCCAAATCACTCCACCTCTCCCTTGCTTCCTCCATGTTGCCATTTGGATCTCACTTAGCTCCCATGACTTTCCACGTCTTCTTCAAGAGCTTCCTACAACCAAGGGTGGCCAGCGTGCCATGTACCTCGAACACACTCGTCTTCGCACCGAAGCCTTTGGGCTCGTGCACCAACCCATTACTTTTGCTTCCACCTGTGGACATCTCAACTTTTCTCAAATTGTTCTTGGCTATATGGTTGTACTCCTCGTTCTCAAGGTCAATTCCCAAGTGTTCTTGTTCTCGCCCCAGCACTTTCGGTGAGTGCCAGTGAAGTACAGGCTGGGCACAACAGCATGGAGCTGTGGTCGGTGGTGCTCTTTCAGCTGAGGCGCACCAGCTGTTTAGGAACCAGGCCAGAGGCCCTATCTTTGGACCAAAACCACGTCATTGTCACAGCCAAATCAGCCAAACATGGAGCAGAAGCTGATGTTTGATCCATCCTTCACAGAAGAGGGTAAGCTTGCACTCAAATCCAATGCGTGTTTTGGCAGATAAGAATTTGATTTTCAGGATTGGCACTGCCAAAAATTATTGGTTTCCCTCTGGCAACCCCCCAAAAACCCATGAAGTTGGCAGATGTTGTCCTTTCATCCCCACATGGTGTGTCATCCAGTGGCGTGAAACATGGGTTGCGCCTTCCCAGGATTTGGTGGTGCTCCTCTGGGCCTTGAAGACGCTGACGCCTGTGGGGCTCCGACCTTGGGGGTCGACAACTCCATGGAGATTGGGACAAAGTCGTTGAAAGTTAATGGTTCAAAGTTGAGTCACACTTACCTTCAAGACCTAGACCTGTGTGGATTAGTTCCAGTTTTGAAAAAGAACCTGGAACTCCAAGCAAAAGTAGCCCGGCATCCAATAATTCTATAGTCATCTCATGTTGGCCCCTGGGAATTTCAGGGCGTTTTGCCCGGTGGGGAGATCGGCCTTCGCAAGGCTATCGCGATATCCTGAGTTCTGGACTGAGGAAAATTACCGAAGGTGAAAAGCTTCCCAGCTTTAGGACTGGGAAGCAGATGATTGTTTAGTTTGGATTGAACTGCTCTTGTTGAGGTGGTCATTAGGTCTTGACAGTCTTGGGTCCCCCTCAAATTGAGTCTCAAGGAGTTTCTGATTATGTCCCTTGCACTGTTGAGTCTTGTCCGAGGTTAGTGAGCATGGGCCTTCTAAGAATCCGTGCTGAAGCGGAGTACAAGGCGTTAAACGTTCGATCGTTAGAAGCGGTTGGTGATCACTCCCAGATCTTGCCAACCCCGGATCTTGCCAACCCCCTTGGCTGTTACTCATTGAGGGGGTACCACTGAAGTAGCAAATTATCACTATTTGTGGGAACCCATCGAATTCATCAACCGGAGTTTATTGATCCGCGGTTGACATTTAGACCTAAAATGTGACATTCTATAGCTTAGTGATGCTTCATGCTCTCCAAGGAAAAGTGACCTGCACAATGGTCTAACTGTCCCGCAACTTTCTCCAGCTGTCGTGGCTGTCGTGGCCACAGGACTTTTCTGTAACCCGGCTGTACCAGGCTGGCAGGTTACCTCTACTTTCCAAGACTTGGGAGGTTTCCACAACTGGGGGATCCTCAAGATGGATGATTTATCATGGAAAATCCAATGAAATTGGATGATTTAGGGGTACCCCCATGGATTGGACACCTCCATATGATGCCAGATTGAGAAGTGCCACTTATGGCAGGCGCTGGAGCTTCTCCTTGCGTCCAAGCATGCGCTGGCAGATAGCTGCGATCCCGAGTTCGCGGGGCAGACGAGGGTCAAACATAATGCCCTGGCCAATCTAACAATACATTTCAAAGGACAGCTGCAATTCCTCTCAGAAGTGAAATCCAGAGATGTAAAGACTTTTTCAAGATAATCCTATGGGTACGTTGTTTTTCAATTTTTTGAATGGCCAGATCCAAAAATGGTTCGACCAAAAATCAGCATCCCACTGTAGTCCACTGCGAGTTGCCATCCAGGTTCGTCCGCAACCACCAGTGAGGACCGCCAGATCTGTGGAGCTCTAGGCTTTCCACACTATCGAAGGGAAACGATTGAAGGACACCAGAGATGCTGTTGGATGGGTCACCATATCCTGGTGATCCTGGTGAGCTGTTGTGCTTCGACAACAGACCTGGAGGAACTACTTAAGAGCCTTGAAGCACCTGTGGTGGCCGGGAGTCCGAATGTGCTTCCACTTGAGCGAATTTGCTGCGTTGAAGCCACCACCTTGCAGGGTAGCTGGGATGAAAAACCTGAGGCTGCTCTGGCCGGTCGAATGGCCGAAGCACATGAAAGCATCGTGGCCAAGGCAAGGTTTCAGGTGATCCAGGAGGTGGCAAGTGGGGGACAATGAATTTCTCAACGAAATCTTGGGTTGCCCAATTTTCAGACAAACCCATATTCTGAATTCTGTTTCAGACTTTCGTATCAAGTGAGCGCTATGGAGCTTTGTTGCGTAGTAGCAAAACAACTGGATTTTGGGCAGGCACCATGGTGGATACTGGGCTTGTTGCACATTGTTTGAAAATAGAAAAGTCTTCATCAGTAGGAATTGTGTCTTCACTCTTCAATACGGTAGGTTCTCACCATTGGAGAACAAGGTGGTTCAGATTTCTGGCAACGTTGCGGGGGGCCCTGGGGTGCAACGAAGTCGCTTTCGTTGGCGGCTTCATGCCATGGCCCAGTAGTTGCTTGCCAGCTAGCTAGTTAGCTAATTGCGCCCATGAAGTTCACCAATATTACGCTGAATTGGTACAAAACTACTAGATATATGATGATATATGAATCATCTTAGAGTCTTAGAGTCCAATTGCTGAAGACAGAGAACAATGGAAGCTGCTTGCCCCTGAAGTGAAACAACCAGCTTTGGGTATGCTGCTGTGGACGTGTAGTTCATTCGACGAACTGCATATCGTTTGTGAAAAACATATAACGCTGAATAAGAAGCACCCCCGATGAAACCCTGGAGACCCTAGTTTGGCGTTGAGTCTGTTTGGGGGGGAATCAACGCTTCTTGGGGGATTCAGTCCACCGGACTCCGTTGTCGCTGAGGTTCGTTGCTCACTGAGGCGGTTGGGAGGACCCAGGTATGATTGACCGTGGTTGATGTTTGCTGGCTTGGTCTTACAACTGTATGTGATTTCATACAATCACAGAGGAAGCACTTGCGGAATGAGGCCCATCTGAAAGTGCTAAGGGAACTCGACTGTGACGGAACCATCAACTGAAAGCCATCAAGTAATGTTTGGCAGTGAATGTCCAGTTTAGTATTCCGGTTTGTCCAAAAATGGGGTCCGTAATTATTCACCTTTGCATCACCGGTTAATCATGTTTTTTCAATATTTTCCCATCAAAATTGGCATTTGGGGTTAATTCCCCATTTTCAGAGACGCCCACATATCGTTGTCTTTGTGCAATATATGTATATATGGTATATATATATATATTATATAGTTATGCCGCCTATCCCCATGACAGTTGCTTTGTACCCGGAGCTTTTGTTGGCAAACACCCGTTTTCAGACACGCCCCGTGCTGTGTAGGGGCCAGTAACTTGGCTGAGGTGTTGCAAAGGGCTGTGAAGCTGGCTGCTGACGAGGCCGGCACCAAAATCTCAATGGTCGATCATTGTTCTCCGAATGACATATGGCCATTTGCATACCCCATTTTCAGACAGCACCATATGAACTTATCTGAAGATATTGAAAAAGATGAAAAAGGGGTACCATAGAATCCCTAAAGTTCATTTTTTCAACAACATATTTTTCCCATTAAATGACAATTTATTCGGGGTGCCCCATTTTCAGACAAGCAAGGACTAGTTCTGACAACATGCATTAAGAACTTATGATGTCAATGGTGATAAATCGATAGTAGGGGGGTTGACATCGCTTCCTAGGGATTATGATAACCATTTTGAGACCCCCAAAGGGAAACACTCACATCCATTAGCCAAGATATGTAAACCTACAGTAGACGTAGATGACATGGATCAATTGGATCAAACACAAACACTCCAAACTTGGGTGGATGATCGAAATTCGTATTATATTCCGCGATTTGTTTTTGTGTGTGATGTTTAGTGGCTGGTATCCCTGACTGGAGCCCTGCCTGGAGCGATGTGTCCTGGAGGGAGCATGGGGTGGCATGGGGGGTACCCTATGTTGATCTATGTTGCCTATGTTCAGAAAAAGCACCAGAACTTTCAGAAACCCCTATGTAACCAACAAAATGTCCTTTATTCATCAAACAAAAGGGAAGTTTCATGGTATAACAAGCAACAAGAAAGTGCTCACCCAAGTCTTTGCCTTGACAACTTGACAAGCCTCTTTCTGAGCTTCTTGGATACATCACCGCCGCCATGCCGAAACCTGTAAGCACAGTGCGGATTGTGGGATATGGTATGTGCCTTGATCGCAATCCTGAAACGCAGCAGTTTCACCATGATTTCTGCTGTTTTTTTTATTGACTTGGCTTTGCTGCAACCCACCTGATATAAGTGAAGCCAACATCACAGACGCCAGTTTCGGATCGGCCCATGCAGTTTTCCTCAGCGCCCAGGACAGCCCTGGGCAAGCTGAAGCGCAGCGCGACCCAGTTGATGCAGGAAGCCTTGACCAAATCTCTGCAATCTGCGGGGCTGCAGATGAAGGCAGGGTGGCGACGTTTTTCCGACGCGACAAAAAAGACGCAGCAGATGCAAACATGCCAGTCGTACCACGTGAAACAAGTTATAAGTGGAGGCATAAGTGGAGGTATAAGTGGAGGTATATGCCTGACAGTACATGATTGTGGAGTATGATTAGGGTTGTAACTGGGAAACAGGGGTCAGAAGCGCGCTTTGCAACATCCCCACGTTTGTTAAAAAGGCTCGGTGGCCAGCCCAGTTCATTCCAGGACTTGGATGGCCTGGTGGCAGTGCCGTCTTTGTCACACCCACACTTCATGGAGGCACACTACTTGGCTACACAGGCGCGGGCGGCCCCGAAGGTTTAACATTTATATAGAGATTTAACACCTACAGACTTCAGGAGTTTGGGTTCCTTTGGTAAAGTTGTGGACTATCCTAAATCTCCAACTTGGTCAAGTTGAGCAGGAAAGCATGCAGGATCAACGTAAATGGCAAATTTATGCAAATTCAATACATGTCAAGGCACCAGAATATGTGGCCGAATTGCTGTGGTAAAGTACTGGTTGAGGCCCGTTTAAAAATGGCGGTTTCTTTGATTTTCGATCGACTCTAATCGGAAGGAGATTCAACGAAACTTGCAACATTGCTTGATCTTTCAAAAGAAACAACTCGTTTTTGAATTTTTATCATTGGATCGGTTTAGGGGAAAATCTTAACCGGAAATTTATGGTTTTTCCAATGAACCATGGGACTTCACCAGGTTGGCCTGCTACCTCGTCAGCTTCCAGTGCGCGTGCGCACCATCGACACTGGTGGAGCTGGACCCGTGAGTGGCCTGTTGGAGGCGATGCGAATGGTCAAGGCACCTGCTGGGCATGGGGAAATGGTGGCTTGGAGTGGGTGAAACAAAATCTGCTTTTATACTTGGTAAAAAAATGGGGATGAAAATAGTCATAAGAGATACTCATAGTAGGAATAGCTAGTTTTTTGAGCAACCAGAAATCATATCGGATAGGATCGGGGGATTCTTCATACCCCACAAGTGACAATAGCTTTTAATCAGAGGGCATGTAGGGTCTCCATCCAAGGCTGGTACGGGTCAAAAAACAGAGGCTTTGAATAATTTGAATCTGATGGATTTTTGGCTTCTTAACTTCAGCCACGAAGTGAAATTCTATTTTTTTTTCTCCATTTTTTGGGGGATGATGTGAAACCACCATCCCAGTCGTTGGTTTTCGCGGGAGGAGGAGCGATGCCAAGCTGTCGCGGTGGTGGCAGGGGATGCTGTGTCCTCGTTGGAAACCCCAGAGTTTCTGCGACGTGCGGATCAAGGGTGTCAGGTTGGGGTTGGGGCAGGTTGGGGTTACTTGCAAATGGGGGATTGAGCTCCGAAAATGAAGATTTTCAAAGGGGAAAAGCTGTTTTCCCAAAGGGAGCACGGGCGGATCTGGGTTCTCCTTTGTTGACATGAACCATCCTGCCGGCTGGTAACTATCTTGGTAGTCAGTACAGTAGAGTTCTTGGTGACCTGACCAAACATAGAGTTCTCACGCTTCTCACCCAAATCTACGGTAGTTGATCTAACTATTATCCAGTTTATCATATTATCCGATTTAGAACCATTTGAACAGAACTGTGGGCTCAAATCCACAAAGGTCTGCATGGCAACACATCCCCGGCAGGACCCAGAGAACTCGCTCCCTTCTCCCTGCATTCCACATGGCTACGATCAGGCAGGTCTTGGGCCTACATTTGGGCTTGGGTTCATCTACACATATTCATGCTATGGTTCTCAGATTTCAGTGTCATAGCATGCACTGCGACTATGTCTTGCCCCAATGAAGGGGAACAAGCCATACTCTGGAAACAGTGCCTTGCAGATCAGGAATTTGTACAGACAGAAGTTTTGATCCAAGTGGTTTTACCATGCTCTACCCAAGCTTGACAGTTGCATTTCACAATCCTTCTGGGTAAACAAAAATCGACCACTTGATGAGCTATCCAACTTGCCTCAACCTGACCATAACCTTTGTGGATGATTCTTGAGTTCCATGAACATCTCAGGAAGGGGTCTGGGTCGAATGCATCTCCCAAAGTCATCGTCCCAGTACCATCATATTAATTTTCCTTACATCCTCAATTGTCAGCTACATACGTTTTTCTTCCAATTTTTCATCAGTCAAAATCATCCCTATCACCAAAATCCTAAGATTTCCCCATCTTCGATCCCAGAATTGGTTGCAGGGACCACCCTCAAGCAAGCCGATGCCGGGGTAAAAACCCGGGTTTCCGGTTTCGAATTTCACGCAGAGATCAACCCATTGATTCATTATATAAATCCATTGTTCATATTTTTGATGGTTACATCCCCAAAAATTGCTATTGAATTGCCATTCTTTTTGGACACACCAAAGTTTACCCAGTTGAATCGCCATTCGCTTTGATTATATCCACGATTCTTGTTAATTATTGATGGTGAACATGCCTACCGTAGACGGACGACATATTCAAACCCTTTTCATCAATTACAACCCCCCTGCCCCCAAAGTCCAATGTTAATATCAACTGAAGTGCGTTGGCCCCGATTAACGAAAGAAATCAAACCCTCATAACACCACACTTGGTAGCAGGCAAGGGGAAACATAGAGATTCGGGGATGGGGGTCACCATGAAGTGCATTGCAAGGTTTGAATATTTTGTCCATCTACTGTAGTATATCCCCATTAGATCAATCAAATCCACCATTTTGGATAGTCAGATCCTGATTTTTGATGGTCAAACTCATGGCACAATTCCAATTCTAGAGGGTAAAACCATGTGAAACCGCAATTGCCGGTAAATCCACATCCAGTTCATTCCAGTTTAAGGATGGTAAATCCCTCAATTGTGGATTGCTAACCCATTCATTTTGGGATTCAGCCAGACTTCACCCGCTATACTTTCAGCGCAATTTCCATCCAGAATGGTCTAAATCCAAGACATGAAATGAACAGATTATATATGAATGATGTATCATTTCTATTATGTTTCTTCGAATTTTTACATAGATGGATATACAACGGATTATCAAAATCAATCTATTCATCCATTACTTAATCTAAATAGATGGTCAATCATTTCTATTCATCTCATCCATGATGGATTTACCACCTACAACTACAACCCAGTATAAATGATAATCCCATTTATTCACCATTATCCTAGTCTTGATTAATATCCATCACTATAATCCATTATAAATAGGAATTTATGATAAATCATGGATACTTGCATCCTAAATCCATCCTGATGATTCAATGTGAACATACTACAGATGATAGATCATAAGATATAGATCTTATTCAATGACTATAGATTATGAAATTACAATCTGCATAATCCCATTTATTCAATACATTTATTCATTATTAATCTATGATATAATAATTAAATCTATGATTGCAATCCATTAGAAGTGACAAATCTATTCTTCCAGATGGATGAGTCCCTCAGTTTCACCGCTGCCAGGTCGCCCAGTGGCTACTGAAGCAGGGCGGCATCCGGCGCGAGCAGCTGGCCATGGTGTCGGTGCTCATGTCGCGGCAGGCGGCACGCCATCCGAACGCCTTAACGCGCAGGGCCCATTCCCTGGAAGAGGTGCTGGGTGATGTTTTGGGACATTTTTCGGTGGGAAAGGATGGGGATTTCACGGTGAGAATCAAAGGTTTATCTTAATCTGCAAAAGGGGCACACTCTGAGGTAACTGACAACCATCGGACAAACGGTATGGTTTATCTAAGAGGAGCGCCAACAAGCAGCTGCAGGTGTTGAACTCTCGGAGCATCGCACCCGCCACCAACCTCTTGGAATGTGCCCGAAGAGCTGATGGTGGAGCAGCCATCATTGTGGCCAGCAGCAGTTTCATGGATGACTACATTGGTCACGATTCCGTGAGTAGCAAGGCGCGCTATTGTTGGTGGTCCAAAAATGCGGATGTGAAGAGATGAAAGAATCATTGAAATCCTTGAACGGATTGAAAGATCATTTGATTTTAACTGTGGATGGTATAGACTCAAAAGAATCAATAGCAATGTGGTAAAACCAAGAATCACCCCCAAAATTCATCAGAAATAGCTCGTATAAACCAATGTCAACACCCATCCCCAATTGGAGGTTTTTGTCGCATTGAACTTCACCAGGACGGCGACGCCAATCCCAAGCTCGGCCCCGTGGCGGCCGGTGGCGGCATCGTCATCTTGGGCGGTGGCGAGGCGAGTGGTCCCTTGTATCCGCCGGCGACCATTGATGAGAGCATGTTCAGCTGCGAGGTGCGGTTGGAAGAGACAGTTCCGATGATGGATGATGTAGAGAACTCATGAAAACAGGAAGTGCTCGTGGAAACTACCATAGGATTTAGCCATGATTTTACCATGATTCTATGTGTTTACCACGGTTTTACCATGATTTTACCATGGTCTTTACCATTGAATTCTGAAGATGTCCTGCAGATTTCACGGACCATGTCTGTTGCAGGAAACCCTATGGGTTTCCATTGGTCAAAAATTCGCTGGTGGCTGAGGCTGCATCCAGGTCTGCCTTTTCAGAGGCTCAGCTGGTGCCCGAAGACATCCAATGGTTCGGGCTTTACGTCCCTCGGCGACGTGGTTTTGAGGTGCAGGTTTCTGGTGATCCAACAAAAAGGGGGTCATAGATACTCACTACTATCAGTTTCTATGCAATGATGTACATTTTTTGTGCTCTTCATATTTGTCGTTCCATATGAATATGTACGGCACAGTCAATGTATTCACATGGGTGCCATCGATCCCATTCGATGAACCTGTTTTCTAAGGAGCATGCATTCGCGCCATATTGCCATATTGCGTTCGAAATCTGTGTTGACTGTCCTGACTACATCCTGTGTATCGAAAGTGTGGCAGAATGAACAATTTCTGAACCGACCGAGTCTGGCCATTCAAGACATCTCGCATGAGATTTTGTGTTGTCAAGTACATAATAAGCAATCAATCTTTGGGAAGCCAAATACCCAACTTACACCAAAGGACCGCTGCCCAGGACTGTTATCCCGTGTGCTTCATTCGCGCTCTGGAAGCTTGTGGCGTGACCGGCAAAGGTCAGTGCGGCACCTGGGTGGAAGAGATGTTCCACCGCACATCGCCCCTGGGACAAATCGATGGCTGAAATGAAGCAACTGGCAGCAGTGAAAAAAAAACCTGGCTCAGAGGGGTTTTTGTTGGGGGCAATTTATTTGGGATGAGGGTGGTGAATATTGAGAATGATGATTGATGATGTTTCATTTGCGTCAAAAACTGGGCTTCGGACAACTCAAAACTGTTTGCAAGGGGCTCGAACAAGCACCAGCACTGCTT
This sequence comes from Symbiodinium sp. clade C Y103, assembly GCA_003297045.1. NCBI lineage: Eukaryota > Dinophyceae > Suessiales > Symbiodiniaceae > Cladocopium > Cladocopium sp. clade C. The sequence continues at coordinate 173,939 of BGPT01000473.1, read as the reverse complement.
TTGAAGTCCTGTGATTGAAGAGTTTCGAATGCTTCACCTGCAGCAATATCAGAGATTCATTTGTTTGCAGACACTATTTGAATCCTATCTGAGTGATGGTGACACTCACCGGCAAAGTGGTGCCGTTGGAGGGGTGGTTCCCGACCCAGGAAGCCGTACGAACCGAAGGACTTCCCCATCAACACACACGGCGGTCTACTAGCATTTGGCGCACCCTGGGAGGTTGGAATGCTGTACGGATGAACAAAAAACGACGATGGGATTTGCCGTACTTTTGGTTGCCAATCCAGTGATGATGATGCTGCTGCTGATGATGATGGTGATGATGACGATGAGGATGGAGAAGAAATAGACGGAGTAGAAGGATAAGAACAATAACAATAAGGACAAAAAGGAAAGGAGGAGACTTTGAACTTAATCGACTTAATCTTCATCACATCACCATCCCATCATCCTGATCCGAGCCTCATCAATCGCATGATAAAGATTGGCCCTGTGAGGTGCCGGCGATGTACAACATCATCGAAGCCTGCCACTGGCTCGTAGATCTCGGGGTTTAGCTTTGGTGGCCTACATCACGTCCATAAAAAAGGATGGGTTTCAGATTGGGGAAACTGGGAAACCATGAATTTTATGTCCCACAACCAACTATCATAGGGATATACTCGGATTTTCAGGGATGGACTGTTGTTGTAATCTTCATCACAGCATTTGAAGCATTTGAGGGCCTGAAATGATGGAACCCCGCGAAACTTAGAAGTCTTATCATGGTTCTTGATGTATTGAAATCCAGCCGAACTTGTGACTTCATCATCATCATCATCATCATCATCATCATCATCATCATCATCATCATCATCATCATCATCATCATCATCATCACACAAGTTGAGCTGTGAGCTCCTCTTAGATCCTCATGCTCTGACAGGGGCATAGTCATATCCACATGGGGATCAGATTGAAGTCGATATTTTTGGGTCTTGGATAGTTTTCACAGCTTTTCACAGCCCTATTTTACATAGCGTCCGAGGCTTTATAGCTGGTCTCGCAATGGTTTTGGTTTCACTAAGCCTTTGTTTCCATTAAGCTTACCCTCTGGGAATGGAACATAGCTATGGAAAATCATCCCTGTCGAATCCCTGTTGAGTTCCTCAGCATCGAGGTGAGCAGATTCGTGGCACTGCTGGAAGCCGCCAAGTGCCATCTGTGCGACGTGCCTTAGTGTGACTTGGACGCAGGGGGCAGCTGTTGGGCGCACGAAAGGGGTTGGGAACTGGGGTTATAACCCAGTTATATATAGGAAAACACCACTTAGGGGACCTACTAACTAGGGAAACTATTAACCACTTAGTGGCATGATCCTACAATGCTACAACCATCTATCCTAGGGTTTTCCTGAAAATTCATGGCTGCTAGGTTGGTGAAGATGTCTCTTTGCGTTGCAATGAGCTCAATAGGAGGATGTCTTTCAGAGTAGGTGTTTTGGCTTCTTCAAGAGATGTTTCAAACCAAAACAGATAATTTGATGGCATATGGGTCTGACAATAGTGTAGCACCAAATAAGAGGGTTTATCACAGTTTATCCCTATCATCCCCATAAGATTGCCACGAATGGGTCCCCAACTTGGGGATCACCGAAGTCCCCCTTGTGGGTCGATGTCCAAGGTATGGCAATGGAGGCATCTTTTCCCATAGCGCGGTGGCAATCCTCGCCAAAGCCGTGGACTGAGAGACCAGTTGGTCTCTGAAAAGGTCCAAAATCTCGAGACATCATCGAGAAAAACAGGTTGGAACCACAAACTTGGATATCATGTAACAGAATCTAGAAGACTATTTATGTAAGATGTTCAATTTAGGCAAGCTACCAACTACAGATTGAGGCTGGCACACCTAATGAGCTTGAACGCTCTTGGGGGTCACCACCTTTGGCCATACCCAAATCCCTGAAATCAGCAAGTGCTGCAAGCACACGTCGAGCTAACAGTATTTTTTTGTTTGTTCAACTCGTGAGCGAGGCTCAAAACAGATGCGATTTCATCTAAATTGGATGACCAATCCTGAATGTGAACAGTTTCATGGTTCCAGATGCGGAATCCTCACTATCCAGAGGAGATGACCATGGCCTCCATGGCCTTCATTTTGCTGGAGCCCAAAGTTACGGCTGGGGCCCGCTGCCAAAGATCCGCGGGGGCACCATGGCCAAGGCTTCAACTGCGCAGAGATCTGGAAAATTGAGAGCGACCTTATTATGACCTCAGCACTAATGTTGGTAAGGAGAATCATTCCAATAGTGTCCTCAAATTTGGCTTGGGATTTGTTATCAATTCGTGTGTTGGTTTTGTTCTAAATTATTCAGAAAGATGAGAAACCAGCAGAATCCGAAACAAGTGATGATGCTTGTTGATGAGGAAACAAACAAGTGCAGACTATCCATTTAGACGATTTGCCACTATCCATCATTTCCATCATTTGGATCTCCACAGAAATTGCAACTTACGTCTCAGCTTGACTTTTCCGTATCAATATCGCCCGTGAGTGGAGTCTGACATGACTGTGGTAGTTACATATGCACCATGTGGCCCAACCAATAGTTCAATAAGAATGGGTTACCCTCTCGACATCAAACATGGCGTGCTGGAGAATCCACCATTGATGGATGATTTTCCCAGAAACCTCCATTGATAGGATATTTCCCATCGCCAGGTTTGATTACCGGAGGGTATATATCATTAATGATACCATTGAGCATTATTAAACCATTCTTGACCCAATATAACCAACTACTTGTATGAACCTCATTTATAACCATTACCTTCAGTTCTTGTTTCAGCTCAAAGCTTTCAATGCCTCTCGGGGCCATCCATTTTTCTGGGATGCCCCTGGGATCAGCGGCGTCAGGACGTGAGCCCCGGGAATCTTCAACCCATGCTGGACACATTGGTTCGAAGCTCAGACAGTTTCAATAAGGAAGTATCATCCCCAGATGGAAACGTGAGACATCTCCCAAAGTACTAGGGATTTACTTTTCGGTTTTTGGGATGTATGATTCATATAGTATAATACATATGTGTAATATGTAATATGTATATCTATCCATCCATCCATCCATCGATCTATCTATCTACCTATCTATCTATCTGTCTATCTGTCTATCTATCTATCTATCTATCTATCTATCTATCTATCTATCTATCTATCCTATCTATCCTATCTATCCTATCTATCCTATCTATCCTATCTATCCTATGGTGCCTTCGGCACCAGCCGGGGACCTAACTCCCCAGCAATTCCCCAATGCAGCATCAAATATAGAATAAACTTGTTTTAAAGCAAAAAACTAGTGGTACAAGACCCCCTCCTGGATCCCTCCAACGCTTCCTATCAGGCCACCTCCAAGATCGCCAGTGCGTCCGCCTTCCGGGGAGGTGCTGGGGCTCGGGAATCGGGGACCTCCAATCATTGGGATTTGAGGATCAAACATGGGGATAGTTTGCTGAAATTTTATAAGGATCATGATTTGTTTAAGGATCAACCAAGAACTCCAGGAGTTTTAATCATCATCGATTTTGGCTGAAGATTCATAGAGGCAGCCATAGTTCGGATGGTGTCCTTGTTGATCCATCCATTCTTGGAGTACCTCATGGCTAGACTCATATTTCAACTAGGAAGATGGTCATTTCTCACACTATGCAATTTGAGTTTGTGGAAAAAACAAGGGGAACAACCCCAACCTTTCATGTTTGATCATCATTTTAGGGTATCCACGTATCCCCAGTGTTTGGACAAACCCATTTGGCCTTATTCAAATGTCTGGAAAGTTGGCGGAATCGGTGCGTTGCTTCGCCCGTTTCCAACTAGCTGGAAGCCGAATCTCTGGCTTTCTCGGAGAGTATTTTGAAAACATGCGAAAACCATATGAAACGGCCAACAAAAAACTCATAGTGGAGAAAATCATGTTCGACATTTCCCTAAAATCTGGTGATAACGTGGGGCAAATCCGCGCCGATCCAGGCTGCGATGCCCTTTCGGCCGCGGTGAATGGTCGGCGCGATGCCAGTCATCCGGTGCTGGCCAGGGCAACCGAGCACTGGAATGGATGGAGAACCAGATAAGGTGTTTCACCAAGAACATTCACCACCCAAGAATGGGTGAAGGTATACCATTATTATTAACAATTGAATTTTTATTATTAGTAATGATTTAATAATTAGTATTATTTTTAACTATTATCATCATTATGTCATCATTACTATGATTGCTATTGTTCCAAGCAACCAGACTGGTTATAAAGCTGATTGGTGGCTTCAGACATTTCAATTTTCATCCCAAGAAACGGGATGATGTTCCATTTGACAAATATGGTCGGATGCGTTGAATATAACGCACCAAACCACAAAAAAACTGGATGCAACCAGAACTATTGCAATGGGGATATCTACGAAGAAAAAGGGCTCAGTTGGGCAGATGGAAGGTAAGATCTATCACTACTGCCGCTCGGAGCAGAATGCCCTTTAGCCTGTATTATGCTCATTATGGCTCACACTATCCAAGACCAAGGCCTCGGTGCTGCAAGTGCTGGAGGCAATGGCCAAGTCCTCCACAGTGCCACCGTCCATAGAGGCACTGTGGGGGGCTGCACCCAAAAGATGGGTGAACTCTGAGCTGAAGCGTGGGTTTTCTTTGGAAGACGCAGCAAATCTGGAAAAAACAAGATATAAATTGAATTCCTGCACATGTGCCCAATTCAAGAATCATTTGGAGACTTGGTTAGGTTCTGCTCACTATGCCATGAACCAGACAAATACAAACACACTAGCTTTCAAGGTCGTTGCAGCCTCCATTTTTTGGGATGGGCTTGATGCCACTTAAGTTTTGCTTCCCTCAACTGGGCAAGGAAACCCAGAAGCCCAAGAAGGCGGAAGGTTCGCATCTGAGGAGTGGCTGAGGTGAGTTGGAAATTGGGAGGTTATGACCTGGCATAGGTAAGCTGCTACTTGTGGCCAACTTAGCAGTTGTGGGCATGTTGTGAAGAGAAAATGAGCTTTTACACAGCCGGAAGCTTCCGAGGTTTTGATTCTGAGCGTCCCTTAAGCCCTCTGGAGCTTGCGGAGCGCTGGGCCCTTGGAGCGAGCAACGGGCTGTGGGTCAGTTCATCCGGGCAATTCCCTTCTGTTTACCCCAAAATCGGTGGGATGATGTCGGGAATGTGGATGGGAATTATGCAGGAATCACCCAAAATATGTCCATGCTGCTTGGAGCCTTCAAGCATCTGCTTCTGATATCTCTCAGGGATGAAACCTCAAACCCCTTCAGGGAATTCCTGGACTCACCGAGCTCCTTAGGTTTGGGTCGTTTGGGCAAGATGGCCAAGTCCAAGACGGCCAACCTGGCTGAGGCTCCGTGGATCTCAGTGGATCCCAAGTGGCCTATGCCTTCAACCAGTGACCAGTGTCACAACATTTATGGTCCCCCACAAGGAAATTCCACCCCCTCCAGGCCTTCCAGTAATCAAACATGGCGTGCTGGAAAGTCCACCAGCTATAGCTCAATGGATTTTTTCAGCTAGCAGCTAGACACCTCCATTTATCGATGATTTTCCTATATGTTTTCCCATGATTTTCCCATTGAACAACGGCAGTTGTCCATGGTGGCGGAGCGTTTCGTGTCAGCTGTGGCGCCTTGGACGTCATGGGGGCGCTGGGACCAGCAGAAAACCCCCCAAAAATGGAAGTGATGTGGAACCCAAAAGATGGGCTTGAACTATATATACAGTGATGATAAAGTACACATATGTGTTATATATTTTGTTTTCTTAGGATTCCTCGCTGGAAATTGCCATTGTAATTTTGGGTAGAAGGTTGAGACCCCTTGTGCCAAGGAGAGCTTGAGGAAGGACCAGCTGTTGCCAGCCCTTCAACATGTGCGCGGTAAATAAAATCCGCATTTCAGCTGGCAGGTCCCAATGCTTGAAGTTGCGGAGGTCAACAGTCCCAAAGGTATCAACTGTATCAACTTCAACGAAGTTAAGGAAAAGTTGTTGGATTTGTCCAAAAATGGGGGATACCCCAAACTCGCCAGTAGTTAAAGTGATGATCAACCATGAAATTCGCGGTTTTCTGGCAACTTCTCTTGGGTGAAATGACCTAGCCAGATGATTTGCCAGGTACTCGAGGCAGGAACACGCATCAACAGAGAGCCACTGCTGCGGGGGAACCCAGGTGCTGCGGGGAACTTTTCCAGTTCAACACATTATAATTCAAATTTATAAAAATCACTGGTGTTTGGATACTCCATGAACATATTCGTATAGGTCAAAATTAAGTACCAGGTCACCACAGAATTGTGTAGATGAACATCCATCATTTTGGACACTACTACAGTATCAACGACAAGATAGGAAGGGGCAATAGAATATTTTTCTGAAAGAGGTCCAGCAACTTCTTCCGGATTTGGTCACGTTCGCAACAACTTCCTCCACTTGTGGGATGTTCATAGAATTCCTGTGATGGGTTTTGGAATGTGTCGGGGATGCTTTCATCGTTCCGCCTTGGAAGATGGGCCATTCTTGTGGCCGACAGTCCTAAGTTGTGGACTCCATGGGCTTCAGCAAAAGATTGCAGAACATCTCCAAACATATGCTAAATAACTTTAAGGCCATCTTCAACAACAGGGACTTTCGGTACCTGATTTTTTTCAGGTTTCATGCAGAGGTTGGTCATAGCCTACGCATTTCCTCGTTGGCTTCCGTCCTCCGCATGGCCGTGAGGTTGGAAGCCGTTGAGCGCTTGGGGGATCAGGCTGCCTAAGCCATCGCAGTTGTTTTGGAAGATTCGGGTGATGATTTCTTAGGAGTTAGAGCTTATGGACAATTTCTGGCCTGTTTCTCTTTTCGGAGCATGTCTTATTTTTGGGATAGCATCGAACATCAGCAGATAATAGTTGAAGATCATTTTCTCACATTCGTTTCATTGATATCCCCAGTCAGGGCCCATTTACTGTAGGTGACACTTCCATATGAATCACCAGGTGGCGATGCATGTGAAGGACTTGTCGAATTTGCAGCTGATTTCAGCCTTGGACTTGCCGGAGATCCCAGGATCCCCGGCAACAAATTCACCGTCCAGCGAGAAAAATCATGCAAACGTTGCCATGATTCATGACCAAACACGGGGGCTTTAACATGGTTTAACTGTTTAGCCATCAAAAATGATGCAATGAAGCAAGAAGTCAAGAACTATGACCTTCAATGGATTCCTTTTGTTTGGAAGATCGACAGGAAATTGTCGGGGTTTTCCATGTTCAAATGTAATGTTTCCCTTCAACCAAACCTGGGAATGCTCCAAAATGAGAAAGAGTATGGCTGTTGCTTGGGAAATTTCCTCCGCTTTGGCATGGGATTTGCCATCATTCACGTGTTCGTTCTGTTGAAAAAGGAGGTCGCCCATCGATTCAATCGACGAACCAATGGGAACAGAACCATCTATGGTTGGGACACTTGTAGGGAGAGCCAGTGTTGTGTTGCACATGGTGGACCAATGCTTGGAATGTCGCTATAGAAACTGGTCAGGAGTGATGCTTAGCAGGTCCTCCATCTCGGGTAAATCCTAAGTGGTAAAGAACAACTGGTTTCCTTTTTGGGTGAAAAAAACACGTTTTTTCTGTAGATTTTCCGTCGACATCTTTGCCTTGATTGCCTCAGTCTTTGAAGGTTTGCGGACCTGGGCCTGTGCGCAGCCCCAGTTGGTGCTCAAAAGCGAGCACTTGGATCCTTAGGGAAGATTTCTCAGGAAACTCTACGCTTTTCCCATGAAGTTTCTATATTTTTTAGTTATTTTTTTACTGCAAAGTTTCTGGCAAAGCACTCCAAAGAACAACCTGGCTGATGATGGAAAAGCACCTGAAAAGAACTCCACAAAACAAGACTTTGGACCGCCGGATGTCATAGGACTTCAGAACCCTCAAGGACACTGATTCCCACTGTCCAGACCCCCGATCGTTGTGGGACCAGCTCTTGACATGTACATTGTATGCCCATGTATGTTTAGGGGGTGAGCAATGGATGTTGAGGGGGTTGACAAAACGATTGGCGAGGAAGGAATGTTTATTCAGAGTCAAGTAGTGGGGACCTCATTTTGTACTTGTAAATGCACTTCTGGGTTGCGGAGTATGCAATACCTCCATGTCTGTTCTAGAAACTCAGCCACAGAAAGCAGATGAACGCGGAAAAGGATACGATTACGGGTCTTCCCCACGAGTCACCTTGTGGATTGCCGTCGCTCGCTAGGCCCTACCATTTGCTGTTTGAGTCAGTCTTGGTCGAGTTGCTTGAGCGGAGACAAGCACTGAGCTGGCAGCAGGTCCTACGGCTGCTTACCCGGGGATGAAACGGTGAAAATCGACGAGTGACTTATTGTGGGCAGCCAGAAAAAACTGCATTTAGAAGCAATTCTTGGGTTGCTTGTTATTCATTGTTGCTGCACTCGGTTTAGACTTCGATTTCCATTTCTCAATGATTTTGCCGCAAATGAATGCGAGGCCGCCTGTTTGAAAAACATCTCTATACAGGCGTCTTGAGACATCATTTTCCACATCAAAGCTGTGAGGCAATTCTGTTACTGGAAGCCTTTGCTGCCTGGGACTTAGATTCCAAGGGCTGGAGCTGTCGAGCTGCGCTTAGGGATGCTCTCAGCAAGCCACCTGACCACAGCCACATATGGATACATATGGTACATAATGGTTATCACAGTCATATACGGTGTTCTAAGTGAGAGTTGTTCCTCACCAGAAAAATGCAGCATTTTAGTTGGAGAATCCCCAGCAGGTGATCTGACTTCAAGGGTCAGATTTTGGGTCGCAGGTGGTTCGCATTCGCATCCCAGAGCTGGCAAAGATCTACCAGCGCCAGCGGCGGCAGCAGGACCTGGCAGCTTTGTAGATAATTTTCCTATTGAACTCTTGGATTCTTTGAATAAACAACTTGGATTTTCCCCTTGAAAACAAGTTTTTTCCTGTGCCATTTTCATTTTCTCCCAGGAACTGTTGTGATTTTCCACTGCAGGGTTAAACAAAATGCTGAAGGATCTTTGGCATATTCCCAAACCAGAAGCACTCTGAGCCGCACATCCATTGTGGTATGGCCCCACCAAGCAATTTCAGCCCCAACTTGGTAACCAGGTGGGTTGGGGTATCATTTCTGGGGGCTCATGATGATTGAATTCTATTTCAATGCGTACTCGAATGTGGGTGTGTCCGAAAATGGGGTGCCCCTAAATCCATTGGTCAATCATCAATACCGCCTTGAAAGTTGCCATAAGTATGTATATATATAATATAATATACATATGTATAGTATAGATATAAGTAATATAAGTGTAAGTATGATAATATCACTATATATATATATATATAATATAGGACTATAACCCCCCCATTATCAGCATCCAAGTGGCCTCGCGACGACAGGAGCTAGCTCGGCTGCCCACCATGGGAATGGTGCGGTTTCTTTCGTCGGCGACGCGATTGGGACTGGTCGACGAGGCGAGGTGCTGCAGTCATGGATGTAGAATTCATTGGATTGGTTTAAGGGAAAATCTACAGGAAACCATGGATTTTTCCATGAAATATTGAAGAATGGACATGTCCTGAAGAAAATGATATTTCCATCAACAACATTGATGGAAATGGATGACACATGATGAACTTTGCAGGACATTTCTTGGAAAGAATTTCTCAGAAAAACCCTGGAGAGTTTTTTTTCCGGTGATCCCAATGGTGATGATTGAAATACAGTGTAGAGTGTAAGGTTAGGGGTGGCAAGTGTCCCATTTCCATTTGGATCCATCTAGGGATGTTCAACACATGGAGCGTTGTCAATGATTTTTCTGATGTTGACGTGGGAGTTTTTACCAGCCCAAGCAGCAGGCACACGGCTTCCAAGTCGCTTTGATCCCCATGAAAGCCTCAGGGCCTGATGAACCATGTGCAGCTCCATTCAGAGTCCCTCCTGAAAAAGATACCAATTCAGTCAGAGGAAGTTTAGAAGCAGCATGATGATTGGTTATGGTAGCGTTCTGCATGATTGGTTGCTTCTATTTTCTTCTTACTGCCATCAATAGGTCGGCACGGACGTTCGGGAGATGATCTGCAGGAGCTATTGGGAGCAAGGGGTAGTAGAAAATGTCGTGCAGTTGGGGGGTGCAGTTGGGGGGTGCAGTTGGGGTTAAGCTGTGGTTATTCTGGGTATGACCATGCGATTCAAACCCGCATAAGTTGGGATAACTCCTACAACTATGGTTGGAACTGCAACCCCAAGTCGTGGTTGCAAAGCTGTTGGGAGCCCAATTAAGCACAACCCTCCATGGGTAGAAATGTTCACCCTTCCACCTATCGCCAGATATGAGTGGTACACTGCAACTACACGTCAGCTGAAATTAAGCTAGGATTAAGTGGGACCTTGACCAAGGGTAGAACTCCATCTTAAAAAACCGATTAAAATCCGATTATAAACATCAAAGTGGGACCTGACGTGACCAGGGTTATTCCACAGAAAAGAACACATACACCATATCTACACATCAAGACCATCCCTGACGTTGGGGAGGTATCAATTGGGGTTACGCCAGGATTCTCGCTGAAACATCGCCTCACAGACCCTTGCCGGTGGATGATGTGGTTTGAGCACCAAGACTTTGGTATTGAAGAAATATGGCGGTGGATAGAAACTCAAACATCCACCAATGTGTCACAAAAAGTTGGGTAGGTGAACATCCCCAACTATCCCAACTTAAGAATTCTATGGATTTTTGCGATGTTCAATGGGGTACCAGGCTTGCCAGTATCGCTTAAGTGCCGATTTTGATGGTCTTTCGCACCTGCATGGTGCGGTCTTTTGATCATCCAATCCATGTGGGTGGACTGTGTGAGTGTGAGGGTTTGCCTCAAAACGGAGATAGCGAACATGACTGAAACTGTGGGAAGCCTATCAATGGTTTTCAAATTGCCTTATCCTTTTGAGTGTTGGCCGTTCGATCTTTTGGGGTGCCCAATTTGACACATCTCTATATGTGCCATGGGTAAGAGTTGGATTGTGTACTGTATACCCATATTGGGGGATAGATAGTTGTTATTTCATCAGTTACAGGGACTTAGAACCCCATTACCAGGATTCCCATTATGGGATGGATAAAGCATATACCATTTTTAAACCATGGCACATATTATGCCCCTCACATCCCAGAAACCCTAGCCACCAGCAAGGTGTCTATCATCGCAAGCCTTCTGGCCTCTGGCATTGTCCGTGGCTCCCGGATCAACTGCAGCTGGGCCAGCTGAGGTTAGTGGGTGTCAGTGTGCATGTCACAACGCCAGCGGTTTTCACGATCATATCTCATTCTCTTCATGATGTCAATGGAATTTCAGCACCCATCTTGATGGAGCTTCTTCTACATAAAGCCATGGAAATTGGCCCCCTGAAATTTTTGCCCTTAAGGCCCTTTGCCCTAGCCTGAGGTGTTGCCGGATATGCAGCTGAGACACATCTTGAGCTGGATCGCTGGCAGCTCAGCAATTGTGGAATCCACCATAAATTAACCATCCCCAAGTAGGAACCAGCTGCAGGTCATCATAAATCAATATGAATCATGCCCAGTAGGGGGTACGCCCAATGACAAACTACAAATTGGGGATGCTTTATTGTTGTAGATCTCCCAGTAAGGTACCTTTTTGGCAATCTACCGCAACCTGGTGTGCTGCAAGAAGTGCCAATCATCGATTGTTTTTCTTGTAGTTTGGCCAAAAACAAAGAGGTTGCCAGTACCAGGTTAAATTACCGTAGGGTACAGTTCATGTACAGGTGTCAAGATAGATGGAAGTCGTATGAAGTTGTGGATTCATGTTCTTCATTCCTATCTATTTGGTATGGTCCCATTTGTGTGACTAGCCTATCTGCAGACAAGCTAAAAAAGACATTGATCGGCAAGAGTACCCCTTTTCGGTCTCCGCATTGTCATTTTCTCAGCGAGTTTTGATTGGTTGCGCCAATTCTTGCACTATCATGAGGTGTTCTTTTGCGTGGCTCAATTTTGTTGTCCCTACACATGCTTAAGATTATCAACATATCTAGAAACATTGGCCATAAATTCATGGTTTTTTACATCTTCAGCCCCTTGGCACCCCATGGGTTGCGGTGAAACATTCAAGGCCGACCTCCGTCCGGGGCAGCTGGCGGAGAGGGATTTGGCCACCCTGACGCTCGACCCGGTGGAGTACCGACGCACTTGAAATAGGTCATGTTTGTTATGGAAAATCCACCATTTAGTTCGTGGATTTTCCCATCAAAAATGGTGATTTCCCATAGTTATGGGAAAGTTACCAGAGGGTAAACCATCTAATTACTCATGGTATGTTTAGTATTTGAAGAAACATATCCACTGTCACAGTCAACTAACTTTTTGGGGTCCAGAATTCTAATTTTCAGTCATACCGAGTCATATTTATGGAGCCCATGGAGTGTGGGATCTTAAACAAGTCGGGACATGGGAAGACAACTTGAGAGATCTGCACCGCTCAGGAGACAGTACAGTTTCTTCCTCTTGGCCCAGGCTTGAAGATGTCACAACGTGACAGGGTACACCCCACAAAAAGCAATTTGAATGGGGGAAAATGATGATAAACCAATGATCAACCAATGTTTTTTCGTGGTTTTCCCCATCATTTTCAGACAAACTAATCATACCTCAGTGATGCAGGTGGAGGGAAGTGCCCGCTTCACCCTGTCCAGATCTCAGCATAGGGTGATGACGGCAGCTTTCAATCTGCATGGCAGTGGTCGCGACGTCACTGGAATGAGGATGTTAGATTGGGGGAATCATCGCCAAAAGTGCTGAACTTCTCAGGTTGATGAATTCCTATAAATTTATCCATGTGTATACGGGTCTGTCTGAAAATGGTGTGCACCCCCGAAATGGTATTTTTGATAGGGACAATTACGATTCACCAACTGATCTAGAGGTACCCTATTTCAGACAAACCCATAGATTGTGGTATCTCAGGTAGCTCTCAGGTTCTTCTTGCACCATTGAGGCAACGAATGCCTGTGGAGATGCAAACGCAGATCTCTGAGCTGTTGTGTTCGGGGTCCCAGATTTGCGCCCCCCACTTCTTATGACGAGGGTCATACATGGATTTCCCTAAACAATTAGGGGAAAACCCCTAAATGCAATGGTCAATCATCATTTTCTGAATGAAAATCACACTTTGAAGTTCCGACACGGCTCTGTTGATGGGGATGTTGATGAGGCATTCGATAGGGATTCAATCTATTGACAGACAAGGCCCTCCAACAAAACCTGGTGTGTAGTGGTTAATCTATTTGTTTTGTGCTGTTTGCCTTCTGTTCCGTAGTGACCTAAGAGGTTGATGCTCTCATGTTTGGATACAGCTTGGTGAAGTGTAAATTAGCGGGGTAATTTGGTGCTATATGGAGAAAATGGACTACACTGCTATTTTTTCTGCAGGGCATCTCAGGTTCATGATGGTTGGGGATTGCGACATGGTACTGGTAGTCTGCATTTGCCTGTCCCGATAGTTCGAATGATTACCCCCATATTTTCTTCATTGAGAACGTATCCGCTTTCATTGAGTGCATGACATTCTTGTTGGTGATCTCTTTTTGTAAAGTATCTATTCCTCACTGCACAGGTCCCCCCCCCGTATAAGTATGATCAAAGGATGGGGATATCAACGCGGTTGGTCATTTTTTGTGTCCCCATGTTCTGGAAGCCCTCTTCTTTCAGTACGGTTTGTATACCCAGTTTTTCAAGCCGTATTCTCATATTGCCTTGGTCGGGCTTCGGTGAGATTTCCTAATTATTCTTGGTGAAGCCACATCTCTTTTGTTGGTGAAATCTTTTTGCATCGGTGAACGACAATTTGTTCTTTGTTCTCCAAATGCTTGCTGGTTTAACCAGCTTTACCTGAATTTTTGCTGGTTCAAACCTTCTTTTTGCTGGTTTCACCCCCAATTTCGTTGGTTGAATCCCCTCACATCAGGTCACAAGGCGCCAGCTTGGAGCAGGCCGGTGACTCAGCCAACACGGCTCCTTCGAGAAGAGGTGCCGTTGCGGCTTCGGAAGGGGAGTTGTAGCCACTAAACAGGCCGTGTCCAAGAGGACATAAGAGGACGATCATCTTTCAGAACCCAATTTTTTGGGTTTCATTTCAAACGTTTATGAGGTGTAGTCATAGGCTCTTAGTTCTATGCTATTGTACCTCATAGATTCATTTTTATTCATTTTTCAATTCAGTGCTTCAAAGAGGTCTAGCTCTTGTACGTGCAGGTGTCGGAACTGCTGCTGGCGGAGGATCCCATGGTAGCCTGCCGTAGTGTCCATTCCTACTGTTGGAATGGGAGGGTCATTTATTTTTGGATTTTTTTTTGGGACAGGTTTTGGATTTTTTTTTGGATCTCCTACCTCTCCGCTTTTAGCTTTTCCTGCTTCTCTGCTTTTCTGCTTCTCTGCTTTTCTGCTTTTTTGCTTTTCCGCTTTTCGTTTTTTCCTGCTTCTCTGCTTTTCTGCTTCTTTGCTTTTCCGCTTTTCGCTTTTTCTGCTTTTCTGCTTTTCTGCTTTTCCGCTTTTCGCTTTTTCTGCTTTTCTGCTTTTCTGCTTTTCCGCTTTTCGCTTTTCCTGCTTTTCTGCTTTTCTGCTTTTTTGCTTTTCCGCTTTTCGCTTTTCCTGCTTTTCTGCTTTTTTGCTTTTCGCTTTTCCTGCTTCTCTGCTTTTCTGCTTCTTTGCTTTTCCGCTTTTCGCTTTTCCTGCTGTTTGCTTTCCTGCTTCTCTGCTTTTTTGCTTTTCATGCTTCTTTGCTTTATCG